>CM043315.1:722500-1180000 GCA_023736055.1 Quercus glauca
ACAAATTTTCCACTTATAAAGATCAATAACAGTAAAACAGTAGTTCGATATGGAAAACATTAGATATTAGCTAGACAAGACATAAACTGCTAAACACTCGGTGGGTGATTCCCATTGGGAACAATAACACTAACCTCAAAGAGGCAGCACTGGCTCCAAAGAGAAAACGATAACACTTGCTCTGAAGCGTAAACGATAATACTACACCACACCACAATAACACTACATCGATTGAAGGTCAACACTTAACCCTGTGTTGGCAAAGGTTGCAGACTGTCTAGCTAACTGTTTGAAAACATTCTTACTTTATTACAATATTGTCAATACCGATCACATATCATATAACAAATACTTTCTCAAAAATATAGTTTTCAGTTATTCTTAACTTATACAGTTTCAAAGCAATATACAAGAAATAATAAAATTCATGTGTATAAAACATTGACAATGGTATAAGTTTTTGCAAACTTCACTTTTGAAATTTGTATATATAAATATATTTTTACAAAAAATATATATAAATGTATTTTTACAAAAAATATATATAAATATATATACATCCTGAGAGACGTCATGTTTTGAAGTCCACTTACCTCTAGTTGCTAAACTAAGCTTCACTTCAACTGTCTGAATCAATGTCAACTAAAACCTAATAAAGATAAGACAACTCAATAAGAATGGATACACTAAGGCAGCAATGAAAATACAAATTTCACTCTTAAAATTTGTATCTCACAACTTATTCTAAAACTATAGCTAACTTAGTACTCAATCGCTTTATCAAGAACTCCAAAAATCAATACCTAGTAAACAATTCTAATGAGCCGAATATGTAGATCTCTATATTATTTAATTCTCCCAGTACAAGTTGGCTACCAAATAATTTTATGCTTATAGATCATATCAACCCAAAATAAATATATAGCATCCATAAAATCTCTAACCGTAGGACTTAGTATTTTATAGCATGTATTGACAAAAATTTAGGAACTCGAAACCATGTTATAGATTACCAAATTCAATAAGTCAGCACCACTAGTAATTAAGTTGCGTAAATCCTAAATAAAAAATCCCCTAAAAGCTAAAATCTATGATACCTATATATAAGTGCACGTAGACCCTCTAAACACCACCCTAGGACATCAACAAGTGACTAACCTATATAGGATGTGATGCTACTCCACGTACATGTATGAGGATTTGCTTCACAATCAAAATCAAATAATGCAAGTCTAAAATGCACTTCCATGATAACTTCTATTCCTAAGCAACTGTTATTATAATTCTAATATTTTTAAGCAGCCTAGAGATGAAGGTTCCTTAATCAAATATGTGTCCAACGATATCAATAAGGCTTGCATAAAATAGATGCTTACCTCAATACAACAAATTTGCTAGCTGCCCCTAGTAGTGCCACGGTCTTCCATCCCTTCAATTTTGGGAAACCCTAATTCTCTACACTTAATCTTTTATACGCTAACCACTGATTTTTTTTTTCTCAATTTCTCTCTCTGTCTTTCATGCAGGAAGCCTTAGCTTACTATTCAACTTTACATGTTAAAACCGTTTCCACTAGGGTTGAAATTTAAAACCCACTAAAAACTCATATTAAGTTGTTTAGATGGGCTAGGACTCTAAGAATTCCTATAACACTTAAACTCCTAACCCAAAAAGGTTTTAATCTCTTATCTTTTCCTTAACTGATAAGAAGACTAAAAGTTGAATATGAATAATCCACAAAATAAGTCTCACGTTACAACTTCTTTTATTTATTTTCTTTGTAATGACCATAATATAAAATAATATCACCTTCAAAAATAAATTAAATAATTCATCAATTCCACTCTAGAAGCAATTGAATTCAATTTAAGTGAGGTGGGTGTTACAAAGACCAAGACAGCCCCTCATAGGCATGCTGCCAAGGCCAGGGCATGCAGCAGCCAAGGCCAAGGCATGCTTGCGTGCATGCTGCCAAGGCCATGGCAGCCCCTATGGGCAAGCAGTCAAGGCCAAGGCACACAGCCAAGGCCGTGGCATGCTTGCGTGGGCACGTTGGCATGCCCCTGGGCGTAGGCAGCAAGGCCCCTGGGGGCACGCAACCAAGGTCCTAGCATGCACGCTACCTAAGGGGCAGTGGCAGCACGGCGAGGCCGTGGCATGCCCCATGGGTGGGATGCTAAGCCTGTGGCATGCCATTAGGACCCCTAGAAGGCCATGGCAGCACTTAGGGGGGTTGCTGCTGCCATGCCTAGATAGCCTTTTCAGACACCTCCTACTCTCCCCCCCCTCTCCCCCCCCCCCCCCCCCCAAAAGAGCCTTTAGGAAAAAATCTGCTCTGGCGCAAGGAAACATTGACTTGTTGAGGAGGAAAAATGGGTCTTTTTTGGAGCAATTCTTGGAGTCTTGCCCTGATTTTTTGCACACATGCTAAGAAAAATCCAACCTCCAACCAGTCAAAATATGGACATATTCAACATATTTTATTTTTTATGATTTTCAGAAGCCAGAAAATAGGAAAAATCACAAAAAATACAAATAATTTGCTTTTTGAATGCCAAGCATTCATAGTGACGTTGCTTTTTAATCCTTCGATGTCAGCTCTTCCTATCATTGTGAAGCATAATTCGCCAAGTGTTGGATTGTTCACCCACCAATAGGGAACGTGAGCTGGGCTTAGACTGCCGTGAGATAGGTTAGTTTTATCCTACTGATGATAGTGTCGCAATAGTAATTCAACCTAGTACGAGAGGAACCATTGATTCGCACAATTGGTCATCGCGCTTGGTTGAAAAGCCAGTGGTGCGAAGCTACCGTGCGCTGGATTATGACTGAACGCCTCTAAGTCAGAATCCGGGCTAGAAGCGACGCGTGCACTCGCTGCCCGATTACCGACCTGCAGTAGGGGCCCTCAGGCCCCCAAAGGCACATGTCTTTGGCCAAGCCCCCACGGTGGATAAGCCGTGTGGGCCGCCATGAAGTATAATTTCCACCGAGCGGCGGGTAGAATCCTTTGCAGACGGGCTTAAATACGCGACGGAGTATTGTAAGTGGCAGAGTGGCCTTGCTGCCACGATCCACCGAGATTTAGCCCTCTGTTGCTTAGATTTGTCCCTCCCCCCCCCCCCCTTTTTTCCTTCAAATCCTCCCTAAAAAAAAAAAAAAAAAATCTTTGCCCCGTTCCGTCTGAAGGCAAACTAACCCCCCCCTTGCGCATGAGAGGCATCCTTAGCCTTGGCAACAAGCCTTGGCCTTGCCTACGTGCCCATGGGGGCTTTCCTTGGCCTTGGCTGCTGCATACACTGGCCTTGGCAGCGTGCCCATGAGGGGCTGCCTTGGCTTTGGTTGCTGCATGCCCATGCCTTGGCTGCATGCCCATGGGGGGCTGCCTTGGCCTTGGCTGCTGCATACACTGGCCTTGGCAGCATGCCTATTGGGGGGGTAGGAGGGCTATCTTGGCCTTGGCTGCTGCATGCACTGGCCTTGGCAGCGTGCCTATGGGGGGCTGCCTTGGCCTTGGCTGCTGCATTCACTGGCCTTAGTAGCATGTCCATGAGGGGCTACCTTGGTCTTGGCTACTGCATGCCCATACCTTGGCTGCGTTCCCATGGGGGGCTGCCTTGGCCTTGGCTGCTGCATGCGCTGGCCTTTGAAATTTTTTTTTTTTGAAAGTTGAAAATGTATTGACAACTTTTTTAATTTACGAGAAATATTTCCAAAAAATAGATAGCTCAATGTGTGCTCTTAGGACACACATTAACTGGAACCTTACTTAAATACCCTTTCAACCATTTTTACCGTTTTCTTTTTATCTCTACCTCATCCTATAGCTTCTTCGTTCATCCTTATATTTATTGATTTTCTTTCCCCTTTCCTATTCGGCAACAACATTTAGGTGAAACTGAAGGCCGTTTGGTAGAGTGGTTTAACATGTTTTTAGTTTTTAAATAACATTACAAGTATTTTCACACATTTTTTCACCCACACGTTACCAACGTTACCAAATGGCCCTTTAGTTAAAAAAAAAAAATATTTTTTTAATAAATTTAATTTAATTGAAATTGTTTTACTATTATTATTATTATTATTATATTTTTTATATAAAATTGAAGTCCCTGAATTTTAGTTATCTCTATAATAATAATAATAACTAATCACAAACCCGTGCGATGCACGGGATTGTTTTAAATCAAATGTTAACATGTTCACGTTTTAAACATTTCTCAAATTTCAATTATTGAAAGCTAAATTGGCTCTAATATAAGATGAAACACGTAATATTATGAAATAATATTAAAAATGAGAAAAATACAAATATTACGAAGTAATATATTACAATAATTATAATGTGCTCTTACATTTGGTTTAATAAGTATTACAAAAGAACCAGTAAATAGAATAAATATACAATTGTTCTTACATCTTCAAGCTTTATCCAATAGTTTTCAAGAACGCATTTCCTCCCTTTCTTAGGCTCTTCTATTTTCTCAACTTCTTCAAGCTACTTAATTTTTCGCCAAATTAGTATCAAGTATAACACCAAATTATACCAATTCATCAAAGATTTACAATGTAAAACCAAACACTTTTAATGTCAATAAATTTCATAACCCCAACCCAACTATTGAATTATTAAAAAAGTTTAACATTTCTATAATCTTCATGAAAATAAGTATTCCATTGGTTTTCATCATGAAATTCAAAAATAAATAACAAAATAGATTATTCAAACACAAAAAAAACTTCAATATATCCAAGTTATAAATAAAATACCAATACAAATTGTGCTAAGGTGGAAAATGGTACTATCTTTTGCCATATATAAATACAACATGACTTGAGACCTCAAAAACTTATGTGAAACATGTTTAAATTGTACTCTATAGTTTTATTCAAACATTAAGAGTACAAAAGCCAAAAATCTAGATATTTATGGCATTTGTTTCAAGTTTATGCCAAACCAAAACTGAAGGCATGCCTGAGTGTAGTTCACAAAGGCTTTGTGGCTTGGTAGTGTTGTCAAAATTTGTGCAGCCTTCCAAACAAAAAAAACAATCCAAAAAAAAAAAAAAAAATTCAAAATCTGTGTGGCCTTCCAAATTAAAAAGCAAACCTAAATAAATAAATAAAGATGTAGATGATATGTAAAAAGATGGGTACTTAATAATGAAAATCAAAAGGGTGTCAATTAAAAGGAAAAATACCTTGGGGGAGATTATAGTGACAAAGAAACCCTGCAAAACTATAGAAGAAATGTATTTATAATCAAAACTATAGAGAAATAAACAATAAAAAAAAATAAATAAAAAAACAGTCATAGTCACATATTCATACTAAACAAAGGCTAGACTTGAGACATTGTGGTTCATGATGTTATGGTTGGAATGACAAAGACTACAAGCAGAGAGTTAAAGCAAGAACTGGGTCTTTTAAAGGGAAGGGAAAGGTCTAGAAGCCATAAAAGATGCAGGTTCTAGGGTTTAGAAAGAAGAAAATTGAGGAATAAAATCTCACATTAGGTTAAATATCCTACCTTTATTTTTTAGAAATGACAAAAATTGAATTAAAATAAAATAGTTTTTATTATTATTATTAATCAAAGTGATAGAATTTTATTGAAAATATTCCAAATGTATAGGTTCCTTAACTCCTTGGCATGATTAGCCAAAGCATTGTCTAACTTATTACACTGTTTAGAAATTGTTTTATAATATGCAATTTCTACATAATACACAAAAGTATGAATATGTTCTAACACATCTAAAATCTCCTTAAAGCATGGTTCTTGCAAGTGAATTAATGCCAGCAAATGTGATGCTCTCAAAAGAGCCATAGCACCCATCCATAATGGGTCTAGGCAAGGAATTAATTCACTATGGGCTAACCACAATTCAAAGAACACCAACTAAGAAGCCTTGCAACCATAAATTCATTGACGCAACTTTGATAGGTATAGTTTACAGCTTTTGTTATGTTAGAGAATGAATAGAGCATCAAGCATAATTGTAATCAAACAATCAACAATTTTATCAACACAAATTAAGTTTGACTCCATGACATCTAAATTGTAATCAAATAGCACTTTGATGCGTGCCTAAGCATAGAGAGAGGATAGGGCATTTTGTTATACAGATGCGTGCCTAAGCATATAGTAATTCAAATAAATTAATAACTATAAGAGATATTATGAGGTAAAAAAACAATTTAACGTATGGCAATCAAAATTTAACATACCTCCACTTTTTGAAATTCCGGTAGAAGGTTTATTAGTTCCAAGGCTAGTCTCTGTTGCAACAATGCAAGAATTAGCTTGGGTTAGGTTTTGAATTATTGAAATTGTATTGTATTTTAAATACAAACCCATAGGATTTTCTTGTATTTAGCTTTGCACATGTAAATATGTAACGAACAATACTATGAAACCAATTAATAATGATAAAAGAAGTTTGATTTGCCCTATACTTTTCTGGTATCAAAGGGGGTCACCTATCCCCACATTTGTTTGTTATTGCACTGAAGTTCTCTCTCAATTAATGTAGCTGGCTGTCCAAGGTCTTTCAAATTTCACCCAAAGGGTTTTAAGTATAAAGCTAACACAATTATGTTTTGCTGATGACTTGATGGTGTTTAGTGCAACTGGTAAGTCTTCTTTTCAGCTTGTAAATGATCTTCTCACAAAGATCCAAAAGCTACCTAGTCTAGCTACAAATCCTAAAAAGAGTGAGATTTTCTGTGCCAATGTCACTCCTATGTTGAAAGCTCAAATTTTAAGTACTCTACAATTTAGGGAAGGGAAGCTTCCAATGAAGTACCTAATTATGTTTCGCTGATGACTTGATGGTGTTTCTCTCTCTCATTGCAAATTGAATTCTACTGATCGTAGACCTCTAGTGGCGAAAATATCTGGTAGATCAACTTTCGGGGAGCCAAGAGACTGACATTTGCTGGTAGAATTCAGCTTGTATCATGTGTATTTTATAGCATACAGGTGTATTAAGCGTCTTTGTTTTAGTTAAGAAGGCAATCATAGTCATAACTATTGAACAGAAATTCAGCAAATTCCATTGTAATAGTATTGATAGTGTAGTTAACTATATTATATACATATATAAAAACAATATTAATAGGAAAATGATAGATAAGAAGAGTGCACCTCAAGCAGAAAACGTGCTCGGCTGTAGTATCCCAAACCAGCCCACATTTCATTGACCTCCTGCAAACCAAAACCAATCAACCGACATTTAACTCTAAAAACTTAAAAGAGTTCACATCACGTTTTTCCTAAGAATCAGTAAAACAAAACAGCCACAAGTCTCATAGCTAAACTAACACCTCATGTTTGTTTCCAGCAGGGTTCAAATCCCCCCACATTATAACAATTGAATTAGACCAAACAAACAAAACCCAAATTACTAATTATTAATAATTACCTCAAGCGAAGCCAGAGATAGGTGTTGAAGGGTGGGCCATTTCTCCATCCAACAGTTGTAGTATTGAATGACAATCTGAACTCTTGTTTGTTGCATAATACATGAGAATCCAAAATAAGCAATAGAAAATTGAATTGCAAAGAACCAAATGTCAATGTGAAACAAATATATGAGCTGATTTGTTAAATAATTTAAACTGGGGAATTTTAAAAATTAAAGAACAACAACAATCGGTACCCTGCCTAAAATAACCCTAATTAAAAAAAGCAAAGGCTTTACAAATCAATGTCAAGCACTTGTTCTTCCTAAATCAAAACCAATGAGACCACAATACCATAACCTAAATCATATTTCCAAATTAAAAAAGAAAAAAAAAAGAGAAATATTTCCTCTGTTTTCATCAATAAGTAGGCTGCCTTTCCTCTGTTTGGTTTTAGTTGAAAAACTTAAATTCAGAGAAAAGAGAAAGAGGAAAGCAAGCATACCTAGGAATTGGGTGTGGAAAGGGTGATATGCTGAAAATACCAAAATGGGTACATTGAAAAGGTCCTTATGTTGTTCTGTGATATGCTGATGGTTGATTTCGCCATGGACTATAGCTGTTGCACTTTTGAATAGATCAGGCATTGGGACTCATCTGCGTGCCAATATTGCAAAGTTGGGCTTAAATTCAGATGTCTCTATTGGCATTTTATTGAGGACTATGTACTCCAAATTTGGAAGCGTAGGAGATTGCCGCAAAGCATTTGATCACATGATTTTCAGCTATGCTCAACATAGGTGGGAGAATCTGAGTTTTGGGTTTTGATTTTGGGGGAAGGAAAGAGTGAGTTTTAGGTTTAGGGGAAGGTGATGTTAGCGTGTGAGAAGAGAAGAGAGAAATTTTGAGGAAGTATCGATTTTAGGTTTAGGTTTTGAAGATGTATCGGTTTTGTAACGTGTATTTGGTAGGGGAAATTATGAGATTTAATTTTTATTTTTAATAATGTTGACGTGATTAAATGGGTTGGGAAAAAAATCAAAACATATAAATCAAATTAAAAAAAATAAAAATTAAATGCTGACGTGGAAAATTGTGGGAGCTTCAAAAGTTTCGGTTATATATATAGATAATAATAATAATAATAATAATAATAGTGAAACAACGTTACACACATTTTCACATACTTTTTCACTCATACGTATTTCAAAAAACTACAAAAATCACATTTCAAACTACTCTACCAAACACCGCTTAGTATTTTACACATTAATACTTTTTTTCTAATTTTTAAGTTTGATTTATTTTTTTCTATTAAATATATATGCTCTCTTCTCTCTCTCATACCCGATACTCTCCTCCCAATAAAGCTTCTTTCTTATTTATTTTTTAGTCAACCTCTCGCCAGTCTCTCAATTTGACAAGCCATATGAAAAATTGCAACGCAAATGTGATTGTTCGGTCCTTCGTCAAAAGATTTTCTGAGATATCCTAGATACGACCATACTGTTCATGACTCTACATAGATTTGGTTACTTCTATATAATCTTTTTTAGTCTAGGGTGTGTTATGTTCCCAAAGAAGGACCGAACAATCACACAGTAATCATAGGACACGAGATTGTATCTAAAGGTAGAATATGATATCAAATACAATAATCAAGCCAGAGTCTGTCAATTGCTTTTGTTAGGTTCTAAAGACTTAGGATTTTATGTATTTAGAACTCTAATGTGTAATGTTGGCAAACCATGATCAAAACAATATGCTTAGTCTTGTTTAGGCTTGCTCAAAGTTGTGTAATTCATGTAAAGTTGGAATCGAGAGGCTGTAGATGTATTAGTGCATTTCGGCCTGGCTCGGTCGATCGAAGGATAGACTCGATCGATCGAAAGTTGGCCAGAATGTTTTTCTACAGAATTTCCAACTCAGCCCTATCCCATTAAACGTTTAGGGTTTTATGTTTTTGCCCTAGGTATATAAGGCAAAACCCTAGCCACGTTTTAGAGAGTTGCTCTGGTTGTATTGTTGCTCATACTTTGCGGTTTGTGTGAATCTTTTGTGAGATCATTGAGGAGCTTTCCTTCACATGAACTTAGGGTTTTCAAGGTAGAGATATTATCTACACCTTGATGATCAACTCAGTTGCTGCCATTGGAGCTTAAAGAAACACAAGCGGGAGTGTTTGTATCTTGTGGAGAATCCAAGAAAGAAGGAGTCCGTGGATTCGGAGCTTGCACGTGGTCGTGTCAGTAAGTTCTACTGGTGGGTAGCATTAGGAAGTCAAGCGGGGAGCTAGTAAGTCCTTTTGTATGAACTTCGATTCTTTCATATAGTGGATTTAGGTTTACCTTGAGGATAGCTAGGTCAAATCCTCCCCAGGTTTTTACCATGTGGTTTCCTAGGTCATCATATCATTGTGTTCTTTATATTTCCGCTGCTTTACATTCTTGATATGATTGTTTGATTGTGATAACCTAGAATTGCTTAATTTGACTAAGTTAATCACTTGTCTAATTCACTAGGTTAATCCAATTGTTGGTTTAAGGGGTCTAAAAACCTAACAAGTGATATCAGAGAGGGTTGCTCTCTTATTGTTGATCTTTTGATCTCTGAGCTGATCCTTGACCCCTATTTTCATGGAACACGGACACTCCCTTGTTATTCCTCCTCACTTTGATGGAAATAACTATGCTTATTGGAAAGTAAGGATGAAAGCATTCCTGCAATCCATTGATGAGAGGGGTTGGAATTCCGTTGAGTATGGATGGGAGAAGCCCATAACTCCTGTGAGTGAGTGGCAAACTTCTTAAAAAGAAGCACTGCGTTCAATAGCAAAGCTATGAACGCTATCTTTAACGCTGTTTCAATGGAGGAATTTAAGAGAATCTCTAATGTTGAGGTTGCTCACATTGCTTGGAATATCCTCCAGACCGTGCATGAAGGCACAAAGGCAGTTAAGATCATTAAATTGCAGCAATTAACTTCTAGATTTGAAAGCATTAGGATGTCTAATGATGAAACTTTTGATGAATTCTATGCTAAACTGAATGATATTGTTAATTATGCATATAATTTGGGTGAAATCTATGATCAATCTAAAATTGTTAGGAAGATTCTTAGATCTTTAACTGAAGACTTTAGACCCAAAGTGACTGCCATTACTGAGAGTAAGGATGTGGACTCCATCCCTGTTGATGAACTTGTAGGATCTCTTCAGTCCTATGAGTTGGATCTACCCAAAACTAGCAAATTCAAGTCAATGGCTCTTAAGTCAGTTGATGATGTTGAGACTGGCGGATTTGATGATGAGCTCTCTGCTATAGAGATTACTTACCTTGCCAAGAACTTTAGAAACTTTCTTAGGAATAGTAACAGAAGGGCAAGAAACATAAACACTGCTAAACCTAGAAATTTTAGGAAGAATGATCTCATTAAGGTTAGCAACACTGAAAAACCTAGAGAAAAAGTAGGTCAATCTTCAAATAATTCTTTAGGTTCTCAATGTTTTGGTTGTTAAAGGTATGGTCATGTTAAATCTGAATGTCCTACATTCTTAAGGTCTAAGGGCAAAGCTATGGCTGTAACCCTTAGTGATAATGAGGTTTCTGATGATGAGTCTGGATGTGACGAGGATGGAAACTTCAATTCTTTCACTATTACTGCTATAGTCAATGAAAGCGTGTCTGTTGAAGAGAACCCTTCTGATGGGGAACTCTTTGAGGATGCAGATCTTCAAGAGGCCTATAATAAACTTTGCAAAGTTGCTGCAAAGGATGCTATGAATGTTGAACTTGGCCTGAAGAAAATTAAATCTCTTGAGCTTGATAAGAAGAATTTGCTTGTTAAACTGTTTGATGCTAATGAAATTTTGAACAATGTGAAAACTGAGAATATGTTGTTGATTGATAAAGTTAAATCTTTAGAACTTGATTTATTTGTTGTTAGATCTGCTAGTTTTAAACTTGATCATATTTTGAGTGTTCAAAAGTATCCTTCTGACAAATCTGGTCTAGGTTTTGTTGAAAGCATCTTTGTGTTTGCACTTCATTCCACAAACTTTGTTCCTTCATCTTCTTCTAAACCCCTTTGTGAGTGAGGTTGTCAAACCTGTAGAAGTTTCACCATCTAAGAAGATTAGAGTTGATTTGAAAGAGTCTAAACCTAAGGAGTCTACCCTTTCTATGGGCAAGATGCATGGTAAACCTGCTTGGGTTTGTCATTTTTTTGGAAAGTCTGGACACATACGTCCTAACTATTACAAGCTTCAAGCTGCTAAGAGAGCAAATAAACCAAAAGTGCCTATGCCTCAAGCACAAGATCCTATGACAATAATTGGTGAATTGGTAAAGGCTTTAAACCTTTATTCCAATCCTGAAGTTGGAAATCACTCAAACGTGAATAGGAACTCCAATGCTCATGGTGCATCTAAAAGGTTTTGGATGCAAAAGACTCGATCTAATTGAGTCTTTCTGACATGGTCCTTGTGCTTCATTGCTCTACTCTTTGAGACCATTGTTTCTTTGTCTTTGTGTTTTTTTGTTCTTGTGTTTTTTTGTTCGAGGATTTTCATTGCATTACATTCATGTATTTCATTCTAGGATTTATTTTTGTTTTCTCTTAAAATTTTTTTTTTTTTTAAAAAGGAGGAAAGCAAAATTTTGTTTGGCATTATTTTTCTTGGTTTTTGAAAACAAGGTTGGTCAATTTATTTACACATAACATGTCTTGTGTACCTTGTTTAGCTTTGATGAGCTTATTTATTGCACTTTACTAGTTAAAACTTTGTAGTACATGTTGTGTGGGAAAGATGTTTATGGTGTTTATCACTTTGTCTTAATCTTGAAGTCACATGTTACTTGACTGTCGGACTTGATCCTTTTGAGAAAGGCATAAATAATCATCTCACCACTGTTCACTAGCCAATCATAAACACCTTAGTGCATATCGTAAGATTTTGTGCTCGAAAAAGTGTAGCACATTCACAAAAAGAACATAAGGTATAGCCTCAGATTAATTGCTTATTACTTAAAATTGGTGTGTACTATTAGACTTGATATCAAATCACATAATTAAAATTGGTGTGCACATTGTCCCGGCTATTTAATAAGTTTTTGAACAATTAATATTGGTGTGTACAATATGAGGCAAATCAAGAAACTTACACGATTGCAAGCTTTTGTTCTAGGAGATGTGAGAGTTATATGATGTAACTCTTTAGGTGATAGTCTCTTTTAAATTCTATGTGATGAATTTTGTAGACTTTGTGATTGATTGCTATTCATATATCACCTCACATGTATCTCAAGTTTTTGCTAGTAGCACACACTACACAAGTTACTCTTTGCTAAACACTGTACACGTTATTGTGTGTGTTTTTGGTCTAACCAACCAAGTTTGAAAATACCTTGAGTTATTATGCACAACATATTTGTTGCTTGAAGAATTTAAAGGGAGAATGATTGAAATGTTTTTTGGGAAAACTGGGTTCAAAACATGAGTTGTTGAAAAAGCACTCTCATCTCATACTCATGCATTTTGTTCATTAATATTAATGCTTTGAGGAGTTGTTTGCCCAACTTGTGTTGTTTTTTTCAAAACTGTGATTTTTCTCAAATTTTTGTAAGCCTCTGCCTGTTTCAATCGATCCATTCTATTTTTTGATTGATCGAAAATGTTCTTAAAATGTTTTATGAGTCTCGGCTTGATTCGATCGATCGAATGTAATTTTCGATGAATCGAATATCGTGAATCAGGTTTTTTAAAACTCAGACTTTGACTTGTTCAAATCACTTTTTAAAAAGTTTTTCAAACCTTTTTCTCTCTCTTCGATTCGGCGAGCTTAGTCATCAATTTTTTGTCGTTTTCCGGTGAATTTCTTGCAAGGTTTCTCTCTCCAAGGGCCGGTATGTCCATTATACCCTTTGTTTTTCATTTATTTTTAGTTTTTCATGCATTGAAGGGTAATTTTCAGACTTCACAATTTTGGGATTTTTGATGATTCAAACCTTTTTCTATGAAATTGATCACTGGGTTTTTTTTCTAGGATGTTATAAAGTTGATCTTGTAGGTTTAATTTGATCAATTTTGTGATTTGTTAGAAATTGAAATTTCTAGGGTTTGTTCTAATCCTATTTGGGGATTTGTTCAAATTGAGTTCAATTGATGCAATTGGCTTGTTGATTTGATGTAATTGATCATTGTAATGTGTATTCTATCTTGTGTGATGATCAATTTCTCGAATTTTCTCTCAAAATCTTAACAAGTGGTTTTAAATTTTGGGTTTTTGTTAAGGGACTCTTTGTTCAAGCCAATTTTTGTGAAATTAAACTTAAATTGAACTTTGTTTTACTGCATTAATACATGCATCATTGCATTTTGATTGTTCATGCATCATATAGATTTTTGTTCTATTTTTTGTGCTAACTTGCAGTCTGCCATTGGTTTGTGTTTTTGTTTTTGTTCTTTTAGTTCTTTCTGTGTGTCTTTGTCCTTTCCTTAGCATTATGCCTAGGAAGACTAGAGCTTGTAGGTCTATTCCCTCACCTCCTGCTCCTCCTTTTAACCGTGAGAGGTTTCCTAGTGAGAAAAACCAAGAGACCTTTGAGAAGCTGAACCTTAAGAGAAAGATTTGGGCTGAGCGTTTTGTTTTGTTAAATGAGGTTGATCTTGCCATTAGGGCAAATTTTGAGCGTCGGGGCTGTTACCTCTACTGGATATTTTTGATCCTCCTCCTCCAGCTACCTTGATTAGAGAGTTCATTTCGAACATCTCTATCCGCATCTATGATTCCAACACTTTGGTAAAGAGTTGGATACGAGGTGTAGAGTTCACCATTACTCCTGATGTAGTGGCTGATGTTCTAGGGGTTCCTTTGGTCCAGCACCCTGTTTATCCGTATGATTAGTCTCCACTATTGGATGATGTCATGTCATACATCACTGGGTCTTCTATCCAATTGGGTTTTGATCCTCAGATCACCACTGCTGAGCTATCTGAGTTGCACTATCTCTTCTTTAGGATAGCGTGTCATTCTGTGTAGCCTATCTCTCATCTTCACACCATTCCTCTTGAGCGGTGTGTCTTTTTGTATGCTCTTGTTATTGATGCTCCTATCAGTTTTCCTCACTTGTTTCTTCATTCTTTGAACGAGGTCTATAGGAGTTCATCTTCTGTTCATGCTCTTATTCATCCTATTTTTATTCATAGGATTTTGTTATATCTTGGTCTAGTTGATTTCCCTTCTTCTGAGCCTGTACATGTTATAGCTCCCATAGGTGCGTCTTTTCTTAGACAGAGGGCTGCTCATCTTTGAGCTGGCTTTAAACACCCTAGGTCTGAGCCTTCTGGTACTGCACCTCCTCCTTCTTCTTCTACAAGTCCTGCTGGTGAGGATTTTGCTGATCCTGCTGGTGTTGGTGCTGCTGCTGCTGTTCCTCCACCTCCTTCGGATGACTTTGATGTACGTCGTACCTTGGAGACTGTCATGACTGTTCAGGCGGCTCATGGTCAAATTTTGGTGGATTTCTTAATGAGCTACATGCTTTGAGAGCTGACTTGGCGCATCTTCGTTCACCCTCACCACCTTCTTTTGATGATGGCTTGTGATTGTCCTTTGGCATTCCGTTACAAAAATGGGAAGTAGAGTTTTGAGACTTGTAGAGGAGATTTTGTAGTTAGGGGGTTTTTTCTTTTGTTTGCGGAGCTAGTGGTGATATTAGATTGTATCTAAGTGCTTCACCATGTATACTTTCTTTTGTTATCATTTTTGGGGCTATTCTTGTTAAGGGAGATACATTTATTTTGATATATGATTCTTGTGTTCACTGCTTATTGATTTATATTCATTGAGTTATTCTTTGATATATATCTTTATTTTGTGTTATGTGAAACATACAAGAATGCTTTATTTCTGTTGTATCTAACTTAGGGAGAGAGTTAGTTTACATACTTGTTGATTTACTGTTTTTCTGTCACACATGTGTTTATGCGTTTGCTGAGTGTTTCAGGAATATACATGTTAATTCAATTGAGCTGCTGTCAACACTTGCAACTGATGGATAGTAGTTAGGATTGGATTTGTGTTTATGAGCATTATTTTTGTAAAAGGCTTTCATTTGTAAACTTTGAGCTTTTAATTTGTGTTTTGTCACGAATTGTCAAAGGGGGAGTTTGTTAGGTTCTAGAGACTTAGGATTTTATGTATTTAGAACTCCAATGTGTAATGTTGGCAAACCATGATCAAAACAATATGTTTAGTCTTGTTTAGGTTTGCTCAAAGTTGTGTAATTCATGTAAAGTTGGAATCGACAGGTTGCAGATGTATTAGTGCATTTCGGCCTGGCTCGATCGATCGAAGGATAGACTCGATCGATTGAAAGTCGGCCAGAATGTTTTTCTGCATAATTTCCAACTCAGCCCTCTTTCATTAAACGTTTAGGGTTTTATGTGTTTGCCCTAGGTATATAAGGCAAAACCCTAGCCACGTTTTAGAAAGTTGCTCTGGTTGTATTATTGCTCATACTTTGTGGTTTGTGTGAATCTCTTGTGAGATCATTGAGGAGCTTTCCTTCACATGAACTTAGGGTTTTCAAGGTAGAGATATTATCAACACCTTGATGATCAACTCAGTTGCTGCCATTGGAGTTTAAAGAAACACAAGCGGGAGTGCTTGTATCTTGTGGAGAATCCAAAAAAGAAGGAGTCTGTGGATTCGGAGTTTGCACGTGGTCATGTCAGTAAGTTCTATTGGTGGGTAGCATTAGGAAGTCAAGCGGGGAGCTTGTAAGTCCTTTTGTATGAACTTCGATTCTTTCATATAGTAGATTCAGGTTTACCTTGAGGATAGCTAGGTCAAATCCTTCCTAGATTTTTACCGTGTGGTTTCCTGGGTCATCATATCATTGTGTTCTTTATATTTCCGCTGCTTTACATTCTTGATATGATTGTTTAATTGTGATAACCTAGAATTGCTTAATTTGACTAAGTTAATCTCTTGGCTAATTCATTAGGTTAATCCAATTGTTGGTTTAAGGGGTCTAAAAACCTAACAGCTTTTATAAAATAGATAGAAAATTACGTGAAACGATGACAACACAAACAAAGAGATTGATGTCTTGAAATTTCCAGATTATTATTTTTTCATTAATAACAATATGTCACTTTAAAAAATAATAATAATAATATAGACATAATGTTTCTCTACACAAATTTAAAATTTTTTATTGAAAATTTTGAATTCATTTCAATTATACCATTTTTTTAATCCACTACCAAAAAAAAAAAAAAAAAATGGTTTTAGAATTTTTCAAAAAAAAAAAAAAATTTGTGGACAAGAAAGGGCATGAAGCGCACGTGGTGGTGGTGAGAATGGATATTGGTAACATAGTGAATGGTATTGTATTACAGCGCGGATCTAGTTCTCACCAACTCTCTCCAGGTGACGCACATGCCGAGGTTTTGCCTCGAGCCCCGCAAACGAGAGACCCAACCCCACCTACCACACCCCCCCCCCCCCCCCCCCCCAAAAGCTTCCCCCTCAATAAAACCCGCGATGTCTTTCTCCCCCGCCCTTATTTTTTGATGCTTCCTACGGAACAAACACCAGAAAGAGAGAGAGAGAGAGAGAGAGAGAGAGAGAGAGAGAGGCATAGAAAAGGAGACGCTACAATCTTCACATTCCTCTCAAGATAGGAAGTTGAAAATTTCAACCATGGAACAATTATGTTTAAGAGATGGTGCAATTGAGTTCTTTTTGGTGACTGCCTCCGAACATGTTGATTGGAAAGGCAGCTCCACCGATATCTTAAGGAATAAACTCGAAACAATTGCAAATGCTGTCAACCGAAAATTTGGTACTGCACTTAATCCTTACAATATAAGATTGACATGGGCTAAACTTCGGAACCTGTGGAAAACCTAGGAAAAAGCAACACATTATGCACTTGGCGGCAAGGCTAACTCTTCTACAGGGATAATCAAAATGGATGACTTCGCCTGGGATCAATTAGTGAGGGTTAGTACTATTTTTTTTATTTTTTTTTCTATTAGTGCTATTTTTACATCGTTGTCTGTTTCTTTTCTTGATATGTTTGTTGCTTCGCTTTTTCTTTAATCTTTTTGTTTCTGTGTATTCTGCTATGTATTCATGTTCACGCCTAGTTGAAAACAAATACAGAACTCACGTATGTATCCAAAGCACACAATAGAAAATGAATAAAAGAAGTGAAAAAGTGAAGACGATAAACTTTGCATTCTGTCTTGTATGGATGGTCCTTGCTGTCCTTGTTATCTGGATTTCCTTGTTTTGTGGTTTGGTTGACGAGGAGACTATTTTTCTTTGTCATAATGATTTAAGGAGAGAGAGTTTCTAAAATAAGAATTGTAGACTGTTTGGCGGAAAATGCTGTCAGAGACTGAATTAGACATGTTATGGAGTTTGTTATCTGGATTTCACAATTATTGAATTTTTTTTTTCTGCATTGATAAAATCTGTTTCTACGTTAATATAATTTTTTGTCTACACATCATGTTTACTGTATATTCGAAGCTGCTTAGTGCATTCATAAAATCTGTTTTTTGCATTAATTAAAATTGTTCACTGTTTTCTCATAAAAATTATTCGCTGTTTTCTACATAAACTGTTTTTAGCATTGGCCCAGTTATTGCACTTAAATGGTTTTTGTGTGTGTGTGTGTGTGTGTGTTTTTTTTATTTAAATATGTAACCATATGAATAATGACAAACTCCATGAAAGAAAAAATGAATGATTTGTATAAATCACCTAAGGGTAAATGCCTCGAAAAATTCGAATTTGTAAAAAAGTTCGAATTAGTTGAATGTAGAACTGTTCACTAAGTAAAACTGTTTTCTGCATTAAGTAAAACTGTTCACTGTTTTCTCATGAAAATTGTTTACTATTTTCTGCATAAACTATTTCTAGCATTCTACATAAAATTATTTTCTGTTCAGCATTATTTAAAAAATTGTTCATTCTCTTTTTTGCGTAAATTATTCTCTGTTCACTGTTTAAAAAATTGTTCGCTGTTTTCTCATAAAACACCTAATGAAATCATGTTTTCTAAATTTAAACGCCAAATCTATATGCTTTTTCATGTTTGAATTTCACAATAATTGAATCTATTTTTCTGCATTGATAAAACCTGTTTCTATGTTAATAAAATTTGCTCTCTACACATCATGTTTACTGTATATTCAAAGCTGCTTACTGCATTCATAAAATCTGTTTTTTGCACTAATTAAAATTGTTCACTGTTTTTTCATAAAAATTGTTCACTATTTTCTGCATAAACTATTTCTAGCATTCTGCATAAAATTATTTTCTGTTCAGCATTATTTAAAAAATTGTTCACTCTCTTTTATGCGTAAATTATTTTCTGTTCACTATTTGAAAAATTGTTCGTTGTTTTCTCATAAAACACCTAGTGAAATCGTGTTTTCTAAATTTAAAAACCAAATCTGAATGCTTTTTCATGTTTAAATTTCATAATAATCGAATTTGTTTTTCTGCATTGATAAAATCAATTTCTACGTTAATAAAATTTGCTCTCTACACATCATGTTTACTGTATATTCGAAGCTGCTTATTGCATTCATAAAATCTATTTTTTGCATTAATTAAAACTGTTCACTGCTTTCTCGTAAAAATTGTTCACTGTTTTCTGCATAAAATATTTTTAACATTTTGCATAAAATTATTTTCTGTTCAACATTATTTAAAAAATTATTCACTGTTTTCTCATAAAACACCTAGTGAAATCGTGTTTTTTAAATTTAAATACCAAGTCTCAATACTTTTTCATTTTTGAATTTCACAATAATTGAATCTATTTTTTTGCATTGATAAAATTTGTTTCTACATTAATAAAATTTGCTCTCTGCACATCATGTTTACTGTATATTCGAATCTGCTTACTGCATTCATAAAATCTGTTTTTCGTATTAAGTAAAACTGTCCAGACAAATCAAGACAGTCCAGATAGATATAGACAGATGTTCAAAAGTTACTACTATTTACTAGCATGCGTAAAAAGAGATCTGATAGATTCCCGAGATTTGAAAGATTCCCAGACAGATGCAGGTAGACTATTACTCATGAGTACTAATTTCCATCCCACCGACGGATTAACTTGAGTTAAATTTACCTACTCAGGTTACTATACCATGGTTCATTTCACCTATAAAAGAGACGGACTATGAAGACAGAAGACAAGTTTCTAAGTTTCTGAGATTCTAAGCTTTTAAGTTCCAAGTTTTAGAAAGCCTTTTGTAATAGCCTTCCCTCTCCCTCAGAAAGACTTTTGTACTCTCTCCCCCTCTTGTAATCTTGTAACCTTTCTCTTTAGACAGTTTTATTTTCAAGCTTGTATCAAAAACAGCAGTTTGTTTTCAAGTTTATCTAAGACTGAAGTTTTTATTCAAGTAAGATTTTACTAGTTTCTATTTTCATATTCCATACTCCATTTTAACCTTATTTTGAATATACCTATTTTGCTATTTACTTCTTTATTATCTATTTTATCATTGTTTTTGCTTCCATAATACTGCTGTGCTTTCTCCTAGGTAGACATTGGTATTAGAGCATCCGGATCATAAAACACCTAATGAACAGTGAATAACTTATGTAGAGAAAACAGTGAACAATATTTCAAATAATGCTGAAGAGAAAATACTTTTATGCAGAATGCTAAAAATAGTTTATGTAGAAAAAGTGAACAATTTTTAAGTAGTGAACATAAAATAATTTACGCAGACACCAACTATAATCATACGAACCACATGTAGAAAATAGTTTGAATTAATGCATAAAACAGATTTTATGAATGCAGTAAGCAGATTTGAATATGTAAACATGATGTAGCACCATAAATACTTGACGTCTTTTTGAATTTTTAAGAATACACAGATCTGAATACACAGATTTAAATAAAGTTATTTTGACACAATAAAAACTTGACAGCTTTTTCAATTTTTAAGAAAATTTTTGCAAAAATAGATAGCTAAATGTATAAATGTATACTAATGAATATTGACAAAACAAGACGGGAGAGATATTTGTGTAATTTGAAGACCCAATGCGTCAGACTTGAGACTTCAAGTATGACACAGTGGTTATCTCATATGGTATCTTTTTTTTTTTTTTTAAATACATTTAAAAAAAAAAAAAAAACGCAAGTGGCAAGACTGTTTGGATATCGCTAAAAATTGAAAATACTGTAAATTTTTTTTTTTTTAAAATGTATGAATAGAATAATACTGTAAGGCCCAATTTTGAAGTTATTTTTGCTTCAAAAAATACTTGCTGTTCAACCCACTATTTTTTAGCAAAATGCTTTTCAAACGCACACATGTGTAACCCACATGGCATCTTTCTTTTATTTTTTATTATTTTTTATTTTCAAAAAATGCAAGTGGTAAGACATTAGAGTTACTGGGCCAGATCACTTATTGATGAGACTATTCCTCCTTACACACGTTTTTTTTTTACTAAAAAAAGTAGCCTTTTGACGCACGTTGATGTGATAAGAAATCAAGAATCAGTTACTGGACCAGATCACTTATTGATGAGACTATTTGCAGGCTCAGTGTCACTCAGGGTTGCAGCAAGTGCCTTGCTCTTCCCAATGCTCTTGAGATATGTAGGACACTCATTCTTCATGTGTCCAAGCCCATGACACCCAAAACACTTAGGTCCTGCGGGAATAGTGTACTGACCACCTTCCTTTGCATCATTCTTCCCTTTGTCTTGGCTCTTAAACTGAGAAGAACTAGATTGCCTGTGGTCCTTGTCAAAGCTCCTCCCATTGGCATTCTTCATAAACTTCTTGAACTTCCTTGTAATGTAGGACTTCATCTTGGAATCTTCATCATCTAAAGACTCATCTGTATCACTGCTCTTTGCCTTCAAGGCCATGCTTTTACCTTTGCTTGACTTGCCAATCCTTGATAACCCTAGCTCGTAGGTCTGCAAGTTCCCAACTAGCTCAATCAAAGGAATTTTATCAATATCCTTTGATTCTTCTATTGCCATAATCTTGGCATGAAATCTCTCAGGTAGAGATCTGAGCACCTTCCTTACAACCTTAGGTTCAGGGATGGTTTCCCTGCCCGTAAATAGGCCTCCAAGTTTGTATACGTTTTTCAATATTATTGTTATAAGATATAAAACCTAAAATAAAAAGAAAAAGAAAATAGTGATGATGTGAAAAATTGTGAGAGCTTCAAAAGCTTCGGTTTTATATATATATATATATATATATATAGATAAAACCTAGCATAAAGTCTACAAGATCATAACCTAAGCTCTGATACCATTAAAATTGTCACGCCCCGAATCCAACTATAAAGATAGACACGTGACAACTACCACACACTT
Source organism: Quercus glauca (assembly GCA_023736055.1). Lineage (NCBI taxonomy): Eukaryota > Viridiplantae > Streptophyta > Magnoliopsida > Fagales > Fagaceae > Quercus > Quercus glauca. The sequence goes on from CM043315.1 coordinate 744,300, forward strand.
ATAAAGTAAGAACCCTACAAGTGTGCAAGGCCTTTTTAGAAACTAAAATTTTATCCTCAAAATGATTTAAATCAAATAAATCCAAAATACCTCAACAATTCCTTTATAAATAGATCTCCAATAATTTAATAGGAACAAAATCCAAACCTCATGTACATAATGCCAATTGGCCAATAAATATAAAACTATTAGAAGACCATCCTATCCCAAAATCACTAAGCTTCTTTTTTTGCTCACAACACAACATCAAAACTTCCAAAACTTGCTATTCTTCACAATCTGAAACTGGAGGGGAAAAAGGGGTGAGTTGACGACTCAATAAGTAACCAAAATCCTAATAAGTTCTATCAAGCAATAGATCTATAAAGTAATAAGATGTAATATGAGTCTTCAAAAGTTATAATATACTATGGGTTTTCAAAAATAACTAAAGAAGTTTTATAGTCTTAAAATAATAAGTTGCAACTAGATCACATACTTTAATCTGACAAATATATCATAGATGATTTAGAAAGTAGTCAGTTTTCCATTTATCAAAGCTATAACTTACAATATGTTCCAAAAAGATACATAAGCAGTTTTAATGACTCCAAATAGTTCAAATACTCAAACATTTGTAGTTATAAGGACTCAAAATAATTCAAATATTCAAATGTAATTCATATTCTTAATAATCTTATGACTATGGTCACGCTATATCCCTGTGACTGGGCATCAGAGTATCAATGAATAACCCCCATTGGCTGGGATATCAGAACATTAGCTGGGTATCAGAGTACCAATGAATACCCCCATTGGCTGGGTATCAGAGTACCAATGCATAACCCCCATTGGTTTGGGTATCAGAGTACCAATGAAGCTGAATCCTAGCAAGTGTGATTTTGGTGTAGCCTCAGGGAAGTTCCTGGGATTCATGGCGTCCCAGAGAGGAATAGAGGCAAACTCGGAGAAGGTACAAGCCATAATCAACATGGCATCACCCAAGGCTGTCAAGGAAGTCCAAAAGCTCATGGGAAGAATTGCAGCCCTCAATAGATTCGTCTCTAGAGCGACAGACAAATGCCTACCATTCTTCAAGACCTTAAAACAGGCTTTTGCATGGACTGACGAATGCGAAACGGCTTTCCAGGAGCTCAAACGCTACTTGGGAAATCCACCCCTTTTAAGCCCATCCAAAGAAGGTGAGAATCTGTATTTATATTTGGCAGTTTTAGCTACAGTCGTGAGTGCAACCCTAATTCGAGAAGAAGACAAGAAACAGCTTCTGGTTTATTACGTCAGCCAAGCCTTCCAAGGAGCTGAGTCCAAGTATCCAAAGATTGAAAAAATTACGTTCGCATTAATAGTAGCCTCACGCAAGCTCAAGAGGTATTTTTAGGCAAATCCTATCTTGGTGATGACGGACCAACCCATCAAGAAGTCCATAAGCAAACCTGAAGCCACCGGGAGAATGGTCCAGTAGGCGATTGAACTCAGCCAATTTGATATTAAGTTCCATCCCAGGACCGCCATTAAAGCACAAGCTCTGACAGACTTCATCGCCGAGTTCACCCTTCCGGACGAAGACAACCTCGCTAACAAAGCCAAACAATGGACGATACAAACCGACGGTTCGTCGGCCCAACAAAAAGGGGGAGTAAGGGTCGTCATAATTACTCCTGATGGAGAAATACTAAAGTATGGAGTTTAGCTAAAATTTCTGGCCACCAACAACGAGGCCAAGTACGAAGGTATTCTGACGGGTTTAAGACTTGGAAAGGTGTTTGGAGCTAAAAACCTGTTGGTTCAAAATGATTTAAAGCTAGTAATCGGGAAAATCAAGGGAGAATATGAAGTAAAGGAAGAAAGAATGCAGAAGTACCTCAGGCTGACGAAGCATCTGAGTCAGGAGTTTGATGAAGTGGAGTTTGTACAGATCCCCAGAAGCCAAAACATGGTAGCGGACGAAGTCTCGAAGATAGCATTGTTAGAAGAAGGGGCGACGAACGTGGGTTTGATGATGGAAGTCTAGAAAAACCCCAATATTGAAGAAGTTGCAACATTCGCAATCCAGAGCATAAACAGCTGGATGACGCCCATCATATCATTCCTCTAGGACGAGCACCTCCCTCATAATGCAGACGAGGCAAGGAAGATCAAGAAAAGGGCAGCCAGGTTTACGATCCTCAATGACACCCTATACAAGAGAGGATTCTCCATGCCTTACTTGAAGTGTGTTGACGAGGAAGAAGCCAAGTACATCCTGGAGGAGATCCACGAGGGAATTTGTGGGGACTATGCTAGTCCTAGATCCCTGGTGAGCAACATCATTCGAACAGGTTATTTATGGCCTACTATGCAGGTGGACGCGACGGAGTTCGTCAAGAAATGTGACAAGTGTCAACGGTTCGGGAATGTCCAACGACTTCCAGCAGAAAAACTGACGACGATTGCATCCTCGTGGCCGTTTGCACAATGGGGAATCAACATCGTCGACCCACTGCCCCAAGGCAAAGGTCAGGTAAAGTTCTTACTAGTTGCTATTGATTATTTTATGAAATGGGTCGAAGCAGAAGCACTGGCGACCATTACTAAAGCAAGAATCCAGAGCTTCATATGGAAGAATATAATTTACAGGTTCAGGATTCCAATGACGATCATATCTGATAACGGGTGACAGTTCGACTGCCAGAGCTTTAGGGATTTTTGTTCAGGTTTAGGCATCAAGAACCAGTTCTCATCCCCAGGGCATCCACAAGCAAACGGACAGATAGAGGTGACGAACCGAACACTGCTAAAGATCAGCAAATGGAAGCTGGACGATGCGAAGGGAGCCTGGCCGGAAGAGTTGCCCAATGTCCTGTGGGCATACAGAACCACGGCAAGAACCCCAACAGGAGAAACCCCTTTCAAACTCACCTATGGCACTGAAGCAGTGATCCCGATCGAGGTAGAAGTAACCAGCATCAGACGAGAGGCGTTTAACAAAGAAGACAATGATCTCCGTCTACGAGCTAACCTGAACTGTCTGGACGAAGTAAGAGACAAAGCTTGCAGTAGAATGGCGGAGTATCAGCGGAAGATGGCTGACTACTACAACAGGAGGGTAAAACTCAGATGACTTGACATTGGTGTTCTCCTTGCGCAGGGTCACCACAGCGACCAGAGACTCTGCCCAAGGAAAGCTCGGCCCTACATGGGAAGAACCTTACTGAGTCGTCCATTACTCCAGGCAATGAAGCTACCACCTAGAAACCCTAAATGGACAGAGGCTCCCGAGGCCTTGGAATATTGATCACTTGAAAAAGTACCACCAATAGATGTAATAGATAAATGTATTCATCATTGAAATTAATAAATGTATTATTCAGCTAATGTCTCCATACAAGCAGGTTTGAATCAACAAGAAGTCCCAAGGATGACAAGATCCCTAAAAAAGGGTGTAAGTCACAAAAGCCAAAAATGGCTAAGTAACATGATTCCGCTTAGACGGATGTAAGTTACTGACGACGACAAGATCCCTAAAAATGGTGTAAGTCACGAAAGCCAAAAAAGGCTAAGTAACAAGATTTTGCTTAGATGGATGTAAGTTACTGACGACGACAAGATCCCTCAAAAGGGTGTAAGTCACGTAAGCCAAAGATGGCTAAGTGACAAGATTCCGCCTAGACGGATGTAAGTTACTGACGAAGGGAGCTAAATAACTGAACCCTGCATGGACAAATACAAAACTACCTGACGATGAAAAGACAGCTTGAGAAGATGAAGACCTTGGCACCCCTGCATAGGCTCTGGTCGCAAGAAACTAACAAAGCAATAGGCATAACATACTGACAAAGAAGTGGAAAGCCACAACTAAAACTTTCATTAAGTACAAAGTATGGGCGATTCCACGAACATATCATAAACCAGCAAAGCATGCAACCACAGACACAGGTAAGTATGTAACAAATTTAATTAAAGCCCAAAAACCTAGGGCAATTACTATTGTTCTTCCATTAAAAAAAACAAAAAAAAAACCCATAAACACTGGGCTAAAAGCTATTGTTCTGAAAGTAGATTTAACAAACAACCCAAAAGAAAAAGAAAAATTTCTTAAGTATCAGGTCCGGGTAGCATTGGAGATGTCATCAGCAAGTGCGTCATCAGCAATGGTCTTTTTAGGAACATTAGCCTCAAGAGCTGATTGGGTAGCCTCGTCAATCGCCATCTCCTGGTCCACCACTTCGAGATCCAAGCCTTGTAGGTCAACTCTAGTGGGATGTTTGACGAGGTACCTTCGCAAAAGTTCAAAGGCTTTAAAATACCAATTGAAGAGTACAGTATTGTACTCATCAGTTTACTGGAAACCCTCAATGGACCTGGCGGCAATCATCTTGAGCTTCTCCTTGGTGGCAAGAAGTTATTCATCCTTCTCCTGGGTTAACTGACGCTTAACTCTGAGATCGTCATTTAAGGCCCTGACATTTTCCTTTAATGTATTGGCCTCGCCCATAGAATCAATGAGCTGTTTCTTCAAGGTTGAGTTTTCCTTCTCCAAAGTCTCCATCCTAGATGTCAGAGAAGCCACCTTTGCCTCATGGGTAAGGCACTCAGAAGTAATGTGGAGACTCTCCCCCAACACCTGGGAAAGAAAGCAGAAGCCGTCAGTAAAAAAAAAAAAAAAAAAAAGAAGAAGAAGAAGATAAACACACGAGCATTCTACCTGGACGAGCTTATGGACGTGTTGATTCGCAACCACGTTGAGTGGCACCTTAGAAAAAACTCTCATATCCTCAGCAGTAACAACACCATGCGCCTGATCTGCTGCCAGTTCCTCGTCATCCCAGATCGTGGACGAATAGGGACCCTTTTCTTTCTCCGTACCTGACAGTCGCAGCCTTTTTGAAGAAGGGGTAGGGATCTCCTCAACCGAAGCGGCTGGAGAGACCGTCCTCACCATCTCAGTCCTAGAAACGAGAGGATTGGCAGACGAAACTAGAGGAACAGACGGACCTTTCCCGGTGACACGCACTCTTTTCTTCCCTATACTGGACAGCGGCTCGTCCTTCTTGGCCCTCATCTTGGCATACATGTCTTTATTAAACTTGGTCGTCATTTCTGCAAGAAGAAAACACTTGTAAAAAATGAAAATAAAAAATGCAAGGGAATCAATACTGACGAAGCCAACACTTACTCTTTTTCCCTTCAATGTCGATGTTGCAAAGGACGTAGGAAGATAGGTCAGGACCAAGGTTGTAGAATGCGAGGGTCCGTGGATCCACTAGATCGTCCCAACTTTCTATCGTCAAAGTGTATTCTATCACCTTATCCACACGCTCCTTATGCCTGCTTTTGAGCTTTGGCCGTCTCTTAACTACGCAAAACAAGAAGCACAAAAGTAAGTGACAACAACGGCAAACACAACGAAACTAAATTGACGAAAAGGGATACTGACGCACCTAAAGTCGAGGTTCCCCATCGATGATGTAACCTCAGGATATCACCCCAATCCCCGCTGGAGGGAGTCTCGAAGTCATCCCCTAACACAAAGAAAAATCTTGACTTCTAATACCTGAAGGATGAAGGCAAGCCCCTGACAATCCTTGTTCTCCTCTCCCAAGGTACTAACTCAAAGTATTTTTACTCTTTGGACTCTTTCAAACGATACAGATAGGTGAGCTCTCCCACCTTGATCATGTCCTCATTAGTGGCTAACCATATTTCCATACAGCTGACCACTATCCTCCAAGAATTGGGCATAAGCTACCCGGGAGCAATACCAAAGTGATCTAAAAGCTCCATCACGAAGGGGTGGACGGGGAACCTAAGTCCGCAAATGAAGGCAGCCTCATAGAAGCACACCTCACCAGGGAAGAAATGACAAGCCCTATCCTCGTCATTAGGTCGACGGACACGAACCAGTTTTGGAAACTAAAACCTATGTTGAAATCTACCTACGGATTCAGCATCTAATCCACATGCCTCCTCGAGGGCATAAAAAGCCCTAACCTCTCGAGGAGCAGAAATAGCAGTATCCCCCTCTACCAGACCACCATTAGATGATAGTCCCGTCTCAAGCTCATTAGATCTAACCTCAGACATCGTCCCCTATTCTCTCACCAAATCCTCAAACCAATCAATCGATTGACGAAGCAAAGGCAGCAGCTCAGCCAATGCAACACCCAAACTGTTACCCTCAAAGACAAAATCCCCAAGGTTTGGGAAAACGCCTAAAGATACCCCTAAACGCGCGAAAAAGAAAGAGATCGAGGGGCAAGCTGTCCAAACCTTAGAACTACTCACCATAGACACCCAAAAAAGAAAAAATGGACACTAAAATCCCAAGAAGCCATAAAAAAGAAAACAACCACATCAAAAAAAAAAAAAAAAAAAAGAAAAAAAAAAAAGAGAGGGAAAAATTAGGAACCTATGAAAGATTATGAAAAAAGGAAATGGAGGAAGAGGAAAAGAGAAACATACCTTGAAAAGGTGTAGCTTAATCGAAGAAAAACTCCAAAGATGTCGCTGGAGCAGGATCAAAATAGTCGGGAAAGAAGGGGCTCAGAGAAATGATTAAGGAAATTGGAAAGAGTGAAGGAAATAAAAAGTTTTAAAATCAAGGCCCCAAACAACTGAAAAACAACGGGAAACCCTAGGATCATGTAAATAACTCCACCAGTCCACACACGCCACGTGGCCATAATACAGAGGGCACCGCCATTACGCATTTAATGCGGCACGAAAACCCAACAACCGCGTGCAGTCCAGAAACCTTTCATCTTCCATGATCGACATAACATGTCATGATGACCACGGAATTCGGGGACAGCTGATGGGACTGACGAAATCAATTACAGACAATCTCAATAGGGCAAACGGGATCACCCTGTGAGGACGAGTGCCCACATCACTGACGAGGATATACGCTTCATTCAATGCCGCCAATAACACCCCAAACGGTTACAAAACCAACTGTACAAACCGTTGGGAGCTGATTAAAGCTCCATTATTAGGCAGGAAGTGTTACCCAAAAGAGCATTGAAATCATAGTACCAATCACAACGGCTAGAATCCAGGGTAGTACATATATATTGCCCTCACGCTGCAAACAAAAGGTACGAAAAACATTCTAAAGAAAACACTAGTTATTGTTATTCTGTTTCATCTTGAAAAGTATCTTTCTGTTCTCACTTGAGCGTCGGAGATGTTGTGGCAGGCGCCACACCAGTGACCACTAAGAAGGGAGCGGCCTTTTCTTTTGTACAGGTATCTAGGCTGGAGTTTGGGTCCATCTTAGCACATTCCACACGACTGACGAAGTTACGCTTCATCATTTTTATTTTTTAAAAATGAATATAGTGATATTTTTGTAAAAAACTAAATTAGTAGGTACCAGTGTACCACTATCACTGAATTGAACCAAGTTAGAAGGAGATGTTGAGACCAGTTGCTGTCACGACATGGCTCGCGGTGGCATGTAGGTTCAAGATCAACCAAATGGGGAGTGATTTAAGAGCTGTGGTGGTCGGGTTCTGGGTTTCAAAGTGGTTTTGGTGTTCCAAACAGGCCTGGAAAAATAGGTACGATCCCGTTTTCCTTCACCACTCAAGTGTATGGCATCTACCATACTTAGAATAAAGAAGTGTGGGTTTGGTGGTTTTGATGTATTGGGAGTGGTGGTTTTTGTTCCGCCGATCTTATTGTTGTGGCCAATGTTTAGTGTTAATTTTATGGGTTTGTTTTGATTGTGTTAATTTTCTGGGTTTGATTTCTTTGGGTTTTGAAAATTTTGGGTGCTTAGAGTTTAGCTAGAGGGATGGAGAGTAGGAAGAACAATGTTGTTTCGATTGCAAAGTTTGTTGTTCAGAAGTGGGTTTGTTCAAAATACCGATTTGGTTTTTATTTTTTTGCTCAATCTGGGTTTTTTCTCTCATCCCACATTAGATTTTTTACAAATCTTTTTTTTAACCAATCTATGGTATTTCTAGGTTTTGGCTAATCGTGTGTGTTTGTGTTTGATATTGCAAGTTGTCTCTTATGTGTGTTTGAATCTGTGTGTTTTAGAATTTAGGTACCGTTTTTTTTTTTTTTTCTTCTTTTCTTACTTTTGTGTTCTTCAATCAGATTAACAAATAATTGATTAAGATCAAACGATTCTAAAGACCACCTAGATGTTTTTGGGTTTTGAATTTTCTGTTGTTCTTGTCTGTTCTTCCTCAAGTAAAGCTAGATCTCAATTTATATGATTTTTTTTGTTTTTATTTCTGTTTTTTCTTTTTTTTTTCCTTTTTTTTTTTCATTTAGTTAAAATTCATAAATTAATTTTTTGTTTTTAAAAGATGACGTGGCATTTTTAAAATGCTAAATAAAATATTTTATTATTATTTTAATGCTAACGTTGGCATTTAAGTGTGCCAGCATTCCGTTTGCCACGTCATGTAGATTATAGTGAGATGATAGTAGGGACAAAAACGAGATCGCATTTTTATTTTAGGGACTAAAAGCGGTAAAAATAAAATTTAGGGACGATAGTGTATATCGTCTACACGAAAATGTGATTTTCACCTCTATATATATATATATGTATTTTTTTTTTGTTATAAATATCATAACGTTCTTATCAAAAAGAAATTGAATTAAAGAAGAAGTTAGTGTGTTTCTTGTCTAGCTTCTAGTAACTAGTGTCTTGTCATTTGCATTTTTTTGAAAAAGAAAATAATAATAATAAAAAAGATGTCGTTCGAGTTACAATATTGCCACTTGCCTTTTTTGAGAAAAAAATATTAAAAAATTAAAAACGATGCTGTATTATCAGTACTGTCACTTTTTACAGCATTCACAGTAATGTTGATTTCCAAAAAAGGCCTAAGAAGCTTTGATTTCTGATTTCTTATCACATTAACATGTGTCAGAAGGCTACTTTTCTTAATAAAAACAACGTGTACAAGCACACATTTGTAGTAGTTACGGTACCCAAGACTAATCACACTATTTAGGAGCTAAGACTAATCACATCGAGACACCTATAAAAGATTGAGTCATGTGACTTAAGTGTGACTTCCTTTTAAGAAAAATATTAATGGCTAAACCACGTATAACATTTACATCTATTTCTAAGCTCGAAAGCTATAGTCATTATGCAGTATCTTTAGACATACTTTTGTGCAGGTTCACGCTCTTCTTCCTCCTTTTCTCTCAATCTTTGACTAGTGATTTCCAAAACCATATACTGCCATGCACCCAAATACGCAGCCAAGTGAATTCTTACTTCCATTGTCTCGCTCTCTTTTGTTGCCATGATGAATCTGAAACATTTTACTTTTATAAAAGTACATTTTTAGAATCACTATATCAATTGAGGTAAAAAAAAAAAAGAATCACTATATCAACAAGACACAAATGCTTTAGATATTAGTGAACTCAAATTGTAAATAAACTAGCGTGTAATCTTAACTATCACCATTTGGGTTTAACATGTAGAAAATTTGCAAATTGTGGAGATCAGAGATATATGAAAAGTAGACAGACTCACCTATAGGCATCTTTTTTTAATTTTTTTTTTCCAAAAAACACAAGTGGCAAGACTGTAGCCCATACGGCGTCTTCTTTTTTTTAATATTAAAAAAAAAAAAAAAAAAACGCAAGTAACAAGACTGCAACCCATATGGCATCTTTTTTATATATTTTTTTTCAAAAAATGCAAGCAGCAAGACACTAGAATTATTAGACAAAACCACTCAGTAATGAGATTATTTCTCCTTACACACGTTTTTTGATTGAGAAATGTAGTCTCTTGACACACGTTAACTTCTTTTTTTTAATTTAAGTAAATCAAGGGCAAATGCCATTTTTTTTTCCTCCATACGGAGTTTTAATTCTAGAAGAAAAATAATGCTGCTTAAAAGCCCAGCATAGTCCTACCATTAATAAGGTGAAAATTAGCAGAAACACACATACACACAGAGTCTAGACGAGAGAAGAGTAAGCAAATTGTCCATTAGATTGCCAAGCCATATTTGGTATTTATATTTGAAACAAAACAAAACAGCATTAATTTGGCAATTCCACAAAATTGAGACAATTTAAAATTCATGATTGCCCTTGATCTAAACTTCTTGAGTTCTTGTTTCACCGTCTGAAGGAAAACATCAGGCAGAACATTTTTCGAATGCAGAGAAGTCTTGAGCAGCTTCAAATCCTAACAATAAACCAATATGAGAAAAATAGTTATTTTACCACTATCTAGTAGAAAAAAAGAGTCACAATTTCAAATTTTTTCTATTTAGCTTATTTTTGCTTCCATTTATGCGTGTTACTGCACTTTTTAGTACTATTTATGGGTCTCACTGTATAATTTTAGCTAACTTTTACATTTATTTACAGTACTTTCAGCAAAAAATGTTCAGTTTCAGCAAAATAAGTGAATCCTAAAGAGACTCTTATGTCTTAAAAGGTGTCTTTTCATCATCATCGAGCTCCACTTGAGAGGGTCCCATGGTAGGTGGTATCCCCTGTAGGGGTGTCCATAGGTCGGGCCGGGTCGGGTTTGTGCCCAACCCGGACTCAACCAAATTGAGGCGGGTGGATAAAAAATTATACCGAAACCCACTCGAAGATTTGGTCGAATTTTTCGGTTCGGGTCTCGTCGGTTTCCAGTTGATTCGGGTCGGTCTCGGGTTTTATCACTGGGGCCTATATCTGGCCGGATCCGTCGAGATCTGGCCCAGATTTCGTCGGATAACGGCGATATTTTGCCGGATCTCGAAGGATCTGGACATGATTTCACCGAAAATGGTCGGGAAATTCGTAATAACTAGTCAAAAAGAGAAAGGCCACGGTTCGGGTCGAGTGTCACGGGTTTCGAAAGGAAAAACTGACAACTGACCCGCGTGGGGTCGGGTTGGTGAGTTCGGAACCCGCGTCCGACCACCGGAGTCGATGGATCGGGTGGCGGCGGGTCAGACACGAGCGGGTTGGTTGGGTTGAGCGGGTCTCTGGGTCTGTTGGACCACCCTAATCCCCTGTATAAGAGGAAGAGAGTATACTTTAGAGAGTCAAATAATAACCATGACAATGAGGGACATGTTATGCATTTTGAAAAATTGAAGAGGAAAGCTTTTTAGCACAAGCATATAGCATAATTAAATTTCTAATTTATCGTTTTCGTTCACACAGTAAGGAAAGCACATAAAATACAACAAAAAACATGTGAGCAAAGACGTATATGTAAGAAATACAAAGCATGTATATGTCTGCCACTATGAAAACAACATTTATTTAATTTTTCAAAATAAGTTCTACTTTCATACATTTTCTCATGATTTTGATAGGCATGTTATCACTTTTCTCATGATTTAGGGTTATAACTAATTTTGTAACTAAATTTTATCATTTTAAAGATAGCTTCACTACTCCCATTACAAAAAAAAAAAAAAAAAAAAAAAAAAAAATCATAAGAACCTTTATTTAAAAAAAATTAATGCTATTTAATAGTTACAGGTAGGAAATTTTCTGCCAATAGGCTACAAGTAAAATTTTAGCTTCACAAGCTCTTCTATTTTTTTTTTTTGGGTTAATGATAATAATTTACATCAATTATAATTTAAGATTAGTATATTTACCTGTAGGGACCCGGTTCGGGCGCCTCCCTTCTGGAGATGAGCGGACCCGAGCCCAGGTGACCCCGTACAATAAATTTGTAGAGAGTGGGTAGAAGGACTAGGCAGTAGCAAAAGATATAACAGTCGACGTGGGTTTACAGGATCAATAACTGAGATTTGGCTAAGTGTTCTAAGGGAAAGTTCGTCCTCGGCCCAGTCTGAGGAGCTCTTCCCTTAGAACTAATGAATACAAGGGTTGTCCTAAAACACCCCAAAAAACCCCTTAACCTCCCAACTCAAGGACCTCCTAACCCTTGAGGGTTCACTCTATTATATAGTCTCATTTAGTTGATCTCTGTCGTCCACTTGTCGGTCATTTGAACTTGTGTCTGAGGGCTTGTCCCATCAGCCGCTTTTGCAGGCTTTCTGTTAGTTGAAGTAACCAAGGCATCACTGTTCACTAGTCAATTCACCATTAATGTGGCTAGAGTGTTGGTTTCGTACATTTAATGGGTGGATGACAGCTTCCTTTCTTCAATGTCGGCCTGTCGAGGACGTGGTCATCCTCGGCGAAGTTCCTTAATGACTTAGGCCTCTCCCACTCATCCCCGGATTCTGTACTCTCTTCGGCATGGGCCTTGGGCCCGATATGGAGTGGGCGGGGGTAGCCAAATCTTTGGGCCCCACAATAGCTCTTCAAAATTCTGCTGCCCTGCTCCTTGGGCAAGGAGGAGGATTTTGATGTCCTCGGGTCCTTGCCCTGGCCTAGCGAGCCTTGTCTTTCTGTCAGTGTCAAAATCCTTTCAACTGCCCAGGGGACGTTCCTGGCGTTTTCGGTATTTGGAGCGCGCCTTCATTAAATTTCGGCGGCTCTGTGTCCTCCATGTTCAACGGCATGATGATGAATGGACGGTAGGGATTCTTCTGACGTATTGGGCAGGAAAGCCCGTGTGGTTACTTTTTAATTTGGGGTATATATACCCAATCAAACTGATTTGACCCTTCACTTTTGCATTCAAGAGCCCTTGCGCACATACGCTGAGATGATCAAGCCTCCAATCGTCCTTACGCCTCCTTTCAAAAAGGCCTATCCGAGGAGCTTTTCCTCATTTCTGTAAGTTTTCTTCTCTCTTTGGCTCATACTTTTCCCCCTGAGTTCCTTGTCCTCTTATTCCTCTTTCTCTCTCCTTCATTTTCCTTGAGCCCCTTGTTAGCTCTTTAGGATGGGTAGGTTTAAGAAGCTAGTTGAGTCTGAGGAGGCGATGGACAAATTCGCTGCTGACTATAAGATCCTTGATACAGTGGGTCTGAGGTACTGTGGAGAAGGGGAGTGGAGCACTAGGAGAAAAGAGGGTGAGGTGGCGATTCCTATAATCGCCTTTCTGGAGGGTGGTATGAGGATTCCCATGAGGCTAGTGATGAAGGATTATCTTAGGCACTTCGGCTTATCTCTCACCCAGTGTGCCATTAATGTATTTAGAATCTTAGGCTGTGTGGATGCCTTGAATGAGAAGATGGGGTTGAGGTTAACCCACCATTATGTAAACTGGTGCTACAACCTTCAGTGCTTGAAGGGGAAGTCTTTTTACATGAAGACGAGGAACGATAGGGTTTGGCTCATCCAATGCCTCCCTGAGTCTAGCAAGGGTTTGAATAAAGACTTCCTTATTGTGTCCGGAGAGTGGCACGAGGGCCTTCATTGTCCAACAGTGGAGGGTACACCAGGTGGGGCATTCAGACTAGGAGAGGGTTTAAGTTCTTGTGTTTTCACGCTCCGCTTTGCTTGGTTTTTGACAGGAACTTGCTTTCTTTTATGCAGATCCGCGCGCTTTTGAGCGTCACTTTGGCTTGGTCAACAAGGAGAACCTGGAAAAGGTGCTGAGGTCGGAGATCTTTGTGAACAAAGCCGACAACCAAATTAGAGCCACTCACGAGATCCTAGGGTACGATTCGATCCAAAAATCGTTTTTGGCTCCATAGTACGTGATCCGAGCTAAAGATCCTCGGCTGCATAGCATCACCGTAGTCGAGTACGGATTTCTGATCCCCGAAGGGTCTCCCATTCCCGAGGGCGTACCGTTGGTGGGTACCTCTTCATCAGCTCAAACTGCCGAGGCTAAAGGGGGAGAGTTAGAGGAAGAGGAAGTTGCTGACTCAGGTCCGTCCGAAGACGAGTTTGACGTGTTCAACCAGTTCCATTCACCCAAGGACCCTTCCTGCGATTTAGGTGACCTCAGTTTAGCTGAAGCAGACTTTTTATCTGAAGAAACCCCTCCTCGGTCGAGGATGAGTTTCAAAAAGCAACCCCAGGCAAGCTTGTTGGCCCTGATTGAAGGGCAGTCAGGGAAGGACGCACAGGGGAAGTCTCCTCCCAAGCTTCCTCCTCCTCCGCCACAACAGAGTCCACCATCTGGGTCCAAGCCCACCAGTCCCCTGCAAAAGAAGGACAAAGGTAAGAGGCCTAGGGGGGCGAAGAGTCTGATCCTTCCTGAGGTGATGGCGACGCTCGACAGCCATCGAAACGGCTAAGGATAGGGCGTCGAGGTCAGGAAAAGCAGGCCGCCATCCCGCCAGGGGCCCAGGCTTGGCTTCATGCCCCTATGCTCCATGGGAAGCCTTTGACGGACGACGCCTCCCTCAAGGACCCTCATGGGGGCGAGGGTGCGCTCGTGGCTGATGCATTGGAAAGGTCCTTGCTACTCCCTACGGACATGGCCCAGCTGGAGGCTCTAAGGAGCAAGGAGGTCTTTCTCGGCCTCAAACAATACTTGGGCATGGTAAGTTTCCTGATTGCTTGTGATTCTCTTGACTTCTTATTTCTTGGCTCTTTATCTATTGCGCATTGGTTTCAATTGGCAGGCTATCCAGGCTACCTTTAGGTTGGAGGATATGGCCAGTAACCAATGCAAGGCCGTGGGCTCGGAGCGTACCAAGCTGTTGGACGCTGTGCGGACCCTCAACGCTTACAAGGCTAATCTTTCAAAGGTGATGGGCCAGTTAGAGGAGATGAAGAGGGCCCGAGACACCGTTGAGTCGGCCCTTGCTACCACTGAAAAGTTGGCCTTAGACCAAACTGAGGGCCTGCTTAAGACGGAGGATCAGTTGAGGGTCGCCAAAGAGGAGATCACGACCCTAGAGAAGAGGGTGCTTGAGGCAAAGGGGGCCAGAGGCGCTGCGGAGTCTGCCAGGGATGAGGCTCTGAAAGCCAGGAAGAGACTGAGTCTGCCAGGGTCGAGGCTGAGGCCCCCAAAGGCAAGGCCGCGCAGGAGGCCTATGAGGCAGCGGTAGCTTAAACAGAAGACAATCTTAGAGCTCAAGTGCCTGGGGTGTGCAGACTTTACTGCTCCCAGGTTTGGAGTGAGGCCCTTAAACAAGCTGGGGTTGAGGCCTCGTTCGACCTGTGGAAGGTGGAGAATGTATATTATCCTCTTGCCATCCTCGAGGTTGCCCCTTCAAGTTCTGAGGCCGAGGTGGCTGCCGAGGGAGTTGGGGTTGTTCTTGAGGAAGGCGTCCCAACTGCTACCACTTCGAATGAGCCCGCCAAGGAAGTTGATCCTCCTGGGAACATTGAGACAAGCAAGGGTCCTACTGAGGATACACCTCATCCAGCTGACCCTCTCCAGGCTGCAATCCCAAGCAAGGGCTACAAGGACCCTGAGACCTCTTCTGCCCAGCCCCCTAAGGGGGGAGTTGAGATGGAGCTGAAGGAATGATCCTCCGTTGCGCCTTTGCTTTGTTTTTCTTCATTCTCTTTTTTTTTTAGTATTGTAATGACACATTTTCCTTGTATAACTTTTTAAAGACTCTGTGAAGTGCATATTTTATCTTCTCTTACTCGTTTTGCTTGTATTGTATTATATATATACATATATATTTTTTTACTTGCACGATTTTGGCTTTAATTGTGCTTCAGCCGATCATACAGATGCTTTAAGTGATGCTCATGGGCTTGGTCTGAAAATTCCATCGTAGGAAAGGTCAATATCCTCTGCAGTGCTCATTATTATAACCAAAGTGGTCAGCCTCGCCGTAGGTTTGGGTCCGCGGATAATACAAGACCCTGGTTCTGTCTAGTGCTTAAATCCTCTTGAAGTGACTAGTTTCCTTATAGGTTTGAGTCCGTGGACCATGCAAGACCTTGGTTCTGTCTAGTACTTAGATTCCCTTGAAGCAACTAGTTTCCCCGCAGGTATGACGCCGAGGACCATGTAAGACCTTGGCTTAGCCTGACACTTGGTCTTTCATGAGAGACTGGTTTCTCCATTGGCTTGAGTCTGTGGACCATGCAAGGCCTTGGCTCTGTCTGGTATTTGATTCTTCTTTAGTAACTGGTTTCCCCATAGGCTTGAGTCCGAGGACCATGTAAGGCCTTAGTTCTGTCCAGTACTTGTCTTCTGAAGTAACTAGCTTCCCTATAGGTTTGAGTTCGAGGACTATGCAAGACCTTGGTTCTGTCTAGTACTTAGTTCTTCTTGAGTAATTGGTTTCCTCATAGGCTTGAGTCCGAGGACCATGCAAGGTCTTGGTTCTGTCCAGTACTTGTCTTCTGAAGTAACTAGTTTCCCTATAGGTTTGAGTCCGAGGACTATGCAAGGCCTAGGTTCTGTCTAGTACTTAGTTCTTCTTGAGTAACTGGTTTTCCCATAGGCTTGAGTCCGAGGACCATGCAAGGCCTTGGTTCTGTCCAGTACTTGTCATCTGAAGTAACTAGTTTCCCCATAGGTTTGAGTCTGAGGACTATGCAAGACCTTGGTTCTGTCTAGTACTTGTCTTCTAAAGTAACTAGTTTCCCCATAGGTTTGAGTCCGAGGACTATGCAAGACCTTAGTTTTGTCTAGCACTTTGTTCTTTTTTGGTAGTTAGTTTCCCCATAGGCTTGAGTCCGAGGACCATGCAAGGTCTAGGTTCTGTCTAATACTTGTCTTCTTTAGTAGTTAGTTTCCCCGTAAGCTTGAGTTCGAGGACCATACAAGGCCTATGTTCTGTCTAACACTTGTCTTCTGAAGTAACTAGTTTCCCCATAGGTTTGAGTCTGAGGACTATGCAAGACCTTGGTTTCGTCTAGCACTTAGTTCTTCTTTAAGTAGTTAGTTTCCTTGTAGGCTTGAGTTCGAGGACCATGCAAAGCCTAGGTTCTATCTAACACTTGGCTTCTGAAGTAACTAGTTTCCCCACAGGCTTGAGTCCGAGGACCATGCAAGACCTTGGTTCTGTCCAGTATTTGTCTTCTTTAGTAGTTAGTTTTCCCGTAGGCTTGAGTCCGAGGACCATGCAAGGCCTAGATTCTGTCTAACACTTGTCTTCTTTAGTAGTTAGTTTCCCTGTAGGCTTGAGTCCGAGGACCATGCAAGGCCTAGGTTCTGTCTAACATTTGTCTTCTTTAATAGTTAGTTTCCCCGTAGGCTTGAGTCCGAGGACCATGCAAGGCCTAGGTTCTGTTTAACACTTGTCTTCTGAAGTAACTAGTTTTCCCAGAGGTTTGAGTCCAAGGACTATGCAAGACCTTGGTTCTGTCTAGTACTTAGTTCTTCTTTAAGTAATTAGTTTCCCCGTAGGTTTGAGTCTGAAGACCATGCAAGGCCTAGGTTCTGTCTAACACTTGGCTTCTGAAGTAACTAGTTTCCCCATAGGCTTGAGTCTGAGGACCATGCAAGACCTTGGTTCTGTCCAGTACTTGTCTTCTTTAGTAGTTAGTTTCCCCGTAGGCTTGAGTCCGAGGACCATCCAAGGCCTAGGTTTTGTCTAACACTTGTCTTCTTTAGTAGTTAGTTTTCCCCGTAGGCTTGAGTCCGAGAACCATGCAAGGCCTAGGTTTTGTCTAACACTTGTCTTCTGAAGTAACTAGTTTCCCCATAGGTTTGAGTCCGAGTACTATGCAAGACCTTGGTTCTGTCTAGCACTTAGTTCTTCTTTAAGTAGTTAGTTTCCCCGTAGGCTTGAGTCCAAGGACCATGCAAGGCCTAGGTTCTGTCTAACACTTGACTTTTGAAGTAACTAGTTTCCCCAAAGGTTTGAGTCCGAGGACTATGCAAGATCTTGGTTATATCCAGTACTTGTCTTCTTTAGTAGTTAGTTTCCCGGTAGGCTTGAGTCCGAGGACCATCCAAGGCCTATGTTCTGTTTAACACTTGTCTTCTTTAGTAGTTAGTTTTCCCTGTAGGCTTGAGTCCGAGGACCATGCAAGGCCTAGGTTCTGTCTAACACTTGGCTTCTGAAGTAACTAGTTTCCCCATAGGTTTGAGTCTGAGGACTATGCAAGACCTTGGTTCTGTCTAGTATTTAGTTCTTCAAGACTGCTTGGAACTAGGGAGCTCATCCTTAGTGTTGGGGAGTCTGCCCTTAGAGTGATAACGGCCTTAAGCTTGCTCCGCTGAGGGGGGACCCTTCTTTGGTCTAGCCCGTTCGTCCGACGCCCCACTTCTGATTACGAGGCGCCTTTTGGGCTATTCGAGTAACGCGCTTGACGCTTCGGTGCACAAGGCGCCTCCTCATTAATATCCTTGCGGATTTACGGGGATCCAGTGGCTGATAAGCCCCTTGGAAATTGGGTGGAGTTAATATCTTCGGTAATTTCTCCTTAGGATTTTGTGCGGGCTGGCTTTCACCAGCTCTTGCCTTTCATATAAGGCATTTTAAGGTAGTCTTTTCTTCAAACTTCACAAACACTTGAGTTCAAACCTCATAAACACATCGTTTTCTGGGCATTTCAAAGGCTTTGCCAGAACAGTAACTTGTGCCTAATGAGATGAAGTGGCCCTAGAAAAGGGCGGTGACAAGGAAGCTGAGCCCCCTTCCGGAGCCGAGGATACCACTGCTTTGAAGGGGAGGGAATTGTTAGAAGTGTTTGAGTATGTCACTTAGCTAAGGACTGAGGTGCGCATGTGGTGCTGACTAGCTGTGTGTGTGGTGCTACATGTGGGGTGTTGGTGAGGTGCATGTATGAGTTGCTGATGAAGGGTGTGTTAGTTGTTGATAAGGCGTGCAGGTGTAGCTGATGAGGTGTGCACCCATTACGGTTGCCAGAGTGTACAGTGATATTGAACTATAGGTGATAAGTGTAATTGCTTAGTTGGCATTATATACTTGTATCCACATTAGTGTTGTATAGAATGAGAGTTAGTTAATATGGTTAGTTCGTTAGGATTTTGACAGTTGGCTTGGGCAATTAGGGAGTTAGACATTGGAAGGTATTAGAGTAGTGTGGGTTGGATTAGCATGTATCAGATGAACATTTCTTAATTCCAATTCTCTCAATTTTCTCTCCATTTCCTCTCTATCTCTCTGTTCATACCTCTTTCTCTATTCTTGGAGGTCTAGTTGTCCTCAAATTCTACTAATAAACACCCATGTTCCTAACAATAGGGAAACAAAACACAATTAGTGAAAACAAAAAATGCTCTAAGCCATAAACTATTTTTTGAAACCGGTTTGAATTTCAAGTGAGTAATTACAAAAGCATCAGTATGTAGATTTTCAATTTTCCTTTGTTTCTATATGTCTTTAGTACCAACTTACATCAGTATGTAGCTTTTCAATTTTCCTTTGTTTCAATATGTCTTTAGTACCAACCTTCATGTCTCTTTTACAATTTTTTGCTATATGTATAACCAAACTTAGTCATGGAGAACATATCATTGATATACAATTTACTTGTTGCATTATTTAGAAAAAAAAAATCATTAAAAACAGTGACTATAATAAAACCAATGGAACTACTAAATACTTTTCGTAATAGGAATTGTTAAGTTAGGTCATCTAGCTAACACTTCCATTTAAATTATCATCTCCAATCACGTTTTGAAATTTCATGGTTGCCTTTGCTTCTTGCCGAGTAGGATTGCACAAATTTATTATCCCACCTACATCCATATTAAGGCACACAGTAAGCAAAAGCAAAAATACAAAACACATAATCTTCCATGTAGTTGTTTAATTTCTCTAAACAAATGCCAAGTTAATGTTGGAGTCTCAAATTCAATTAGTAAACACTATGATACACACCTATTCCAAACTTAAACACGCAACCAATTCTACCAATACATGTAACCCTTGCATAACTCATGTTTGTGTCCATAACTCACAACTTTCCTGGCCTTGAAACCCATCCCAACAATTTGCATTAAACAATCACCGTCTAGAAACATTATCTATTATTAGCAAAATTTTCCCATTATTTCTATCTAAAAGAAACTTCCACCATTACCATGTATTTCCAAATAAGTTCTCACGCAACTTGTGGGCTAATTAATTAGCAATTAGCTTGTAAGTATTGGAAATAACAAAATCTGTATATATCATTGAATTCTTTCAACCTAGCAACTATGATAACACATAAATCATAAGAAATCCTACCTAATTATGCTGCTATTTAAGGGAGTACAAATAGACATAGATCTTGTGTGACTTCCGTGGAGAACTTCTTTGCTAGAGTGCTAGCATTCTTCAAAATGGGCTTCCAAATTCTTAGATATGTCTGTAACATGAACATTACACCGAATAGGTGAGTAAACAAAGCATCATAAACAATAAACTATACGCAAAGTACATATGATATAGAAAACTAACCATGGCATTGAGATTGACCTCAATCTTGAATTAGAATCTGTAACAAACTTCACTGCCAGTTATTTTTCACACCAAAAGTTTCAAATTGAAAGCTTTAAAGGTCCAGTGGAAGAACAAATTTTTTCAGTTTTTCTTATTTATTATAAAAAAGAAGAAAACAATACCAATTTAACATGATATATCACTACTTGTAATTTGGAAAGCGAAAAATAACAAATTATAGTTCACTTACTCATTTAACCTAAAATTTTCAAACACATGCTAACAAATAGATATTGATATAAAATATTCACCTTGTAACATAACTTAATAAGTCTCAAACACACAGCTTTAATAGCTTTAAATGAATTTGCCATAGTTGTATTTAAGCTATGGCAAGCAATAAGAGGTAGCAAATATTATTCCAAAAAAAAACTATTCTCTTCTTGTCTTAAATTTTTAGGAGGGTTGTCACCTTGAATTCAACTAAATTCTCTCAATTCCATCAATCACAGCACTGACCATGTTGACATGAAAAGAAACAAAAAATAATCCAAACAATAAAGAACTTTCATAGAACAGACATAAATTTTTTACCAAGCATAAATCAAGGCATAGAGTACGAAATGTAATGTACTGCCCATTAGGGCATGCACAGTAACTGTTGGAGCAGCCCATAAGTCCTTTGCTTAGTTGGCTTATATAACCCAATAACTCACACTATTCATACAAATCCTTCTTTAGCTTCTCTAGCCGTCTCCCTCCTTTATTTGCTCTAGTTTTTCTGCACAAAATTTGAACTTCAATTTTTGGTTTTAAGGAAAGGCAAATAAGGTTGTTCTTGGTTTTTCTTGCTTGGGTGTGCATCCAACTTGAAGAAATTGCTATAGTCTAATCCTGGGGAGTTCTTTGACCAAGAGCACCATTCACACCGAGTTCTACTCCGAGTGGCATGAATCAACCTTTAAGAACAACGCATTTTGCGTGATTCTATAGTTTGTGAGATCTTTCTAACTTTGTCTATTTATTTTTTTCATTGTTAATTTTTTAGGGTTTATATTGTTGAATCAAAACTTATTTATTTAGCCATATTTTCCAACAAGGGGGAACGTAGAGAACAAAGAAGTTTGAGCAATCAAAATCAAGCAAGCCGAATTGAAAATTACAATTTCAAACACAACCTCACTACGAAATTCTATCAGCATTCAAATATCACTTAGTTTAAATAAAAGTAATAAAACTAACCACAAAAAGTATCATTGTGGAAAATTCTTTTTAACGAATAAATTCAAGCAATCAAAATTAAGTAAATCCATCTTAAAATTACAATTCCAGACACAATTACACAAACGCACTATGAAATTCCACTTAAAATGTCTATACACTTTTATCAAACCATTTGATTAACAAAATTGCATACAAAAGTAAAGCCAATAAAAAACACTAATAAAGGAAAACCTAAGAAAAACTGAGAGAGAATGGTCTAATATAGAGGCCAGGTCAGAGATTGAAATGATGGAATTAAATGTGAGTGCAGCGGAAAATAAGTTTTGAACGGATCTACTTCATTCAATATTGATAACATGTGTAAAGTAAATTTCAGAATTATGAGAACAAGAGATCGTACCTTGAAACGATGAGTTTCAAAACCGAAGATTGAAGCACTTGGGAATACTCTTAATCTTCACTCCAATTCCACTAATCGCCCAAGATGTGTGGTCTCTCAAATTGGTAACAAAGGGATATCTAGTGAGTACCAAAAACCCACTTCCACACCACTACAATGGTGTTTTTCTTACCAAAAAACTTCTGTACGTTTTTCCCTTTGTTTCTAACCAATATATCTAATTGGGCTAGCCTTTTGGGCTTTACCAATTGGGCTTAAGTGTGTGGCTTGGAGTGGGACCAAAAGGGACCAATAAGACACTAGCTCCAATGGGCCTTGGGCTTTTCTGTCAACTCTTGACAAGTCCAAAGTTACCATTAACTATATTTAATACCACTATATAAATATAGTTGCACTCTAGGTCTTATCTATATATTATATCCCAAGACTTTATTATACATGCAACCCCTTCATAAAATATTCGTAGTAATACAAAGTCATTAATATAGACTGCCACTTTGTATATTACTACATCTTGATCCTTGAGTACCCGGTTTAATCCTTTAATGTTATTCATTATATATTTATGAAATCCAATTCCATAAATATAAACTTTAGTCATACTAAAGTGGTTAGGCCTAACTCTCTGAATAACAAACTCATTAAACTTATCTCAAGGGAATATTTTATATCTCCATTAAGAGACTATGAATTCCATCTTGAGAATACATGTTCCATCAACACTTAATGCGGTTGCCCAACATACTGAGGTTTTGACCATTAATATAGATCTCACTCCTGATATATCAAAGCAACCTACATCTTATGATCAGGTCCATTATTCTCTCAGGATTAAGAGTTCATGCAAATAGAAGTCATGAGATTTATTATTCATTTGACAGTCCTTAGGCAAATAATAAATCTCATGGCGGTCCAGTTCAATATATCTTAACTCTTAAAACATATTAACACATCAACTAGAAGTCTCCACTTCCATGATCAAGACAAATCATCGTAGTTGATATGTTATAGTCTTCGCAGATGAAATGCCCAATTTCATCACCGACTACGAACTATACTTCTGAGTTTACAAAGAACTTGTGATTTATATCTTCTGTGACTCTTCACATAAATCACATACTATGCATCTCATGGACTATATGATAATGTCCGAATATTCATGTTACTATTATTTCAGATAAAAATAAAACAAATTTATTAAACACAATATTAAGTCATACATAATGTCAAACACAATGTCATACTTAATATCATACATAGCATCTTACAATAGGATTTAAGGGCACCAATCCTAACATGAAAATGTCAGTACCCATGGTCATGCCTTTGCAAACTTTCTACGAAATAACTTGGGTCTGTGTTTGAGAGGGGTAAAGGGTAGAGGTTCTATGCTTGACAGTGGACTGAAAGGGAAAAACAAAAGAAGACAATTTCACTGTAGCGATTCCGTTGTGTGACGGCGGCAAGCTAGTGGAGACAATCCTATGTCCTATCTCGCTTCACAGAGTTTCTTCTCGCAGAGGAAAAATGGGCCGAGGAAAAATTGAAGTGAAGTTGAGAATATATAAAGAGACAATTAAAGACCTTACCCGCTGAAATGGTGTGTTTTTTTTTTTAAATAGGGAGTAAAATTTTGGTGAATGTGTGTGGGGGTGAGGCTAAAAATATAAAATATTTGATTTGGGTTATTTGTTGGTTGTTTTTCAAAAAATAAAAAAGGCATATTTGTTGATTTGTCACAATTTTAAAAAAAGTGTTTTTCTTTTTTTAATTTCTGTAACTATTGTTAAAGAGTAAAACGTTTCGCATAAACCACTAAACGAAAAGCACAATTTTTTTGGTTGTTTTAAAATGTAAACATGGTATTAATTTGTGTAGCCACATGGTGCAATGAGGAGCGGTCAACAAAAAGTCAAATATTTTGGCTATTAGTTATTACTAGTCGCTAACCCGTGCAATGTATGGGATTGTTTTAAATCAAATGTTAATATGTTCAGGTTTAAACATTTCTCTAATTTCAATTATTGAAAGCTAAATAGTCCCCAATATAAGATTGTCCCCAAATCATCAAATTATTGTAGCAATATTACTATTTAAACGGGAAAAAAATTGGCAATACAAAAAAAACATTCGCTCATCTAAATCAAAAACTTTCATCCAACCAAATCAAGACATTCCTCCATTTTCATACACGGCCAAGTCTACCTTAGGCTTGAACTCAAAATGATTTCATTTCTTTAAGTGTTGCACATAATTAAATTTGTTTGTCTCAATATTATTCATTGAACATCAAGGAAAAACAATAATCCTAGTACAATGCTAACTACCTTAATATTTGCTAACAACTACTGGCTAACTATTACAGTAGATGTACATCAATGAGTATTGTATCTCTAAATGCAAAAGCACTTAATTGATGTAGCCTTAATGCAGCAGTAGATCTTAAACAATGTAGTTGAGTATGACAAACTTCTTACTAGGTATTTTTCCTTCTTGGCCTCCTGCTTGACATTCTGTTCAGCATCCTCTTCCACAAGCTTCTCCCTAATGAGTTACTTGTGTGCCAACAACACCAAAACCTACAAAGCAAGCAAATATTTTTATACAAATCCCAGATATCAAAACCTTTAAAAAAATACAAATGCAACATCTATAAAAATTCCATGAGAAAAATATCGACACCTTTTTTTGGATCTTAAATAATAAAACTTTAAAATACGACCCTAGGCATCTATCCATTCACTTACAGCAAAAGTTACAAAGAACAATATGTCAAGCGCAAATTATTCTCATATCGAGTCATTGACACAAACCTTAAGCTAAGAAATCACTCTGTACATCCCCATCTTTTGCAAGCCCATACATAACCTTCTTCACTCTTCATAGCATAAGAAACCATATCATCGAACTACATAAACTAATAAGGATGATAGTCTGATATCCACCATAACAATGTGCAACTTAAGGTTGCTCTACTTTATCCACCACTTCTGCACCTTCTAAAACCTGAAAAATACTCAACTTATTAAAACGAAGTTGTTTAATGAAATTTTTTAAAATTAAATCATTAAAATAATAAAAAAAATGATTGAAAAAGATAATGACTTTGTGATAAAAAAATTCAAACATTTTAAAAACTCAATAGTCCAATAGCCTATTAGACTTTAGGGTCTATGGAGATAAGAGACAAAGGCTTTTTGTTAGAGATAAGAAACAGTGGACTATTGGTTAGACCACCATTTGACAAGAAAGAGATTTATAGGCACTTACCTCAATTGTGTAGTCAATCCTTCTCTACTTCAGTCCTTTGAGTAGTCTCCTCTCTCAAATATCTCTGTCATTATACGTTGACTTAAAAATTAGACTATGTATAACTAGGGTTTCAACCTTATTTTCTAAAAACTCCCTTATAATTATAAATTATAAAATTGACCCCACAAAGATTTACTTAAATACCCTTCCTTTTATTTTTTTTTTAATTTTTTTTCGGGTATTACATTAATTAAAACAAAAATCTAACACAATCACCTAAATCAAAACCAACCAATCAAAATACCAAAAACTAAATCCTATTAAACCCCTAAATTTAAAATAAACTTTTAATTTTAAGCCTCTATATGTTTTGATGAAGATTCAGTCTTTCAAAGATGGAAAACTCATAGCTTGTGTTGTTGGGAAATTTAGACCCCGGTTGATATAATTAACAAGTTCTAAATCCAAGTTGTTAATTAGATTTATTATGAATAAACTTGTTAAAACAAACAAACATCAATATCATGTCAATAATAAATGTAGTGGAAAAATAAATAAGACAAGATATGATGACCCAGGAAAACCAATGAAACCAACCAGTTTCATAGTAAAAAACCTAGGGGGAAACCTTCCCGAAAAGCAATCCACTATAGTAAAGAGAAGTTTCAGATCTAGTACAAAACTTTTGTCCCTAAACTCTACAATCTCCGTAGATGAACTCACAACAGAAACCTTCTACCGCTTCAGAACCTCTGAACTCTTCAATATATGAACGCCACCCTTTTTGTTGCACGAATCCTAGTACGTGACTAACCAATTGCGCGGATTCCAGTACACGACTTCAGTCACCAACTAGAAGAAGATGTTGGCTGCAAAGTTCTTCACTTTATAAAGAATGAAGATCAAGAAGCACTTAGTTACAAAACCTAAGGCACAAAGACGCAGTAGCTTCTTTTAGAGAGAATAAGGCATCGGTCACCTTTTGCATATGTTCTCCTTGTATTCTCTTATGTTACAGCCTCTAAAATAAGCATTATATAGGTCTAGGGTTGTGAGAAAAGAAACCTTACACAAATATATAAGCCTGGCCCAAAAATCAGATCTGAAAATTCTGATTTCTGTAACCTCGATAAATAGTATCTGTTGAGCTTTATTAAACCTCGATAGATATCAAGTGTCGAGCAGGTGTTGAGAAGGTGTCGAGGAGACCAAAGCTTTCTCGATCGATCCACCAACTGTCGAGAATGTGTCGAGATTGCGATAACAATCAACTGAAGAGCTCGATAGATAGCCAGCTGTTGAGGGAGGTGTTGAGAAGTTGTTGAGCTATCTGCCCACAAGTATCGAGCTATCTGTCCAGCTTTAATGAACACATTTTCTTCACTTGTTTCTTGGTTCAATCTTCATGGCTTTAATACTAGACTTGAACAACATGTTCCTTAATGTATTAAACACATCTTAGATTTACCCAAATACAAGTAAGTGCGTTTCGTCAAAGGATTAGCCAATTACACAAAATATGTCTTTAACAATCTCCCCCTTTAGCAATCCGTGACAAAACCACAACAAACAAATGAACATATGAGAGAAGGCATAAATCACTCAACTCATAGTCATTTGTTGAATACAATAAAATCTATCCTAACACAAACTCTTGAAAAACTTTGCAAGAAGAGAGTTGATGGCAAGAAAGACTTTGACAACCTGTATTTCTAAAACACTTTAAACAAAACTCATCAAGGCATCTTTGTGTGAAACAGAAATAATAGATTGCATACAAGTAAATAAGAAACATGTGTATAAAGAGAGAAAAGAAGCAACACATGTAGAGGTAGGTGAAAGAAACATACATTAACATATAAAGAAGATAAGTTTAATGTATGTAAAAATGGTCACAAGACCCAAGGTACAAGAAGAAGGAAGTAAACACTCACCCTAACAAGATGAAACACAACTCCCCCTTACAAAGGAATGTATTTCTCCCCCTAACATGTAGAATCTCAAACTCCACAAATTCTCCCCCTTTTTGTCATGATTGACAAAGGGTACAAGAAACTAGAAAGCTTCACCCGATAGACATAAAGAAAATCAAAGATGATCCAGGGGGTATAAGAAATCCATATAAATGCATGAATGTAATGAAACAAGATGCTATGGATGACAAGATAAAAGAAAGATGCAAAACATGTGAAAGACAAATCTCTCAACAAGAAAAATGTTAAGCACATAAATCCCAAAACACACACACTAAACAAGTCTAACCAATTTTATATTTCAAAAACAAGTCAAGACAGTTTAGTGAGTATACATTAACACATGTAAACCTAGTGATGGCCAAATCATATTGTACCTGCACATGTATCAAGAGTAGCAAAGAATATTGCGTGTTGTGTGTGAAAAAATATCGCAAGATTGCATAAGTGTATACATATTATGACGATTTGAGATATGAGAAAATCATTTTAACTCATACACAATCATAACTGTTTGATGGGGATTATCACCTTTGAGGTACATCGTATAACTCCCACATCTCCTAGAATACACTCTTGCAACCATATTTAAAGCATTTTTGATCTTTTTGCTTTTTATTTTCTTTGCATATTTTCTTTTTATTTAGCATATCATGCATGGGCATATAAGAGAAAGAAAAGAAATACCCATTGATATTTGACATTCCAATTTTGCTATGCCGAATCACACAAATGTCATAGACATCACACTTTTGCTATGCCGAAGCATACAGATGTCATTAATGATTGGCGAGCAACAGTGGTAAGATGGTTATTTATGCCTTTCTCTTAGGATTTTCTAGTCCTACCCGTCAAAAAGAGTGATAGGAGTGTTAAGTTTAAGAGATAACTTAATCTTACTCATCACAAACAAGAGCCACAAAGCTCACTTGCTTAGTTGTGCATAGAGATGCTCATCTAAGCTACAAACGATACAAAGTTTAGAAAACTTTGTTTCAATGGCCATCAAAAGTACACAAGTAGCAATGTACACATAACACACACTGTTTTTATATTTTTATGATTTTTCCTTTTTATTTTCATTTTGAAAACAAAACAAAACAAAATAAAAACTAAACAACCAAACAAAAATAGACAAACAACATGAAAACAGAAAGAAATATGCATATGCATGAAGGCATGATAGAAGGGTACAGATGCATGAAAACATGATTCCAAAAACAGAGAAGAAATCAAGCAATGAGAGTCCTACTTTAGATAGAAAGAATTAAAGCAGAGGACAAACAGAAAAGACAATTAAGTCGTAGGCTCCTTTCTCACCCACAAAACACGAGTCTTTGGCCGTGATGATGAAAAGGCACATGTCCTAGTTTGTCTACTAAATGACATAGAAGAATTAGAATTCTCCTGAAATTGAGTTAAAAAGCTCAAAACTTTTAATAACTCTCCAAACAAAGGTGTAGGTCCTTGAGAGGAAACCTGTGACCGTTTGGACAATTGCTTATGAGGATACAACTTAAAGCAATTAGGACGAATGTGTCCAGCAACACCACAGTGGTGACAAACATGAGGTCTAACAAAGGATTTAGAATTAGCCAAATCAATTTTGGATTTCATACCTTTATTACTTTTCTCAGATTGCGGTACAAAGACAGTTCTTGATCCAGAAGCTGCGGAAGAGGAGGGGCCGGAGGAGACAGCATATCCTAAGCCAGTCTTGTCAGAACTAGACTTTTGAGCACTCAAAACCTCATCAAGTTTTGTACTAGACATCCTCTCTATTTGAGTTCTAGCTTGACTAAGCTCAACCTCAAGATTCTTGACCTTTTCTTCTAATGAGGTGCTCTCCACGACAAGAGTCTCAACTAACCTTGTAGTCTCATCTAACTTGACTAACAGATCAGCTTTTTTCGTTTTTACCTCATTATGAAGCCGAGTACGAGGCCTTACTCGCCGGATTAAGAGCTATTTTGAAAATGGGAGCCCGAGATGTGGAGATATATTCAAATTCTCAGTTGGTTGTTAACCAAGTCCAAGGTAACTTTGAAGCCAGGGATCCCTAGATGAAAGCATACTTGTAGGTAGCAAAGCAAATCGTGAACAAGTTCAGTATGGTGAAAGTGTCCCAAGTAGGCCGGGCGCAGAACAGACATGCTGACTCCTTAGCTATGCTAGAATCATCAATGGCCGAGGATGTGCCCCGGTTAATCAAAGTGGAGCTTATAGCAGAGCCGAGCATTTGTGTGGCAGATAGCGTCGAAGTTGTAAGGGATG
Source organism: Quercus glauca (assembly GCA_023736055.1). NCBI lineage: Eukaryota > Viridiplantae > Streptophyta > Magnoliopsida > Fagales > Fagaceae > Quercus > Quercus glauca. Next base: position 773,531 of record CM043315.1, read on the forward strand.
GTGTCGCCATGATTTCAGCGACTGAACCATATTGGATGGACCTAATCATTGACTTCTTAGCTGAGGATCGAGTTCCAGGTGACGAAAAGGTGGCCAACAAGATTCGTCGAGTAGCTTCTTGGTATTGGTTGTCAACAGATTGCAAGCTATACCGAAGGTCTTTTGGCGGACCGTATCTTTTGTGCTTACACCCCGAGAGAGTAAGGGAGCTTTTGGCTGAGCTGCATGACGGGGTATATAGCAATCATGTAGGGGGCGTTCATTAGCGCACCGAGCAATGACCTAGGGATTTTGGTGGCAACAGATGCAGAAGGACGCTGTCGAATATGTGCGCAAGTGTGAACATTGCCAAAAGCACGCCCCCTTAATTCATCAGCCAACAGTCAGCTGAACCCCATCAGCAATCCATGGCCCTTCATGCAATGGGGCTGGATATTCTTGGCCCATTTCCCCGGGCAACAGGCAATTGCTAGTTTGTGTTAGTGGTTGTTAACTACTTCACTAAGTGGGCGAAGGCTGAGGCTTTAGCAAACATCCGGGATGTGGACATGAAGAAGTTCGTGTGGAAAAACATAATCACGAGATTTAGGGTGCCAGACTCACTGATATTTGATAATAGGCTACAATTTGATAGTAAAGCTTTTCACACTTTTTGTAGTGATCTCGGCATCAAAAACAGGTATTCCACTCCCGCGTATCCATAGAGCAATGGTCAAGTTGAAGCCACCAACAAGGTAATCTTGAGCGTGCTGAAGAAGAGGTTGGACGGTGCAAAAGGTAGGTGGGCCGAAGAGCTACCTAATGTTTTGTGGGCATACCAAACAACCCCTAGAAGGTCTACAGGGGAGACTCCATTTTCCTTAACATACGGGGCAGAAGCCATGATACCAGCCGAGGTGAATCTATGCAGTGCACGGGTTGTAGGATTTGACCCCGCCCAAAACAATGAGCTCATGGAGGAACGTTTGAATTGGTTTGAGGAATGCCGAGATGTGGCAACCGTACGATTGGTAGAGTATCAGCAAAAACTTGCCCGACGTTACAACCTAGATGTAGGGACGAGAGAATTTAGTGCTGGAGATCTGGTATTGAGGAAGGCCGTGGGGAATATGCGAGATGCAAATGCTAGGAAGTTAGCCCAGACTTGGGAGGGGCCTTACAGAGTTACTGCTATCGCAGGGGCGGGAGTGTACTATTTGGAGGACGTAGACAAGAGACTGCTGCCTTGGCCATAGAATGTCCATAATCTTAAGAAGTTTTATCACTGACTATCCGAACATGGAAGTGTAAATTCGAATGTGTACTTTTCATTCACTAATACAATGATGTTGTTTATCAATTTAGATTCATTCAATTTAATTATTGCGTATTTGGTAGTGCTGAACAGGACACGAAGGAAGTAAAAAAAAAAAAAAAAGGGAAAGAAAGGGCACCCATTCTAATTCTAAGTACAGAAACCTGCTTCTCAGTTAAATTGTTATCACCAAGTAGGTGGAAACCTTACGTTACAAATTTTCTTAAGGACAGAAACCTACTTCTCGGTTCGATTGTTATCACTGAGCAGGTGGAAACCTTACCTTACAAATTTTCTTAAGGACAGAAACCTGCTTCTCGGTTCGATTGTTGTCACCGAGTAGGTGGAAACCTTACATTACAAATTATTCTAAGGACAGAAACCTGCTTCTCAGTTCTATTGTTATCATCGAGCAGGTGAAAACCTTACATTACAAATTTTCTTAAGGACAGAAACCTGCTTCTCGATTCGATTGCTGTCACTGAGCAGGTGGAAACCTTACGTTACAAATTTTCTTAAGGACAGAAACCTGCTTCTTGGTTCGATTGTTGTCACCGAGCAGGTGGAAACCTTACGTTACGAATTTTCCTAGGGACAAAAACCTGCTTCTCGGTTTGATTATTATCACCGAGCAGGTGGAAACCTTACGTTACAAATTATTCTAAGAACAAAAACCTGCTTCTCGGTTCGATTATTATCACCGAGTAGGTGGAAACCTTACGTTACAAATTCTCCTAAGGATAGAAACCAGCTTCTCAATTCGATTATTATCACCGAGCAGATGAAAACCTTACGCTACAAATTTTTTCTAAGGACTGAAATGTGCTCCCAGCTTAATTCTTATCACCAAGCAACGAGGGACTTTAAACTCTACGAAAACAAAAGCCTACCGTAGGTTCAATTCTCAACACTGAATAAGAAGAAACCTGTTTTCAAAGTTCATCTAAGTACAAGAAGATCCTCACATCAAGTTTTGTTATTGTCACCACGAAGCCAAATCCTTCTAGATACAAGTGACTCCGCTCGGAGTAATCTAATCTTCGTCCTATGATGAATTAGGATTGGATTACCCGGCCATCTGCAACACATACATAAAACAATCAAAAAGCATGGTAAGAAAAACAATAGCAAACATTGATAAACGAAATTAAAGCCATCATATTAAAAACTAAACCAACTTTTGGACCACAAAACTCGGTGGCTACATAAACATCAAACCCGGCAAAGAAATAATTGTTTAGTAACCACAACCCGGTGACATAGGCAAATTGACCATTAAAAAAAAAAAAGAATACTTCAATAAAAGAAAAGTCAAACTTGAACGGCAAGAATTCGGTTCGGCACTTAGGATGTAGGGTTTGCAGGCTGCTCCTAAGCAGCGGTCTCGGTCGGCTGCGGGTTTGCTAGGGGCAGTAGGAGGTCCTGGTCGAGTTGATCTCCAGCACAGGGGTTACTGGTGGCTTCCATTTCATCTAACTCCACATGAGAGTCGATCTGCTCCACCAGTTCCCTTATACTAGTCGTCTCTTCTTCGTCAGCAGGCCCTAGAGGGTTCTGCACGGCTGGAGCAGGGTTTGGGAAGGGGACCTGGCCGGGATCTCTCAAGAGGGAATCCTCGGGAACTCCCAGGACTTGTAGAGCTGCCAACTAGCCTTCTTCGAAGCCCAGCTTCTGGGCATCCCTTATGACAGGCTCGGCAGAGTTCTCCGCATCGGCGAATCCCTCATTATACATTATGTTCTCGTATGCCTCCAGAGCTGCCCTTAAGTCAGCCAGTTCCTTGGCCCGTGCAACATTCACACTCGCAGCCTCCGCCAATTTTAGTTCAGTCTCCCCCAACTTGGCCTGTAGCTCTGAATGCTTCTTTTCTGCAGCCGCCCTGGCCTTCTCGGCCACAGCAACCTTTTTCTCCACAGTTGCAGCAGCCACAGCTTTCTCCTTCGTGTTCACCTCGGCCACATCTTTAAGGGCCTTTTCCTGACCAGTATCCTCAGCCAGATCTTTCAATCGTCCGTCGATTATATATGCCAGTTGAGCAGCCTGATGAAGTAACAATGATAAGTATAAAAACTGGAAAAATGAGCCATTAATGGTAAAGTACAAAAAAAAAAAAAGAAAAAAAAAAGAAAAAGTAAACAACAACAACAACAAAAGTTTACTGCAATAGTATGCCATTGTAACCTCCTTCCCATGAATTCGTCCGTACCCTCCTCAAAAGCTTGCACCTCTTCGGGCAATAGGAGGCCGCGTGCCAGAGCTTGGGCAACGCGACCCCCCACTCCTTTCTCCTATACCCGTACACTCGTGTCAGAAAGAAGAGGCTTGCTATCTAACTGGAATGCGAGCTGCCACTCCGGCGTACCTCGTGAGGAAGACGCCATGTGTGTCCTTGTCTGAGCCGTAGGCTCACGGATGACAATGCCACTTGATGGCTGGGGAGGGGTTCTTGTGGGCGCGTCACCCGGGCCGATGGGAGTCTGTTTGGTGGTATGTTGCCTCTTCCGTTGCCGACTAGGGGCAAGACGCGGAGGAGGAGGGGTCTGACCATGACCCTAGGGCGGTTATTGCTGTGTGGCTAGCCTAGCACCAGGAATCAAATGGCTGATCGTCATTGTCCTTCGTGTTACTATATCTTCGCCTGGATCAGGTTCGGTTTCAAAAGGACTGATAGGTTTGGCAACTACTTCCTCGGCTTCCTGAACGGGAGCCTCGGGGTCAATGAAGGTTTGGTTGGGCAGGGGCTTTTGGTTGAATGGGCTCGTGCGCTTGCTCTCACCGGCACCGGGACACTTGCTCTGTCGACTAGTCCCGTACGGCTGCAAGTTCGTCAGAACAAAGGTACCGTGGACTAATGTCACGAGCCTCACCTACAATGAATTTCGGAGGAAGGAAGTTCAGATGCTGTACGTCGATGTAAGATAGGAGAGGACTGTCAACTAGTAAAGCTTTGCTGAACTCCTGCCAAGTAGAATACACGGGATTGACGTTAAGAATCAAGTGGGATGCTCAGAGCTGTCTATCCCCGTGAACAAAAATTTCAAACCTAAGTACGAAATTCAGGTCCCGCACATGCACTACCCTAAGATCCAAGGTAAACACTCTACCGTCTGCAACAAAAAAAAAATATAGTTAGTTAGTATCCAAGTAAGCGAAACAATCATGGCCGAAAAGGAAAAGTAATTTAGCAATCTGTACGAACCCACTTCGCGCTGTGTAAGGGAGTAGGGGATTTCGCCGGAAAACCAATTGCAGCACACATGGACGAACTCCCCGGCAGAATTCCTATTGGAATCGGGTAGGCTGGAGATCAACCGTACCCTCATATCTCTAACTTTTAAGTAATAATTGGTTTTCTTACTCCCACACAAACTGTACATGTGGTTTATATCGTGATGGTCTAGTTGCAAACCGAACGTATGATTTAGCCTGCTGACACAACTAACTACTCAGTAAAAGTTGGAGGGAAGTTGGTCGGGACTCAGCCCATAATATCTAAGGGTGTTAAGTAAGAGAGGGTCCACGGTAAATCTAACCCCACCCTCCAGAATTTCCATTAAAGGGAAAAAGACGATGTTGGCCCCTCTATGGAGAGCAATTTCACTCTCGTGGCAATACGCCACATCCACGTCATCAGGGATGTTAAAACTCTGCCTGAAAGTGGCTAAGGATGCCTCAGTATTTAGAAGGAAAGCGAATCCCATTTTACACTCTAAAACTCAAGGAAGAGATAGAAATGAAGGGAAGAGGTAGAAAACTTACTTTGGGGTCTAAGAAAGAAAGAGATTCTGGGCTGAGAAGCAAATGTGTAGATGAATGCACTGCAGAAAGAAAACTCAGAGAACGGAGAGTGAAAAAGTGAAAGAATGATTCAGAATGGGCTATTTATAGGGGCCAAAGGAGAGTGAGCAACAGTTAATCAACAACAATGAGGATTAATTAGCAATAATGAAGCAAACTTTACGGATACTAATGCCAACTGACGCGTGCACCGCCTCGGTTCGCGAACCGTCAGGTAATGATGACGACTGAACCGAACGGTCAAATCAAACGCGCCTTTTAAGAACGCATTGATGAGTTTCTAGAGTCCCCCGAATGTCCCCTCATTGAACTTCTCGGATAGCAAGCGCCTTTTTGGATTCCCTGATTCTACCCAAGAGCCGAGCACGAATCAAGGGGGGGCTAATGTACGGCACTGTGGTACCCAAACCCATTTGGGCCTTGGATTCTGATCCGACGGTGTGGCGTATGGACCTGACCTCTTTCTGCCCAAGACCCCATCCCCGACCCACAAAAGTCACGAGCCCAAGCCTCGTATTGCTCAAATGCCTAAGTAGGCAATCTACATTAGCACACACCTTATTTTACCACCTGACCCTTGCTCGGCGAACCTTTCCCAAGCAACGCCGAGCAAGGAGAAAGACATTCGGATACAACACCCCTCGCATGTCCGACAATGCCTTGGGGAATATCACTGCCGAGCATATCTGCTAAAGTAGGAACCAATTCCAAGGCCATATTCACCACACCCCACTCCCACCTAAGCGTCCACTTATGATTAACGACATTGGACCTCTTATTGCACTAACCTGGAAAGCAATCATAATCCATCCACTAATTTTTTGCTATAAGTATAAGGAGCTGAGGGGGTGGGGGGGGGGGGGGGAAGGGTTGGTTATCGAAAGGTGTTGGAGAGAGCTTAGAGTTGAGAGTAGTAAAATTGTGAGAGTAAGAGGGAAAGAATACAAAGGTTAGAGGGTTGTGGCTAGGCCTCTAAGCCATAATCGCCCAAAGTAGGAAATCCAAAGCCCACATTACAAATTGATTGTGAGTCCAAACGAGGGCGAACACATCAACCTCGTTCTAGGCACGCACACTTACCATCAAAATTAATGCCTCTAAATCATGTTACTTGCTAGTGTCACAATTCACATTCTGTACATAAATATAATCTATTCAGTAGGATGGAAAGCTAATGCAGTCGAATTTTATTCTTTATTTAACCAAAGCTAGCATATATTAGCTTTTGGGAACCCTGACATTATTCAAGTATTCTGTGGTACTGTGCTAATTATTTAAAGTTTGGTGACTCTATGCCTGAAAGTTACTGTGATGAAAATTGAGACCCTAACGTTAGATAGTAGAAGGGACATTCAATTGTATTTAGGTTGTTTGGTGAGAGAACTGCGAGGAAAAAAAAACTAAATTAAACATTCCCAAGAAACAAATAAAGGCATACAGAAGACATAGCCTACTTACAAAGAAATCACAAATTAATGGCTCATAAAGAGTAGGGTCCAATTATTCCAAGCTTTCTGTTAGGTTCTAAGGTCTTAGGATTTTATGTATTTAGAACTCTAATTTGTAATGTTGGCAAACCATGATCAAAACAATGTATTTAGTCTTGTTTAAGTTTGCTCAAAGTTGGTTTAATATTGTAAAGTTGGAATCGAGTGACTGCAGAAGCATTGGGGCTTCTCGGCCTGGCTTGATCGATCGAATGTAATTCTCGATCGATCGAAAGTCGGCCCAGATGCGTTTTTCTGCAGAATTCCAACTCAGCCCTAACTCTTTAAACGTTTAGGGTTTTATGTTTTTGCCCTAGGTATATAAGGCAAACCCTAGCTACGTTTTTCAGAGTTGCACAAGTTGTATTGTTGCTTATACATTGCGGTTTTGTGTAAATCTCTTGTGAGATCTAGAGGAGCTTTCCTTTACACAAAGCTTAGGGTTTTCAAGATTGAGATCACTTCAACATCTTGATGATCAACTAGGTTGCAACCATTGAAGCTTAAAGAAAAACAAGTGAGGAGCTTGTACCTGATTGAAGGAATACAAAGAAAGAAGTAGTCCGTGGATTCGGAGCCTGCGCGTGGTCGTGTCAGGAAGTTACTACTGGTGGGTAGCATTAGGAAGTCAAGCGGGGAGCTTGTAAGTCCTTTTGTAAGAACTTCAATTCTTTCTTAGTGGATTCCGTTTTGCCTTGAGGATCGGTGGGTAAAATCCTCCCCAGGTTTTTCCGGTGTGGTTTCCTGGGTGATCATATCACTGTGTTCTTTATTATTTCCGCTGCTTTATTTGTTTATATGCATGATATGATTTTGTGATTGTTTTAACCTAGAATTCCATAATTTGACTAAGTAACAACTTGGCTAATTAATCTAGGCTACGCAATCTGGTTATTGTTTAAGGGGTCTAAACCGTTCAAGTGGTATCAAAGCGGGTAGCTCTCTTTGTTTGAGATCTTTATCTCAGAGCTGATCCTTGACCCCAGTTGTCATGGAGCATGGACACTCTCTGTTTGTTCCTTCTCACTTTGATGGGAACAATTATGCTTACTGGAAAGTAAGGATGAAAGCATTCCTGAAATCCATAGATGAGAGGGTGTGGAATTTCGTTGAATACGGATGGGAGAAGCCCACTACTCCTGTGAGTGAGTGGCAAACTTCTCAGAAAGAAGCAGCAGGCTTCAATAGCAAAGCTATGAATGCCATATTCAATGCTGTTTCAATGGAGGAATTCAAGAGGATCTCTAATGTTGAGGTTGCTCATACTGCCTGGAAAATCCTCCAAACTGTGCATGAAGGCACAAAGGCTGTTAAAATTAATAAACTGCAGCAATTAACTTCTAGGTTTGAAAACATTAGAATGTCTGATGATGAAACCTTTGATGAGTTTTATGCTAAACTAAATGATATTGTTAATTCTGCTTATAATTTGGGTGAAGTCTATGATCAACCTAAAGTTGTTAGGAAGATTCTTAGATCTTTGACTGAAGACTTTAGACCCAAAGTAACAGCCATTACTGAAAGTAAGGATGTTGACTCCATCCCTGTGGATGAGCTTGTAGGATCTCTTTAGTCCTATGAGTCTGACTTACCCAAGACTGTCAAATCCAAATCAATGGCACTGAAGTCTGTTGATGATGTTGAAGGTGGTGGATTTGATGATGAGCTCTCTCCCACGGAGATAGCTTACCTTGCCAAGAATTTCAGAAATTTCCTTAGAAATACTAATAGGAAGGCAAGGAACACCAACACTGCTGAACCTAGAAATTTTAGGAAGAATGATCCCACTAAGGTTAACAATTTTGAAAAACCTAGAGAACAAGTAGGTCAATCTTCTAATAACTCTTTGGGTCCTCAGTGTTATGGTTGTCAAGGGTATGGTCATGTCAAATCTGAATGTCCTACTTTCTTGAGAAATAAGGGTAAAGCTATGGCTGTAACCCTTAGTGATAATTAGGTTTCTGATGATGAGTCCGGTTGTGACGAGGATGGAAACTTCATTGCTTTCACTGCTACTGGTTCAGTAGATGAAAGCATATCTGCTGAGGAGAACCCTGCTGATGGGGAACTCTCTGAAGATGCAGATTTTCAAGAGGCCTATAACAAACTTTGCAAAATTGCTGCAAAGGATGCCATGAAAGTTGATTTAGGCCTGAAGAAAATTGATGCTCTTGAGCTTGAGAAGAAAAATTTGCTTGTGAAATTATTTGATGCTAATGATCTTTTGAATAATGTTAAATCTGAAAACATGCTGTTGCTTGATAAAGTTAGAACTTTGGAACATGATTTATCTGTTGCTAGATCTGCTAGTTCTAAACTTGATCACATGTTGAATGTTCAAAAGTATCCTTCTGATAAAGCTGGGTTAGGATATGTTGAAAGCATCTTTGATTCTGGACCCCATTCCACTGTCTTTGTTCCTTCTTCTTCTTCTTCTGAACCTCGTGTGAGTGAGGTTGTGAGTGAAACCATTAAACCCCCTGTGAGTAAGGTTGTTAAACCTGTAGAAGTTTCACCACCTAAGAAGATTAGGGTAGACTTAAAAGAATCCAAACCTAAGGAGCCTACCAAACCGAAGGACAAGATGCATGGTAAACCTGCTTGGGTTTGTCATTATTGTGGTAAGTCTGGATATATTCGTCCTAACTGTTACAAGCTTCAAGCTGATAAGAGAGCAAAAAGACCAAAAGTGCCTGTGCCTCAAGCACAAGATCCAATGGCACTAATTGGTGAATTGGTAAAGGCGTTAAACCTTTATTCCAATTCTGGAGTTGGGAATCACTCTAATGTGAATAAGAACTCCAATGCTCGGGGTGCATCTAAAAAGTTTTGGATGCAAAAGACTCGAACTAATTGAGTCTTTCTGACATGGTCCTTGTGCTTCATTGCTCTATTCTTTTGTGACCATTGTTATTTGGTTTTTGTGTTTTTCTTTTGTTCTAGGACTTACATTGCATTACATACATGCATTTCATTCTAGGATTTATTTGTTTTTCTCTTTTAAAAAAAATAATAAAAAAAAAAGAAAGCAAAATCTGTGTTGAACATTATTTTTCTTGATTTTTGAAAACAAGGTTGGTCATTCTTTTTACACATGTCATGTCTTGTGTACCTTGTTTAACTTTGATGAGCTTATTTGTTGCACTTAACTAGTTGAAACTTTGTAGTGCATGTTGTGTGGGAAAGATGTGTGTGGTTCTTAATCACTTTGCCTTAATCATGAAGTCACTTGTTTTTTACTGTCGGACTTGATCCTTTTGAGAAAGGCATAAATAACCATCTCACCACTGTTCACTAGCCAATCATGAACACCTTAGTGCATATCATAAGATTTAGTGCTCGAGAAAGTGTAGCACATGCACAAAAAGAACATAAGGTGTAGCCTCAATTAAAATTAAAACTGGTGTGTACTATTAGGCTTGATGCCAATTCACTTAATTCAAACCGGTGTGTACTATTAGGCTGAATGCCATTTCATATATAAAAGAGGCAAAATTAAAAGAAACTTACATGATTGCAAGCTTTTGATCTAGGAGATGTGGGAGTTATAGGATGTAACTCTTTAGGTGATAGTCTCTTTTAATTCTATGTGATGAATTGTGTAGACTTTGTGCTTGATTGCCATTCACATATCACCTCACATGTATCTCAAGTCTTTGCTAGTTTCACACACTACACAAGTTACTCTTTGTTAAACACTGTACATGCTAGTGTGTGTGTTCTTGGTCTGACCAACCAAGTTTGAAAATACCTTGAGATTTGTGCACAACATATTTGTTGCTTGAGAAAATTAATTTGGAAGACAATTGAAACTTGTGTTTGAGAGAATTGGATTTAAAATTTTGGGTTTTTGAAAATGCATTCCATCTCATACTTATGCATTTTGTATTCATTGTTCAAATGCTTTGAGGAGTTGTTTCAAAATTGGGTTTGCAATTTTTTTTTCAAAACTGTGTTTTTTCCTAAAATTCAGTGTGTTTTTTCCCATTTCGATCGATCCAGAGTGTTTTTCGATCGATCGAAAAAGTGCCTCAGAAAGTGCTAAAACGTCTGTCACTTTCGATCGATCGAATGTAATTCTCGATCGATCGAACATCGTGAATAAGCTTTTTTAAAAAGAGAAATCTGACTTTTTCAAAGATTCAAACTTTTTCAAAAACTTTTCTTTTTCTCTCTCCGACGAGGCAAGACCAAATCTTCAAGTTTTTGTCGTTTTCTTCCGAAATTTTTGCATAATCTCTCTCTCCTCAAGCCGGTATGTCTCTTTTACCCTTGCTTTTCAGTTTATTTACTTGATTTCATGCGTTTTTCATGCATTGAAGAGGAGATTTTCGGAACTTTTCAAATTGGGATTTTTGTTGATTCGGACCAAATTGTTTGCATTTGATCAATGGGTTTTGATGAGGACACTCTCTAAACATGTTCTTGACTGTTTAATTTGATCAATTTGAAGTTTTGTGAACAATTGAAATTTCTAGGGTTTATAATTGATCCGAATTGGGGCTTTTTGTGAAATTGGGATTAATTGATGAAATTGGCTTGTGTAATTGATGTAATTGGTTATTATAAACTGTTTCTAATGGTGTGTAATGGTTGATTCATCAATTTGATGCAAAAATTTTCAAGTCATTCTCATATTTTTAGGGTTTTTGTTAAGAAACTCTATGTTCAAGCCAATTTTGTGAAATTAATCTTAATTTGATCCTGGTTACTGCATTAGTTCATGCATCATAACATTGTTAATGTTCATGCATCATATAGATTTTTATTCTATAATTTTTTTTGTGCTAATTTGCAGTCTGCCCTTGGTTTTATTTTCTGTTCTTTTTGGTTTTCTCTTTGTGTCTCTGTCCTGTTCCTTAGCACCATGCCTAGGAAGACTAGAGCACGTAGGACCATCCCCACTCCTACTCCACCCTCACCTACCTTTGATAGTGAGCGGTTCCCCAGTGAGAAAAACCAAGAGATCTTTGAGACTTTAAACCTTAATAGAAAGGTTTGGGCTGAGCGTTCTGTTCGTTTAGATGAGGTTGATCCTGCCATTAGGGCAAATTTTGAGCGTAAGGGTTGGTTACCTTTGTTAGCTGTGTCTGACCCTCCACCTCCGGCTACCTTGATTAGAGAGTTCTTCTCGAACCTCTCTGTCCGTATCTATGATTCCAACACTCTAGTTAGGAGTTGGATACGAGGTGTAGAGTACTCCATTACTCCTCAGGTAGTGGCTGATGCTCTAGAGGTACCGTTGGTTAGGGATCCTGTCTATCCCTATGATGAGTCACCTGAGCTGAGTGATGTCATGTCTTACATCACTGGATCTTCTATCCAGTGGGGTTCTGATCCTCGGATCACCACCGCTGAGCTTCCTGAGACTACCTATCTATTCTTTAGGATAGCATGTCATTCACTCTGGTCCATTTCTCATCTGCACACCATTCCTCTTGAGAGGTGTGTTTTTCTGTACGCTCTTGTTACAGATGCTCCTATTAGTTTTCCCCATCTTTTTCTTCGTTCTTTGAACGAAGTTTATAGGAGTTCATCTACTGCCCATGCCCTTGTTCATCCTATTTTCATTCATAGGATTTTACTTTATCTAGGTTTAGAGGACTTCCCTGCTTCTGAGCCTGTTCATGTTATTGGTCCTATAGGTGCGTCTTTTCTTAGACAGAGGGCCGCTCATCTTCGAGTTGGTTCTAAACACCCTAGGTCTGATCCCTCTAGTAGCGCTCCTCCTCCTCCTTCTTCTTCTACAGGTCTTGCTGGTGAGACTGTTCCTGATCCTGTAGGTGCTGCTGCTGTTCCTCCACCTTCTGCGGCTGACTTCGATGTTCGTCGTACTTTGGAGACTGTCATGACCGTTCAGGCGGCTCATGGTCAGCTTTTGGTGGATCTATTCGACGAGATTTGTGCTCTGCGAGCGGATTTGGCGCATCTTCGTTCTTCCTCACCACCTCCTTTTGATGATGGCCTATGATGCCCTTTGGCATTCCGTCACAAAAAGGGGGAGTAGAGTTTTTGACTTGTAGAGGCGTTTTTGTTGATAGGGGGAGATATTTTTTGTTAGCATGGGATATTTTTGTGGAGTTTATTTAGATTGTATCTAGGTGCTTCACTTTGTATATCATTTTTGGGATGTTCATGTTAGGGGGAGTAACATTGATTGATATATTGATATACATGTTTCTTTTGATTCTTGTTGTCTGTGTGATTCACTGCTTATTGATTTATATTTATGAGTTGCTTCATTGATATATTTATTTATTCTGTGTTGTGTGAATCTTACAAGAATATTATACTTGTTTATATACTATTTACTGCCACACATGCGTTTATGTGTTTGTTGAGTATTTCAGGAATATACAGGTTGATTCGACAAAGCTGCTGTCTACACTTGCAACCGATGGATAGTAGTTAGGTTGAATTTTTGTTTTATGAGCATTATTATGTAAAGGGCTATTTACTTGTAAACTTTGAGCTTTTATTGTGTGTTTTGTCACGGATTGCCAAAGGGGGAGTTTGTTAGGTTCTAAGGTCTTAGGATTTTATGTATTTAGAACTCTAATTTGTAATGTTGGCAAACCATGATCAAAACAATGTATTTAGTCTTGTTTAAGTTTGCTCAAAGTTGGTTTAATATTGTAAAGTTGGAATCGAGTGACTGCAGAAGCATTGGGGCTTCTCGGCCTGGCTCGATCGATCGAATGTAATTCTCGATCGATCGAAAGTCGGCCCAGATGCGTTGTTCTACAGAATTCCAACTCAGCCCTAACTCTTTAAACGTTTAGGGTTTTATGTTTTTGCCCTAGGTATATAAGGCAAACCCTAGCTACGTTTTTCAGAGTTGCACAAGTTGTATTGTTGCTCATACATTGCGGTTTTGTGTAAATCTCTTGTGAGATCTAGAGGAGCTTTTCTTTACACAAAGCTTAGGGTTTTCAAGATTGAGATCACTTCAACATCTTGATGATCAACTAGGTTGCAACCATTGAAGCTTAAAGAAAAACAAGTGAGGAGCTTGTACCTGATTGAAGGAATACAAAGAAAGAAGTAGTCCGTGGATTCGGAGCCTGCGCGTGGTCGTGTCAGGAAGTTACTACTGGTGGGTAGCATTAGGAAGTCAAGCGGGGAGCTTGTAAGTCCTTTTGTAAGAACTTCAATTCTTTCTTAGTGGATTCCGTTTTGCCTTGAGGATCGGTGGGTAAAATCCTCCCCAGGTTTTTCCGGTGTGGTTTCCTGGGTGATCATATCACTGTGTTCTTTATTATTTCCGCTGCTTTATTTGTTTATATGCATGATATGATTTTGTGATTGTTTTAACCTAGAATTCCATAATTTGACTAAGTAACAACTTGGCTAATTAATCTAGGCTACGCAATCTGGTTATTGTTTAAGGGGTCTAAACCGTTCACTTTCTCATTCTGCAAAATAATGAGAAAATACAAATTAAGAAAAATCTTATCTAAAAATAAAACTGAGTTAAAACATAGTAAAAACAAATTTGAAGAACAAAATTTTCAAACTCAAAACTAACAATGATATCTTTACAATGCAACATAAAAAGTAGCTATGGCTCTTATGAATGTCATTTTTTCACAAATGATTTGCCACGATGAAACATAGCATTAATTTGTACCTTTTAAGATTCCTATTTCTTATGAGTAATTTGTCTCCATTTGATACATTTTATTTCGTAACGCTGAAATTTTCTTCCACTTATAGTTCTTACCACTTTAAATATTTGTATTACTTGGCTGAAGTCTCATTTTGGTAAACAAAATGTGTCAAATATCATAGATCATTCCATGTTTTCAAATTGTACCTATTTCATTGGCCACTCCAAGATCTATAACAACGATTTATTTATTTTTTTGTAAATAAAAAAGAAAAAGCCCACAAACGGGCTTTGCAAATTGCAGTGCCTCAACTCTTACTACATCATCTTTTCCTTGTTCTTCCTTATTCATTGTCAAACATTGTTCCCCCAATATCAATATTCATATACCAAAAATAAATAAATAATCACATTGAAGTTTATATGACATCCCAAAGCATTAATAGTGAAACTATAACAATTCCTAAACTTAACACATATGAAACAAAACAAAGAGTCAAACAAAACACATCAAAAATTCTATTTGAATTTTTTCATAAACGACCCTAGAAAACCGAATCTTTACTACCAATCTTCAATCAACAATGATTCCCACAATCAAGATTTGAATAAGAAACAATGGTTTCTACTTAGAGATCTTTGTCGAGGGATTTTTGGGAATATGAGAAATCAATCAAAAGCAAAAAAAAAAAAGAAAAAAAAAGAAGCCTACTTGACAGAGAATGAAGCAATTGAATTGTAAGGTAACAGAGACAACCTGTAGTCGGGTGGTGAAACCGTCGTCTCATCTTTCTCCTCCTTCTTCTTCTACTCCTTCTCTAAAGGATCTTCAAGAAAGTTTTCTGAATTGGCTTGGGTGTAATCTTTTTCAGTTTAGGTTTTTATCATTGCTTGTAGCCCTCGTTTCTCATTCTTATTACTTTCTCTTTTTGATGAACATTCTTATTACTTTCTCCATCTATGCCATATGGATGTTTGCTTATCAATGGCATTTTTTTGTTTAATATATATCTTTTCTTATGTGAAACCATGAGTATTAGTATTTTTTTTAGAAACATGTAAAAACATGAAAAGGTTATAATGATATGCTATAAACTCTACTTGGAATGTTGCTATTTTGTAACTACTACCAAAAAGATAGAATATTGTTTCTCTAACTTGCTATATAGGTTACTAAATACAATGGAATTGAAAAGTTAAAATATTATTGAAACGTTGCTTTTTATTCCACCAAATGAAAAGGCACAATGTTTCGGTATTTTTAAAAGTAAACGTGGCGCAAATTTATGTAGTCACGTGGCGCAATGAGGCGTGGTCAACAAAAAATCAAATGTTTTGTCTATTAAGAACGACTAGTCACTAACCCGTGCGATGCACGGTATTGTTTTAGATCAAATGTTTACATGTTAAAGTTAAAAGTTTCTCTAATTTCAACTATTGAAAGCTAAATCGTCTCCAATATAAGATGAAAAATGTAGTTTGAACATTTCTTATGATGAAATTGTCAAAATTTTACACACAAGATCATTAAAAATGAGATACATACAAACATTATGAAGTAATATGTTACAATAATCATAATGTGTTCTTACATTTGGTTTAATAAGTATTACAAAAGAATCAATAAATAGAATATATATACAATTGTGCTTATAGAACATTACAAAAGCCCCATTTTTTCAGTTTGGCTCAGGCAGTTTTTCAAAAACTTTGAGGGTGAAGGGTTGGCCATTCTTCTCTTCTCATGTATGAAGAATTATCAAAGTCCACTGGTTTACATTATTTATTATGAAGTAATATATGACAATAAGTAAATAATAACCAGCAATAATAAAGATGCAAGTTAAAATGGCACAAACCATAACATTTAGGCTTTAGCGGCTCAGTCAATTTGATCCAACCCCTACACCAGATCCAACACCCATTCCACTAAATCATATAACATTGACAATTTTGTTGCCATCTCAAATTCTGAGCAAAACTAAAACTACATTTGATGAAGCAAAATCATAAACAATCAAATGCATATTATATAAACACAATCAAATGAAAATAGAATTAAAAAAAGGCATATTACTTAACTTGTAAACAGACCCATAATGTCTGCACAATAATACAAATGCCATGAATAACAATGTTGATTCACCGAAACAATAACCACATGGGCAAACAAATAAAAACCAGTACAACTATCACAATTGTAAAAACCCAAATATGCACAATTAACGCAACCCACAATATGTTTACAATATTTGGTAATTACAAAATAGATTGAAATCCAGACTCTTAAAAAAATTTATCAAAACACGTTCATTAAATGCAAATGCAAATACAATGTAATCGCAAAATGCAATCACAAAATGCAGAAACTCTATGCAAAAACTTAAAATCTCTCGGATCACAACTTGATAGACCCATTGCAAAGTTCTCTTCATAAATTAAGAAATAATAATAATTGCAAAGGACAAAAACCTCTTTCTACACTTGCACCCCTTGGCTTCGCCCAATGATCTTAAAAAAGTTAGTCCAGTAAGAGTGTATTAGAGAGAATCAAAATTTGCTTCAAAGATTAAAATATGACTCAATAACTTGAATTGAAACACTAAGATGAAAAATGGCGTTAAAACCCAAAACTTTCCCCTTATAGAGAGAAAGTTTGTCATATAGAGAAAGGGGGTGAAAAATGAACGGTTGTTGTTGTTGTTGTTGTTGTTTTTTTTTTTTTTTTTTTCTAAAGAAATATAACATGAAATGTATCAGTAACTGTGCAAAATTAATAACTACCAAGTGGAACAGTGCAACTGAACACCAACAATTGCAAAAATAGTTTTGAAACAGTTTCCTTGAACAGACACATTTTGTGTGTGTTTTTAAACGTAGACGTGGCATTAATTTATGTAGCCATGTGGCGCAATGAAGAGTGGTTAACAAAAAGTCAAACGTTTCGACTATTAGTTATTATATAGATTAGAGCAGCAATTAAGATGAAATTGAAACGATGGAGTGAAAGGAATTGTTTTTTGTTGGTCTGTGTTTAGTTCTGCCGATCTCTTTCTCTTCCTTAGTCTTCACACAGCAAGCAAGTCTTCTAGTTGATCAAACTTTAAAGTTTAAAGGAATTGTAATATTGTCTTCTACCCAGATCTAAGAAAGAAGAAGAAAAAAAAAAAAACTTTACCAGTGGCACTTTCAACAATCTGATGGTAACAGTGTTGATGACACTTAGATTTCTCTTCCTTAATCTCAATTCCTATGTGTGTTGATGGCACTTAGATTTCTCTCCCTCAATCTCAATTCATGTGTGCCTTATGGACTATATCTTTGTCTCTCTATTTATCTGTATCTGTCTCTCTCTATCTCCGTATCTCAATTTCTCTATGGACCTTTCACCTGTATTTAATTTTGACCGGTCAGTTTTTTTTTTTTTTTTAAACTAGGAAACTATTAAAACAGTGTTTTATCACTACGGAAACAACATAATTTATCGCTTTTTAATTGCAAGCGTGGCAGAATTTTAGATGGACATTTTTCCTACATGCCAGCACCTCCTTAATTGTAGGAAAAGACTTCTACTATTATATGATATATATATATATATATATATATGAGATGGGTTTAAGTTATACATTTTTTAAACCATTGATTTCCATTAGATCTAATGGTTAAAAACACACTAGTGCCATGTCAAATTTAATATCATTAACTCATTAAATTTTCTTCCAAAAATAAACAAACATTCATTAAAGTCTTTCACCTTCCACGTTGTCTTCTTCTTCTACCTCTATCTCTCATCTGCGACATGAACTCCTCCAATGAACCAAATAAATCAACAAGGGAATCGATACATTGTACTTTTATTGTGGTACAAGCAGCAGATCTGAAAACATGCAACATCTAGAAGATCCTTTTAAACGACTTATTAGAAGTACCAGCTATCCAAATCCTAGATTTAACATCGTCTAACATGCAACATCCACTAGACTGCAACATCTTCTCTACAGTATATTCATAGGAGATTTTGGGTGAAGGGCATAACTTCTCTATTAGGAATACTAAAGAGTCAACAAACAATACGAGCCCATCACAACAAAATAAAGTTAATAAATCAGTTAGTCTGCTAATGTAGTGAAGGTTGTTTGTTACTCGTATTTGTTTGCTTCAGGAGAATTGTCAAATAACAAATTAATTCAATCGTTGCCTATTCTCGTGAAATCTATTTACACAAGTGCATATCATTCACATCTAATTGAAAAGATGAAAAAAGCTAATGCCTTATCCCTTGTCGAGTTATTTGGTTCCATTGGAGGAGTTCATGGACGTCTTGGCATATGAGAGAGAAGAAGAAGACAACGGTGGAGGGTAAGAGTTTAATGACCTTTTGTTTATTTTTAGAAGAGAATTTAAATTTGACATGGCACTAGTGTGTTTTTAACCATTAGATCTAACGAAAATCAATGATTTAAAAAATGTGTAACTTGAACCTATCTCTCTCTCTGTATATATATATATATATATATAGTTTTAAAAAATGTAGTAAAAAATGTATCAAACCAGTTGAATGGGTCCAAAACTCCATACATTGACATGAACAGCCCACAATAAAGTGGGCCGGAAATTAAACTATTGTTAGTGGGCCGTAGTTGAGGGCGGGAATGAATAAAAAATTGCAACTCACAAACCACAAAGAACCAGAAAGAAGAAAAAAAAGAAAAAGAGGAAGATATATATAAATAAACTAGTCGCTAACCCGTGCGATGCATGGGATAGTTAAATAAAAGGATAATTAACCAACATCACGTTAAGGTAAAAGAATTAGTGAGAGACTGATTTTCCCACCAAGAATTTAAAAGAAAAAAAGATTGATATAATAAAATCTAAGAAATTTAGAAATAGAAAATTGGGTTAATAATATGCATATTATAGACATTTTGCTAGTTAGCGTTTAAAAAAAAATGGATCTGTCATAATTAAATAAAATACAATGGGAATAAATATTTAACTTCTATACTTTTCTATAGTTTAGAAGTGTTGTCTAACGTAGAATGTTATTGGGTTGTAAGAAAAATTTTTATAAAATGTTTATACGATATATATATATATGCTTATATTATCAATGTCTCATTGCAGGTGCATAGTTACTGAAACCTACAAAGTAATTTACAATTCTTAAATTAATAAAACAAAATTTCCAAAAGTTATATATATACACACACTCAAAACTGATATAAACTACAAAGATAAAAACAAATCTTATTTAGTCGTATTAATAACAATATAAACAATTCAAAACATGGAACATTATCAAATTTATAACACATAATTCCATTATCTTTTACGTTGAATCCAAACAAATAATTAATTGAAATTAATCCAAACAAATAATTAATCAACCAAAAATCAAAACTTTAATTAAGAAAACAAAAAATCACATGAACCCAAAATAAAAATTCTCAATAAAGTAAAAACATATAAGGTAAAGAATTAAGATCAACCTACTAAGACGCAAATACCAAAAACCCCAAAACTTAAACCTTCCAAATTTTATAGAATCCCCAAATTCTACTTCAAAATCAAACAAAACCCTTCAAATTCAAAAATTTCATATATAATATACCAAATAAAAATTTACCACACCTTGGGTTGGAAGACATAGGTTGCAATTTTGATTTTTCTCCAAAAAATAGAGATGCTTCATCTGCCGTATACAATATAAAATAATTATTAGAAATTTCAACCCAAAAACCAAGCCCACAAAAACACTATCAAAATATAGAGATTAACCCAAATACTTAGAAGAAAATAAATTCTAAACATAACAAAACAATAACATAGAATGAAAATTTCAGGTACATATGAAAGCAAATAAAAAAGACAAAACCTACGTTTTTTTTTTTAGTTGAGTCTCTCTCCTTTTTATTTTTTTAATTTTAAAGTGAAGTTAAGTTTAGGGTTTTGAGATGGTAATTGCTAGGGTTTTAAGGAGAGAAGAGAGAGTCTTACCAGGCGTCTAAATAATATAAACAATTCAAAACATGGAACATTATCAAATTTATAACACCTAATTCCATTATCTTTTACGTTGAATCTAAACAAATAATTAATTGAAATTAATTCAAACAAATAATTAATCAACCAAAAATCAAAGCTTTAATAAAAAAACAAAAAATCACATGAACCCAAATAAAAATTCTCAATAAAGTAAGAACATATAAAAATTTACCACACCTTGAGCTGGAATACATAGGTTGCAGCTTTGATTTTTCTCCAAAAAATAGAGATGTTTCATCTGCCATATACAATATAAAATAATTATTAGAATTTCAACCCAAAAACCAAACCCATAAAAACACTATCAAAATATAGAGATTAACCCAAATACTTAGAAGAAAATCAATTCTAAACATAATAAAACAATAAGATAGAATGAAAATTTCAGGCACATATGAAAGCAAATAAAAAAAAAAACAAAACCTACGTTAGAATCTAAAATAAAAAGAAAAAGAAAATAATGGTGACATGGAAAATTGTAGGAGCTTTAAAAGCTTCAGTTATATATATATATATAATTATAAATATAGATGATGATTTTTGTGATAAGTTGATGTAGGATAGAATTTACAATTTAATTTTTGTAATTATTTAATTTTGGTATTTTTATGCAAAAAACGTTATTTTAGTTCTAGGTGATTTATTTCGTTATTTTTAGGTTCTTTTAATGTTTTTTTAGGTCAAATTTAGTTCCTTTTATGGTTAGGTATTAATTAGGGCTTATTTTAGAATATATTTTCTTGTCCATCAAGTTTTATGGAGCCCTTAAATAGGCCTCTAAGTTTGTATACGTTTTTCAATATTATTGATATTAATAAAAATTCAAACTTTTGTCTATTGTTTTTCTAATGGATTCTATATAAGATATAAAACCTAAAATAAAAATAATCTAAAATAAAAAGAAAAAGAAAATAGCGATGAAGTGGAATTAGTAACATATGTGATTATGTCGTCGGAAACAGAAGAAACAGCGGCGATGGCGTCGTTGGGTATGAAGAAAAGGAAAAAGTATCGGTCTCAGTCTCAGTCTCAGTCTCCGATGATCATGACAACCTCCGCCGTAAGTTCTCTCGATTCCTTTGCATCTCAATTACATACCCATGAGAATGTTTATTTTTCTAGGAAAGTTATCAACAATAACAAACTTGATGTTCCAAATAATAACAAGAATAAGAGTGTACAAGTAGAAGAAGAGTCCTTTATTATTGAGGAAAGAAAATCGAATAATAGAGCTAGAGCTAGAGCTAGACCTAGACGAGGAGGTAAGAATAGGGTTGTGGTGCTTTCTCCTTATTTTGCTAATCAACAACTTGCGGCCTCCTCGGAATCTCAAGGAAGTTTAGAAATTGACCGGAATGACTGCGGCCTTGAATCGTTTCATTTCCAGATTAGCAGATAGATGCCGACCATTCTTCCAGCTGTTGAATAAGTGGAAGGGGTTTAAATGGACCGAAGAGTGTGCCTTGGCCTTCCAGCAACTTAAAGACTACCTCTCTCGGCCTCCCATTATGTCTAGTCCTAAAAAGGATGAAGTCCTTTTTACCTATATTGTCGTGGCCCTCCATGCTATGAGTCTGGTGTTGATACGAATTGATAATGTCATGCAACGGCCAGTTTATTACGTGAGCAGGTCGCTGCATGAGGCTGAGGTGCGGTATCTACCTTTGGAGAAAGCCATCCTGGCCATGGTGCACTGTACAAGAAAGTTACCCCAGTATTTCCAAGCACATACGATTGTCGTTCTCACATAACTCCCACTTAAACTTATACTCAGGAGTTCCGACTACAAGAGGAGGATCGCCAAATGGGGCACAATTCTAGGGGCTTTTGATATTAAATATATGCCCCGCACCTCAGTCAAGGGCCAAGTCCTGGCAGACCTGGTGGCCGAATTCACAGAGCCCTCACTAAAAGAAGTAACAGCAGCACCGAATGTGGACAGAAAATTGATTGGCTTGATCTCCCAGCAAGGTCCTTCATCTTGGGAAGTATACGTCGATGGCACGGCGAATCATAAGGGCTATGGCATGGGGCGTGCTTGTGTCTATGGAAAAAGTCACCATTGAAAAATCATTGAGGTTGGATTTTGCGACGACAAATAACGAGGCTGAATATGAGGCTCTACTGATGGGAATGGTTATGGTCAAAAAAATGGGGGGAAAGGTAATAGAAATGTTCTTGGATTCAAGGTTGGTGGTCAGCCAGGTGAGGGGAGAATTCAAAGCAAAGGATGAAAGAATGCAGGAATACTTGAAGCAGGTCAGACACCTGCAATCAGAGTTCGAGTCTTTTAGTTTATCACATATCCCCAGAAGCAGC
The DNA here is from genome assembly GCA_023736055.1 of Quercus glauca. Classification (NCBI taxonomy): domain Eukaryota; kingdom Viridiplantae; phylum Streptophyta; class Magnoliopsida; order Fagales; family Fagaceae; genus Quercus; species Quercus glauca. The sequence goes on from CM043315.1 coordinate 796,086, forward strand.
AACGCTCATGCTGACTCCATAGCCACCCTAGCGACCTCCTCTACTCAAGGCCTTCCTCGGGTTATTCTTGTAGAATATTTGAGCGGACGTAGAGAGTTACAAGGAAGAGCAGTCCAGGTTCACCAAGTAAGAGTCGGGCCCAGTTGGATGGACCCAGTGGTGCTGTTCTTGCAAGGGGACACTCTGCCTGAAGAAAGGTTTGAAGCTGACAAGATACGAAGGAAGGTTGCACGGTTTTGGCTGTCTAAGGACCTGAAATTATATAAGCGCTCCTTCTCGGGACCATTAGGGTTTATATTGTTGAATCAAAACTTGTTGATTTAGCCATATTTTCCAACAAGGAGGAATGTAGAGAAGAAAGAAGTTTGAGCAATTAAAATCAAGCAAGCCGAATTGAAAATTACAATTTCAAACACAACCCTCACTATGAAATTCTATCAGCATTCAAATATCTCTTAGTTTAAATAAAAGTAATAAAACTAACCCCAAAAAGCATCATTGTGGAAAGTTTTTTTTAACGAATAAATTCGAGCAATCAAAATTAAGTAAATCCATCTTAAAATTACAATTCCAGACAAAATTACACAAACCCACTATGAAATTCCACTTAAAATGTCTATACACTTTTATCAAACCATTTGATTAACAAAATTGCATACAAAAGTAAAGCCAATAAAAAACACCAATAAAGGAAAACCTAAGAAAAACCAAAAGAGAATGGTCTAATATGGAGGCCAGGTCGAAAATTGAAAACGTCAGTACCCATGGTCATGCCTTTGCAAACTTTCTACAAAATAACTTGGGTCTACGTTTGAGAGGGGTAAAGGGTAGAGGTTCTATGCTTGACGGTGGACTGAAAAGGAAAAACAAAAGAAGACAATTTCACTGTAGCAGTTCCGCTGTGTGACGGCGGCAAGCTAGTGGAGACAATCCTACGTCCTATCTCACTTCACAGAGTTTCTTCTCGCAGAGGAAAAATGGGCCGAGGAAAAATTGAAGTGAAGTTGAGAATATATAAAGAGAATTAAAGACCTTACCCACTGAAATGGTGTGTGTGTGTTTTTCTTTTTAAATAGGGAGTAAAATTTTGGTGAATGTGTGTGGGGGTGAGGCTAAAAATATAAAATATTTGATTTGGGTTATTTGTTGCTTGTTTTTCAAAAAATAAAAAAGGCTTATTTGTTGATTTGTCACAACTTTAAAAAAGTGTTTTTCTTTTTTTAATTTCTATAACTACTATTTAAGAGTAAAACGTTTCGCATAAACCACTAAACGAAAAGTGCAATTTTTTTGGTTGTTTTAAAATGTAAACGTGGTATTAATTTGTGTAGCCACATAGTGCAATGAGGAGCAATCAACAAAAAGTCAAATATTTTGGCTATTAGTTATTACTAGTCGCTAACCCGTGCGATGCATGGGATTGTTTTAAATCAAATGTTAACATATTCAGGTTTAAACATTTCTCTAGTTTCAATTATTGAGAGCTGAATAGTCCCCAATATAAGATTGTCCCTAAATCATAAAATTATTGTAGCAATATTACTATTTAAATGGGAAAAAAATTAGCAATACAAAAAAAATATTCGCTCAGCTAAATCAAAAACTTTCATCCAACCAAATCAAGACATTCCTCCATTTTCATACACGGCCAAGTCTACCTTAGGCTTGAACTCAAAATGATTTCATTTCTTTAAGTGTTGCATAGAGTTAAATTTGTTTGTCTCAATTTTATTCATTGAACATCAAGGAAAAACAGTAATCCTAGTACAATGCTAACTACCTTAATATTTGCTAACAACTACTAGCTAACTATTACAGTAGATGTACATCAATGAGTATTGTATCTCTAAATGCAGAAGCACTTAATTGATGCAGCCTTAATGCAGCAGTAGATCTTGAACAATGTAGTTGAGTATGACTGGTGTGCTATCGCAGGCAACCAAAAATAAAACCTATACTCCTAAAAATATATGTAGTAGTGTGAGTAAGGATCGTTCCCACGGAGAGTATCTAGCCTAATTTTATGCTACGTGAACAACGATTGGGGGGGGGGGGGGGGGTTGAGTATAATGAAAACAATTGTAAGAAAAACAACTAAGGAAAAATTCAAATTAAAGTATTGAAATCAATCAAGAGAAAAAACCTTGGTCCAAGTCAATATCTACCATCGAAATTTTACAACTGATCATTGATGCAAGTATATATCAATTCACACTTTGAATATTCACCGTCGGAACTATTTTCCTATCTCTCCTTAGTCGCAGTTAATTAAAAAACAAGCGATCTAATAAACCCTAACTACTAAACAACCTAAGACAAGCGCTAAAGGTTCAATCTAGTAGCAGCCTTAAGAACTAGAGAGATCGATGAAACTAAACAACACAAACACAAGCGGTTGCATTTAATTTAGTCGAGCATTCTTCCTAAGATCTAATAATTTCTGATGCAGCAAATCATTAAATCTTGGTTGCTTCACAAATTAGAGAGATCAAACAATTACGGATTTGATATCTAACCTAGCAGTAGATTGTAAACGAATAATAAACTAGTAGGCCTTCTGGTGATTAAATGAGACAATCATGAAAATAGGCACAGAAGAACATCCGATATTCAAAGCATAAATTGAACAATAAAAACAAATTAGATCTCACAGTTTTATTGATTCCGAGGCTTCAGTTTCGTTCAACCAAGTATAAAAGTTTTAGCCACGCAGGACCATGATAGAAAACTCGAAGGAGAAAATTAGAGAAGAGGGGAGAGAGAGGCGTGTGTGTCCAATTCTGATTTCTCCTCCCCCTTTTACATGTTAACTCCCCCTTTCCCAAGCCTACAAAATTTCCTAAAAATATTCTAAATAATAATATCCAAATCTGACTAATAAAGGAAAAATATTAAAAATAAAACAAAGTCCTAATATAACTAGGAAAGTGATGTTTTTCAGCTGGAAATTTCATGCATCAGATCTGGAAGCTTCCAAAAATAAACCGCATTAGATCTGCGTATTAGAATTGCAAGCAAAGGAACATTCCAGAACGTCAGCAGTGCAGGTGCAGCAACTTCAAGCCTGATTTCGACCTTGATGCGGCCCGTATCTCTCAAAACTCAAAACACGAAAGTTGTAGAGCTTTGTCCTGGCGTTTCATAGCAACTTGAATCATCTCAATCGGAGCTCTGATGAGAGAGTTATGCCCATATTACAAAGCGATATCAAAGCTGTCCAAAATCGCCCAATTAACTACGTTTTGCACTTAATGTCTCCATTTGCATCCTAAATCAAAATATAAGAATACTGAGTACATTTAGGTACCAAATAAGTATAAAAGACTAAACATTAATTGAGAAAAATATGACATTTTGCATTCTCATCAATGACATTTTGCTTCTCCCCAATGAGCTGCTTGTGTGCCAACAACACCGAAACCTACAAAGCCAGAAAACATTTTTATACAAATCCCAAATATCAAAACCTTTATAAAAATACAAATGCAACATCTATAAAAATTCCATGAGAAAAATACTGACACCTTTTTTTGGATCTTAAATAATAAAACTTTAAAATACGACCCTAGGCATCTATCCATTCACTTACAGCAAAAGTTACAAAGAACAATATGTCAAGCGCAAATTATTCTCATATCAAGTCATCGACACAAACCTTAAGCTAAGAAATAACTATGTACATCCCCATCTTTTGCAAGCCCATACACAACCTCCTTCACTCTTCATAGCATAAGGAACCATATCATCGAACTACATAAACTAATAAGGATGATAGTCTGATATCCACCATAACAATGTGCAACTTAAGGCTGCTCTACTTTATCCATCAATTCTACACCTTCTAAAACCCCAAAAATACTCAACTTATTAAAATTAAGTTCTTTAATGAAATATTTTTTAAATTAAATCATTAAAATAATAAAAAAAAATGATTGAAAAAGATAATGACTTTGTGATAAAAAAAAATTCAAACATTTTAAAAACTCAAACTTTTGCACTCGCCAGGGGCCATCAAATCGTTATGTCTCGACTTAGCGTGTAATGTCTTCACTGAGCACTGTCTTTGTGAAAAGCTCAAATCATGAGTCCAATGTTGAGGTCAATCTGATAATAGCCTAAATAAACTACTTTGTGAACCTAAAAACACCAAACAAAGAAACAAACAATCATTATCATAACAATTAAACAACCAAAAAGAGGCAACAATTTCATTCAAATTAATAAACAACCTTTTGAAATTATAGTACATGAAGAGGAATAGTTCTAAATCAAAACCTACATTAAAACAAAAATCTAACACAATCACCTCAATAAAAACCAACTGATCAAAATACCAAAAACAAAATCCTATTAAACCCCCAAATTTAAAATAAAATTTTAATTTTAAGCCTCTATATGTTTTGAAGAAGATTCAGTCTTTCAAAGATGGAAAACTCATAGCTTGTGTAAAATTATCTTATGGGTAACATCTGATATAACAAAACAATAACTAACTAACATTGACACCCAAAAATCTATTATATATTTAGAACCTTATTCAAAAGTTTTGAATTAAAAGAACACAATTTAAAAATATTAGTAAACCAAAGTGCCAAATTGGACCTAAAAACCACAACTTCACTCCCACTAACAAATAAAGATATCAGGTAAGGGGAAAATCCTAAAATTAAAGTAAAAAAATCGCTAACCATTCTTTAAAGCCCATGTAGAATTTGATCTTCTATGATGTTTCCCAAGATTCTACAAAAAAGAATAGAGAGGAAAAAGGACCCTTGGTCATGTTACTATAATCTCTGATTTTATTGCCTCTAGATCATGTTACTTACTAATCTTTAGCAATTTATCATTGTTACCGTCAAAATTAATGCCTCTAAATGATGTTACTTGCTAGTGTCACAATTCACATTCTGTACATAAATATAATCTATTCAGTAGGATGGAAAGCTAATACAGTCGAATTTTATTCTTTATTTAACCAAAGCTGGCATATATTAGCTTTTGGGAACCCTGAGATTATTCAAGTATTCTATGGTATTGTACTAATTATTTAAAGGTTGGTGACTCTATACCCGAAAGTTACTGTGATGAAAATTGTGACCCTAACATTAGATAGCAGAAGGGACATTAAATTGTATTCAGGTTTTTTGGTGAGAGAACTATGAGGAAAAAAAAACTAAATTGAACATTCCCAAGAAACAAACTAAATTGAACATTCCCAAGAAACAAACAAAGGCTTATAGAAAACATAGCCTACTTACAAAGAAATCACAAATTAATGGCTCATAAAGAGCAAGGTCCAATTATTCCAAGCTTTCTCATTCTACAAAATAATGAGAAAATACAAATTAAGAAAAATCTTATCTAAAAGTAAAACTGAGTTAAAACATAGTAAAAACAAATTTTAAGAACAAAATTTTCAAACTCAAAACTAACAATGATATCTTTACAATGCAACATAAAAAGTAGCTATGGCTCTTATGAATGTCATTTTTTTCACAAATGATTTGCCACGATGTCACATGGAATTAATCTATACCTTTTAAGATTCCTATTTCTTATGAGTAATTTGTCTCCATTTGATACATTTTATTTCGTAATGCTGAAATTTTCCTCCACTTATAGTTCTTACCACTTTAAATATTTGTATTACTTGGCTGAAGCTTCATTTTGGTAAACAAAATGTGTCAAATATCATAGATCATTCCATGTTTTCAGATTGTACCTATTTCATTGGCCACTCCAAGATCTATAACAACGATTTATTTATTTTTTTGTAAATAAAAAAGAAAAGCCCACAAATGGGCTTTGCAAATTGCAATGCCTCAACTCTTACTACATCACCTTTTCCTTGTTCTTCCTTATTCATTGTCAAACATTTTTCCCCCAATATCAATATTCATACACCAAAAATAAATAAATAATCACATTGAAGTTTATATGACATCCCAAAGCATTAATAATAAAACTATAACAATTCCTAAACTTAACACATATGAAACAAAACAAAGAATCAAACAAAACACATCAAAAAATCTATTTGAATTTTTTCATAAACGACCCTAGAAAACCCAATCTTTACTACCAATCTTCAATCAACAATGATTACCACAATCAAGATTTGAATAAGAAACACATACCCACTTTAGACAGCCATTGGTTTCTACTTAGAGATCTTTGTCAAGGGATTTTTGAGAATGTGAGAAATCAATCAAAAGGGCAAAAGGAAAAAAATAAAAATAAAAATAAAAGCAGAGAAAAAAGAAAGAGGAAAAGAAGCCTACTTGATAGAGAATGAAGCAATTGAATTGTAAGGTAACATAGACAACTTGTAGTCAGGTGGTGAGACCGTTGTCTCATCTTCCTCCTTCTTCTTCTTCTACTCCTTCTCTAAAGGATCTTCAAGAAAGTTTTCTGAATTGGCTTGGGCATAACCTTCGTTGGTTTAGGTTTTTATCATTGTTTGTAGCGCTCGTTTCTCATTCTTATTACTTTCTCTTTTTGATGAACATTCTTATTGTTAGGTTCTAAGACTTTAGGAACTAAATATTAGAACTTCAATGTGTAATGTGCTGGCAAATCATAATCAAAACATAGAGTCTAGAATTAGGTTGCTCAAAGTGAGTTTATTTGTAAAGTTGGAATTGAGTGTACTGTAGGATTTATTGGATAAATCTGCAAGGCTCGATTAATCGAAAATTAGGCTCGATCGATCGAATCTCATGCAGATTGTTTTTTTCTGTAGAATTTCCAACTCAGCCCAAGGCCATATGATATGTAGGGTTTTATGTTTTCCCTCTAGTATAAAAGGAAAAACCTTAGTCACGTTTTAGTTGTTGTTGATATGCTGTGTGTGTGAATCTTCTGTGAGATCTAGAGGTGTTTATATTCATACACATTTAGGGTTATCAAGATCAAGATTGATGTCAAGAACTTGATGATCACTTCGGTTGCTGTTTCAAAAGCTTAAAGAAAATACAAGTAGGAGAACTTGTGGTTGCTATGGATCAAGGAAAGAAGTAATCTGTGGACTCGGAGCTGTCACGTGGTCATGGTAGTAAGTTTTCTACACGAGGTAGCAATAGGATGTTAGTGGTCTAAGTTCTATTGTACAAACTTCAATTCTTTCATAGTGGATCTGTTTTACCTTGAGGATAGCTAGGTTAAATCCTCCCCAGGTTTTTTACCGGTTTGGTTTTCCTAGGTTATCATATCATGTATTATTTATATTTCCATACTGTTTTACATGATATGATTGTTTTGTTATAACCTAGATTTGAATAATTTATCTAAGTAATCACTTGGCTATATAACTAGGTTAAACAACTTGTGTTTTGAAGGGTCTAAAAATGTACACTTATTACTTTCTCTATCTACGCCATATGGATGTTTGCTTATCAATGGCAGTTTTTTTGTTTAATATATATCTTTTCTTATGTGAAACCGTGAGTATTAGTATTTTTTTTAGAAAACGTGAATAGTTATAATGATATGTTATAAACTCTACTTGGAATGTTGCTATTTTGTAACTACTGCCAAAAAGATAGAATATTGTTTCTCTAACTTACTATATAGGTTACAGAATACAATGGAATTGAAAAGTTAAATATTACTGAAATGTTGCTTTTTATTCCACCAAATGAAAAGGCATAATGTTTCAATATTTTTAAAAGTAAACGTGGCACAAATTTATGTAGCGACGTAGCACAATGAGGCACGGTCAACAAAAAATCAAATGTTTCGACTACTAAGAATGATTAGAGCAGCAATTAAGATGAAATTGAAATGATGGAGTGAAAGGAATTGTTTTTCGCTAGTCATTGTTTAGTTCTGTCAATCTCTTTCTCTTCTTCAGTCTTCACACAGCAAGTAAGTCTTCTGGTTGATCAAACTTTAAAGTTTAAAGGAATTGTAATATTGTCTTCGACCCAGATCTAAGAAAGAAGAAGAAAAAAAAAAAAACTTTACCGGTGGTACTTCCAACAATCTAATGGTAACGGTGTTAATGACATTTAGATTTCTCTTCCTCAATCTCAATTCCTGTGCATGTTGATGGCACTTAGATTTCTCTCCCTCAATCTCAATTCATCTGCACCTTTTGGACTATATCTATGTCTCTCTCTATCTTTGTCTCTCTATTTCTCTGTATCTGTCTCTCTCTATCTCCGTATCTCAATTCCTCTACGGACCTTTCGCTCGTATTTAATTTTGACCGATCAGTTTTTTTTTTTTTTTTAACTGGGAAACTATTAAAACAGTGTTTTGTCACTGCGGAAGCAACATAATTTATCACTTTTTAATTGCAAGCGTGGCAGAATTTTAGATGGACATTTTTCCTACATGGCAGCACCTCCTTAATTGTAGGAAAAGACTTCTGCTATTATATATAGTATATGATATATATATATATATATATATATATATGAGATGGGTTCAAGTTACACCTTTTTTAAACTATTGATTTTCATTAGATCTAACGGTTAAAAACACACTAGTGCCATGTTAAATTTTAATAACAGGGATAATTATAGTAAACCTACCTGTGGTTAGGCCCGTTTTCACTTTGCCTACCTGTGGTTCAATCATTACACTTTACCCACCTATGGTAACTTTTGTTAGGACTCTGTTATCCACCTTTCCCTTTGCCGTTAGAAAAACAAATTTTTAAGAAAAAACAAACATAACAAAAATAAAAAAAAGTTAGGGTTTTTGATTACTGAAGAACTTCTCCGAGAATAAAGTGGAGGACACTACTGTATTCTTTTTTGGTTGATAAAAACTTGGTATTTTCACATAACAAAGCTGAGAGTTCGAGTAGGACACGCTAACCTGACTGTCTTTGCCATATAGGAAGCCCATATAGGAATTTGGGTTCTCAGCTTTTACAACCACAGCGAATTCGATGAAGAGGCTCATATCAGATTGGAGTTCAAAAGCATGAACACTAAAGCTCTCATCGTCTCTGTCTCACTCACTCCATCATCTCTCTTTCTCTAAAACTCAGATTTACCCCTTTGTTCCACTGCACTGAAAGTCAATTTGGGTGTTGATCTAAGTAAATTAGCTGAGTGAGATAGGTCTCATCTCCTCTCTTCAATGGTGGAGTTGACGAGGCCGATTAGCCACCATAGCATAAACCCAGATCGACCACTATGCTTTTGGGTTATGGGTTTGATAATGATCTTATTATGGTGGGGTTATGGGTTGTGGCTTATGGTGGTTATGGATTGTGGGTGAGGTGGTGGTGTTACTGAGTTATGGGTTCTGATAGTGGTGGTGGTGGAGTAGGTGGACAAGAGAGAAAGAAAGGATGGAGGCAATCTAACTGCAACATTTCACGGGTTTCATTTTTTTTTTCTTTTTCTTTTTGGTTGTGGGTTTTATTTGATTTTGGCTTACTAGTGGTGGTTAACCTCCATTGCCGCCGTTAGCACCATTACGAGCCGTCGCCACAACAGCTAAGCCGCCGTACAAGCCACCATCAAACTTTAGGTCGAAGCACTCAACCACCACCATCGGCAGGATGAACAATCGTGCTGTTTGTCTCTCCCTTTCTTTTTTATTTTATTTTTCCCTTTCCATTTTAGTAGTTCCCCCTTGTTTGATTTATTTTGCCTGTGATTGAAATTCTCTCTTTGGTTTGTTTCTATTTTTTGTTTAATCTATGATTGGATTCTAAAATTTTTTTTATTACAGTTTGGGTTTGAAAAATGAGAGTGATTTTTGATATGGATTTTTGGGTTTGAACTATCTCTACAGATGTTGTGTTCTTGTGTTCATGAGGAAAAGATTCAATAGTTCTTGTTTTTTATCCGTGTTATGTTTTGATTTTTAATAAAATGGTGTTTTTCTAATGTCTAAGGGTGAGGTGGGTAACGGATAGGTAACGGATTGAAGTTCAGGTAAGTAAAGTGTAAATGATTGAACCACGGGTAGACAAAGTGAAAACGAGCCTAACCATAGGTGGGTTTACTGTAATTATCCCTTAATATCATTAACTCATTAAATTTTCTTCTAAAAATAAACAAAAAGTCATTAAAGTGTTTCACCTTCCACGTTGCCTTCTTTATCTACCTCTCTCTCTCATTTGCGACATGAACTCTGATGGAAAAAATACATGTTTGTATTGCATACAAAATATATGCAGCAAAAAATTAACGGATCTATTTCATTCGCAATTAATAACATGTACTATGTAAATTTCAGAATATAAGAACAAGAGAGTGTACCTTGGTGTGGTGAATTTTAAAACCAAAGATTAGAAGTTCTTGAAAACACTTTTAATCTTCACTCCAATTCCACTTGATGCCCAAGAAGTACGGTCTCTCAATTAGTTATAAGTGTATGTTCAAGAGAGAATGAAAGAGTGTCCAACACGCACGTACATACCATTTGATGTTCTTACTAAATTTTGCATGTTTCTTTTCTTATAACTGATTATCTAATTAGGCTAGCCTTTTGGGCCTTTCCAATTGGGTGTTAGTATGTGGCTTGGAGTGGGACTAAAAGGGAACAAATAAGACACTAGCTCCAATGGGCCTTGGCCTTTTCTGTCAACTATTGACAAGTCCAAAGTTACCATTAATTATATTTAATACCACTATATAAATATAATTGCACTCTAGGCCTTATTAATAAATTATATTCCAAAACTTTATTGTACATGTAACCCCTTCATAAAATATTCGTAGTAATACAAAGTCATGAATGAAGACTACCACTTTGTAGATTATTACATCTTAATCTTTGAATATCTGGTTTAATCCTTTAAGGTTATTCATCATATATTTATGAAATCCAATTTCATAAATATATACTTTAGTAACTCCTTACTAAAGTGGTTAGGCCTAACTCTCTGAATAACCGAACCCATTAAACTTATCTCGTGGGAATATTTTATATCTCCATTAAGAGACTATAAATTTCATTTTGAGAATATATGTTCCATCAACACTAAATGCGGCTGCCTAACATACTGAGGCTTTAACCGTTACTTTAGATCTCACTCTTGATATATCAAAGCAACCTACACTCTATGATCATATTCATTATTCTCTTAGGATTAAGAGTTCATGTAAATAGAAGTCGTGAGATTTATTATTCATTTGACAGTCATTAGAAGAATAATAAATTTCACAGCGGTCCAGTTTAATATGTCTTAACTTTTAAAACATATCAACATATCAACTAGAAGTCTCAATTTCCATGATCAAGATAAATCATCTTAGTTGATATATTATAGTCTTCACAGATGAAATGCCTAATTTCATCACCGACTACAAACTAAAATTCTGAGTTTACAAAGAACTTGTAATTCATATCTTCTTTGACTTTTCACATAAATCACATACTATGCATCTCATGGACTATATGATAATGTCCGAATATTCATGTTACTATTATTTTAGATAATAATAAAACAATTTTATCATTCACAATAACTTCTTTTTATAGATACCCTTTCGCCACTAGCCTTACTTTAAAGGTTTCAACCTTTCCATTTATCCCTTTCTTCCTTTTGTAAATCCATTTGCAACCAATAGGTTTAATGTCGTTAGGCGCCTTTACAAGACCCCAAACTTGATTGGAATACACATAATTTAATTCAGATTTCATAGCTTTGACTCAATGATGTGCATCTATATCATTCATTGCCTCTCCATAAGTGTAGGGATCTAATTCAGCCTCTTCTGAGATAGCTTCATAAGTTTCTCCCAAACTTATAAATCTTATAGGCGGCCGAACAATTCTCCCACTACGACGAGGCACCTGTGTACTAGATATCTCTTGAGTAGTATCTTGTGGCGTATCCGATACAGCCACATCATCCTTAGTTTTGTCCATTAGTTGTTCATTTACAAGTTCATTTATTCAGTCAAAACAACTCTACTTCTAGGAGTAAAATTATTCATATAGTCATTTTCCAAGAATTTGGCATTTGTACTAACAAAAATTTATTATCTTTACGTCTATAGAATAAATAATCCCTAGTTTCTTTTGGATAACCCACAAGCAAACACACTTCTAATTTTGGTTCCAAATTATCAGGCTTCCCTTTTAACACATATGCTGGACAACCCTAAATGTGGAGATATTTCATATTAGGCTTACGCCCACTCCACAATTCCATGGGTGTTTTGAGAACAGATTTTAATGGAACTAAATTCAAAAGATATATTATTGTATTTAAGGTATAACCCCAAAAAGAAATCAGTAAAATTGAGTAACTCATCATGGACATAACAATTTCTAAAAGAGTCATATTCCTTCTTTCTGCTACACAATTTTGTTAGGGAATTTCAAGTGCAGTCAATCGGGATACAATCCCATTTTCAGTTAAGTAATCCTTGAAAACCCCAAGAAGGTATTCGCCACCACGATCAGATTGAATGGCCTTTATGCGTTTACCTAATTGATTCTTAACTTCAGCCCTAAATTCTTTGAACTTTTCAAAGGTTTCGGACTTCCATTTCATTAGGTACATATAACCACATCTTGAGTAATCATCGGTAAAAGTGATGAAGTACTCATAACCTCCTTTTACTTGGGTTGACATAGGACCACATACATTCGTATGAACTAATTCAAGCAACTCTTGGGCTCTTCTACCTTTTACATTAAAAGGTCGTTTGGTCATTTTGTCTTCCAAACAAGATTCACAAATTGAAAATTCATCGAAGTCCAATGGCTTTAAGAGTCCATCTTTGATCAGTTTTTGAATTCTGTTTGGATTAATATGACCCAAACGCAAGTGCCAAAGATATGCTTCATTAGTAAAAGGAAACTTTCTCTTTAATGATTTTACATGAGAGTCATTATCTAATTCAAAATTATATAATTCATACTTATCAGGAGTTAAAATATAAATACTATCCACAATATTGCCAGAACAGATAAACATTTTTTCCTTCTTTATTACAACATTATCTTTAAGGATAACACAATATCCATGTTTACCTAAATAAGTTGCAGAAATTAAATTCTTACGAATATTAGATACATATAGACAGTCTTCCAATATTAAAACCCTAGACTCAAAGCATAAATTAACAACTCCAACAGCTACAATCGGAATCCTAATCCCATCAGCCAAAGTAAGAAACAATTCCCCTTCATTAAGCTTTCTCATCACAGTGGAAATACTTTCCTTTGATCTTTTTTTCTTTGTCAACAACCCTAAGGCAATTTGTTTACCATCTTGCTTGGTGAAGTCCTTTTTCTTCTTCTTCTTTTTACCCTTGCTTTTCGACTTAGGTTGAGAAGTAGAAGCTTCAGTCATATTAGCATCAACACTAGAAGTACCAAGAATGCCTTTCGACGCTACCAATTCACTCATTAATTCAGACAATGAATAAATCTTTTTGTTCATATTATAATTGAGTCTGAATTCCTTGAATGATTCTGGTAGTGACTGAAGTATCATATCCACTTGGGATTCTCCATCAATATTGGCACCTAAAACTTCCAGTGTATTCAGATTAGAGATCATTGTTAGACAATGCTCCCTAACTGAACTGCCTTCAGCCATTTTGGTATTATAAATTTGCCTCATAGTTTCTTGCCTTGCAGAACTGCTTTGTTCACCAAACATCTCCTTTAGACTTAGCATTATGTCCGAAGCTAGTTCTACATCCTGCATTTGATGCTGTAGAACATTTGAAACAGATGCTAGGATGTAGCACTTGGCCATCTCATTAGATTTCTGCCAATGATCATATCGCTGTTTTTCCTCAAGAGGAGCATTTAATGAAGGAAAACTAGGACAAGGTTGAGTAAACACATATTTGTGCTCTTCAGCTATAAGAACAATGTCCAAATTTCTTTTCCAGTTAACATAGTTGGATCCAATCAATTTGTGTTGATTAAGAATAGTATCAAGTGGGCTAAATGATCCCATGATCAAGTCTGAAAATAATAAAAATAAATATAATAAGTAAACTGGACATTATCAATTTAGCATATAAACATATAGTATGGAACCTTAATAAAACCATAATATAATATATGCAATAACAACCCAATCCCATGTTTAAAATTCCTTAGAAGCAAGTAAATTATAAACACTATGATTGATTGAGAACTATTCTCATTATTAGTGCTATCATGATAACTCTTATCAAACACTAATAACATGTCGTATTTCCTTTAGCCTCTAAGTAATAATGACATAACTCCAAATGGAGGTTAACATTAAACTTAGTCTAGTGTACACTATTGACTGAATTCCATGTGAATCATTAAGTAACTCCACGGTAGTGTGGTCGTTCTTAATGTAAAAACACATATCATCCATCATTAAGAAGTTTAATCTATAGTTTCGTGAATTAAACACTCTCTGAAGGGAGCAAGACATATACGCCAAGGAAGTACTTAATCATACTACTATAAACCGACAATGGAGGCCCTGAGATCCAACCCTTATATCTCTCTCCCACTAAATGTTTTAAATTAAAGGTTTTTATTTTGTAAACATGTGTAATCTAATCACACTCAGCCTTGCACTTTATACAGTTGAAAACACTTAGAAAAATTCAAAATTCCCTTCAGAGGCATTTTCGCGAGAATCTTGCAACTAAGCTCTTCCCGCGAAAATGAGTTAAGGGAAATTAGTGAAAACACAAAATTTAGACAGAAACTTTTGCGACTGTCTCACGATTGTTTTGAGAGTAAAGCTTACCTGCGAAAAGTTTTATGCTTCAAAGGCATTTTTCGCGAGTAACTTCGCGAGAAGGTAACCTGCGAAAAACGCGTGTTTTTAGTTTTTAAAGAGAAGATGTAGATAGTTTTCAACGGTTTTTCATAAACAAACAACCACCGTATGAACATAATAGATAGAATTTGATATCAAAACTGAATTCCATTGATGTTATAGCCTTAAAGTTCAATTCAACATACTTAAAATCAAATTTAAACAACATCATAATATCAATATCAGTTTTCATCAAACTATTGTTTCAACAACCATGCAGAAAATCAAATATATATAATCTTCTAACATCATGAAACTATTATCTCTAATTCCAAAACTCACAAAACATGTTATACAGATTCAAAATTGAAGACCGCTCTGAACCATTTGATGGGAAAAATACATGTTTGTATTGCATACAAAACATATGCAGTGAAAAATTAACGGATCTACTTCATTCGCAATTGATAACATGTACTATGTAAATTTCAGAATATAAGAACAAGAGAGTGTACCTTAGTGTGGTGAATTTCAAAACCAAAGATCAAAAGTTCTTGAGAACACTTTTAATCTTCACTCCCATTCCACTTAATGCCCAAGAAGTGTGGTCTCTCAATTAGTTATACGTGTATGTTCAAGAGAGAATGAAAGAGTGTCCAACACTCACATACATACCATTTGATGTTCTTACTAAATTCTGTATATTTCTCTCCTTATAACTGATTATCTAATTGGGCTAACCTTTTGGGCCTTTCTAATTGGGTTTTAGTATGTGGCTTGGAGTAAAACCAAAATGGAACAAATAAGACACTAGCTCCAATGAGCCTTAGCCTTTTCTGTCAACTCTTGACAAATCCAAAGTTACCATTAATTATAGTGATATTAAATATAATTGCACTCTAGGCCTTATTAATAAATTATATCTCAAGACTTTATTGTACATGCAACCCCTTCATAAAATATTCGTAGTAATACAAAGTCATGAATGAAGACTGCCATTTTGTAGATTACTATATTTTAATCCTTGAATACCCGGTTTAATCCTTTAAGGTTATTCATCATATATTTATGAAATTCAATTTCATAAATATATACTTTAGTAACTCCTTGTTAAAGTGGTTAGGTCTAACTCTCTGAATAACTGAACCCATTAAACGTATCTCAAGGAAATATTTTATATCTCCGTGAAGAGATTATAAATTCCATTTTGAGAAAATATGTTCAATCAACACTAAATGTGGCTACCCAACATACTGAGATTTTAACCGTTACTTTAGATCTCACTCTTGATATATCAAAACAACCTACACTCCATAATCAGGTCCATTATTCTCTCAAAATTAAGAGTTTATGTAAATAAAAGTCATGAGATTTATTATTCATTTGACAATCGTTAGGAGAACAATAAATCTCACAACGGTCTAGTTTAATATGTCTTAACTCTTAAAATATATCAACATATCAATTAGAAGTCTCCACTTCCATGATCAAGATAAATCATTTTAGTTGATATATTATAATCTTCGTAGATGAAATGCCCAATTTCATCACCAACTACGAAGTTAAATCCTAAATTTATAAAGAACTTGTAATTTATATTTTCTGTGACTTTTCACATAAATTATATACTATGCATCTCATGAACTATATGATAATGTCCGAATATTCATGTTGCTATTATTTTAGATAATAATAAAATAACTTTATCAATCACAATATTAAATCATACATAATGTCACACATAATATCATATATAGCATCATACAATAGGATTCAAGGGCACTAATCCTAACAAACTCCTTCAATGAACTAAATAAATTAACAAGGGAATCGATACATTGTACTTTTATTGTGGTACAAGCTGTAGATCTGAAAACATGCAACATCTAGAAGATCCTTTTAAAAGACTTATTAGAAGTACCAGCTATCCAAAGCCTAGATTTAACATCGTCTAACATGCAACATCCACTAGACTGCAACATCTTCTCTACAGTATATTCATAAGGGATTTTAGGTGGAGGGCATAACTTATCTATTAGGAATACTAAAGAGTCAACAAACAGTATGAGCCCATCACAACAAAATAAAGTTAATAAATCAATTAGTCTGTTAATATAGTGAAGGTTGTTTGTTACTCATATCTGTTTGCTTCAGGAGAATTGTCAAATAACAAATTAATTCAATCGTTGTCTATTCCCATGAAATCTATTTACACAAGTACATATCATTCACATCTAATTGAAAATATGAAAAAGCTAATGCCTTATCCCTTGTCACGTTATTTGGTTCCATTGGAGGAGTTCATGGACGTCCTGGCATATGAGAGAGAAGAAGAAGACAACGGTGGAGGGTAAGAGTTTAATGACCTTTTGTTTATTTTTAGAAGAGAATTTAAATTTGACATGGCACTAGTGTGTTTTTAACCATTAGATTTAACGAAAATCAATGATTTAAAAAATGTATAACTTGAACTTATCTCTCTCTCTCTGTATATATGTATATATATAGTTTAAAAAAAATGGATCAAACCAGTTGAATGGGTCCAAAACTCCAGACATTGACATGAACAGCCCACAATAAAGTGGGCCGGAAATTAAACTATTGTTAGTGGGCCGTAGTTGAGGGCGGGAATGAATAAAAAATTGCAACTCACAAACCACAAAGAACCAGAAAAAAGAAAAAAAGAAAAAGAGGAAGATATATATAAATAAATAAAAAAGGGCAGAAGAAGAGGCGAAAAGGACAGAGACCTTAGTAACATATGTGATTATGTCGTCGGAAACAGAAGAAACGGCGGCGATGGCGTCGTTGGGTATGAAGAAAAGGAAAAAGTATCGGTCTCAGTCTCAGTCTCCGATGATCATGACAACCTCCGCCGTAAGTTCTCTCGATTCCTCTGCATCTCAATTACATACCCATGAGAATGTTTATTTTTCTAGGAAAGTCATCAACAATAACAAACTTGATGTTCCAAATAATAACAAGAATAAGAGTGTACAAGTAGAAGAAGAGTCCTTTATTATTGAGGAAAGAAAATCGAATAATAGAGCTAGAGCTAGACGAGGAGGTAAGAATAGGGTTGTGGTGCTTTCTCCTTATTTTGCTAATCAATCTCATTCGAATGAGATTGATGGTAATGCCAAGGGGAGACGACAGCAGGATTTGGAGGATGAAGATCATAAAATGGAGTCCGATTACAGTCCACTTGAGGGAAGTTTACAAAATGAGATTTTAAAGCTTGAAGATCTCCTCTCACTCTCACAATGCACTTACAAGAAGACAAAGGATGATGGTGGCAGGAACTTAGCTGCGGAGGTGGCAGTTGAGAATGAGTTACCAAGCATTTATGCTAACTTGAAAGAAGACCAATTGCAGCAAACTGGGTTAGAAATTGGAAAGCGCAGGAGAAGAAATGAAAAACAGCAAGCAATAGCTCCTGTTGATATTCGAAAGGTCTCCCCTTACTTTGCAAATGAACAAGGACCCAAGGTTGAGGAGACCATTCGCAACAAAAACACTGTAATATCAACTACTGGATATGCTGCTGCTTTTGTTGAGAATTTTAGAGGTGATGGTGACCCAAGGAAGGATAAGAAGAGGGGGAAGAGAAAGGATGATAGAATTAGCAAGTTGTGTACCAAGTCTAATGAGATACTGGGGTTTGAGAAAGCCCTTTTAATAGATGAGGATGTAGGTTTAACTGAAGGTTTTGATGGTAATGCCAAGGGGAGAAGAAAGGATAGCAGGCATTTCGCGCGGGATTTTCACAAAATGGTAGTTAAAGATGAGGAGAGGGAGATGGAGGATGAAGAGCAAAAATTGGAGTTAGATTACAAAATAAAACGTAGGACTAGTCCATTTGAGGGAAGTTTACAAAATGAGGATTTGAAGCTTGAGGATGTTCTGTCACAATACACTTACAGGAGTCATGATATGACAAAGAACGGAAAGAATGGCCAGCATGATGAGAAGCAAGAGAAGAAATGTAGCGAGAAACTTTGTTTCCCATTTGAGATGACAAACAATTCATCCGTTCTACCTGATGATGGTGGCAGGAACTTGGCTGGGAAGGTTGAGAATGAGGCTGTTATATTGCCAAACATTCATACAAACTTGAAAGAAGAGCAAGTGCTGCAAAATGGGTTAGAAATTGGAAAGGTTTCTCATTCCAAGTGGAGGAGAAGAAATGGAAAACGGCAAGCAAGAGCTCATGTTGAAATTCGAAAGGTCTCCCCTTACTTCTGGAGGTCAACGGGACAGGTGGTAAGGAATGATGGTGATGGTACAAAAAAAATGAAACCACCAAGACGTTGTGCAAGAACTCATGCTACTTCTGTGAGGGTCTCACCCTACTTCCAAAAGATATCCAAAGAAGAAGAAAATAAAGATGGCCATTTGTTGGAAGGTAGCAATGGATTTAAAAAACCTGTTGCAATTAAGACTGTTCTTTCTTCTTCTGAGAAGCTAGCCGATGCATACCGAAGAAAAAGTCCAGATAACATGTGGAAGCCTCCGTGCACCACACCTGGTCTACTCCAAGAGCGTCATGCCCATGATCCTTGGAGGGTATTGGTGATATGTATGCTCCTAAATCGGACAACTGGTTTTCAGGTATTTCTGGTGTTTTCTGTTGTCTTTTCCAAACTACTAATCAAGTGTTTGTTTAATATGAGCCTTTGGGTCCTCTTTTAGATATATCAGTGTGTTATTCCCTGAAGCAATAGTTGACTAGTTATAAGTTTTCCATCCTTTGTAGTTTGTAGGAAACATCATAACTTCGTTATAGGAAATTTAAGGTGTATGATCAAATTACTTTCTCTTTTATTGGGGACAACAAAACTGGATTAGGGCATGAATGGTAATATGGTTGACTAGGTTATCCAACAAGCTTAACTTATGATTTTCTTGGCTCTTTCCTGCATAATATATCCAAGGGTGTTACCGAACTAGTTTCTACTACTATTCCTTGGGAGGGGGGATTTTTGAAAGTGTGTGTACTTTTGTCGTGATTACTATTATCATGAATTGATACACTTATTTCTTCAGCTGCTCTATCACTATTATCATGGAAACAGAGCATTATTCTTCACTACTTTTTTGGGAATATCAACATCTTTTATTGTTTAATTTGTGAGTCTTCAGTTTGCCAATGATCTCTAGCTCAATTAGCACCTCTTCCCCTTATGAGTGCTAAGGAGAGGGTGAGGCTGTGGCTCAAGAGCCATCGGATGCCTGTTTAACTTAACAATAAAAAAAAGAAAATAATTACGATTCATCTTTTTGACATTGAGGTTGTTGCCATAATTTGTTGTAGACACTAGACACTTTGTGTAATTTTTCTTTATGGTTGCCCTGCAGTAATGTCAATCGCCATGTTGAGACTTATTTCTAGGTATGAATCTTCGTTGAGAAAGCACTGTTTGTGTTTTTTTTACTGCCATGGTAGTTGGTTGTAGACACTAGACACTTTGTATATTTTTTTCTTTATGGTTGCCTTGCAGTAATGTCAATCACCTTGTTGAGACTTATTTCTAGGTATGAATCTTCACTGAAAAAGCACTGGTGTTATTTTTTACTGCCATGCATTTCCTACCTATCCATATCTTTCAGTTTATGTTCTTCGTTTTCCTAATTTGTATGTATGATTTGTTTTGGAATCTATTAGTGTATATTGCTGGCTTTGTAAATCTCTAAGATTGTGTCTTGCATCACAATCCAATATGGTGTTGTGATTATGGAGGCTTGTGTATTTGTCAATGGTAAATAAGGGTCTACTAACATTCGTTGCAGAAAGGTCTGTGACCAAATCGGTTGATGACTGAGGAACTTGACAAAGATTAAGATAGCAAATCATAAAGCTGGATCTAGGCATGGTTTATGGCATAGATTTTTGGATTACTAGAAAATAAAGAATAGAATTAGGTTTGTGGATTAGTGACTGAAAAACAAAATCTCAACATTGTGACTGTAGTTCTGACTATTCCATGTCTTATGGGGAAAGATGTAGTTGTTGCTGTAATAACAGAAGAATTGCATGGTTGGAGGACTGATGGCGCAATCATAGCATGGTTATATAAAGGATATACTCTTTGGAAGCGTAAGGCTAAGGCAAAGCCCAACAATAATTGTCTATGGTAGTTAATTAGATATTTATATTTTATTTGGTTATTCTAGAGTTAAGGGTATTTAAGTAATTTTAAAATTTTTGAGTGTGGGCCATAGTTATAGGACATGGGTTTTATTTTATTAATGAGTCTTATTTAGTTATGGGTCTTTATTATGAGCTTTGGTTTAATTATTAGGTTTTATTTTTTACTAGTTAATTTGGTACTCGTATTACTACTAGTACAAGAGTCATATATAATATTGTGCTCAATGTATTCAAAGGAAGTAGAATGAGTTGATTAATAAAATGGAGTGTTTTGAGAAATAGGCACATTAGCCTTTGTTGATTTGTCCTTATCTCTTCTCTATCTTTTCTTCTTCTCTTTCTAAAGTTACTGTTCACGGCGCAAAACCCTTATTTCTCCCTAATTCTTCTTCTTTCCTAACCCTAAACCTACCACAAGCACATGTAGACAAACTCTCTAATTTGTCCTACATCAAGGACACTTTGTTAGTTATAGCAAATATAGATGTTTCACTTTCACCCTTATGAGCACTGGTAGATGCAGCATTCATCTGGATTCAGTTGGGTCACATTGGATTTGGTTGATTGAATGGTTGCCTGTTTTGAGCTTTAAACATTCTTAATTAAGCTGCCTGTTTTTATCATTTTACAAATTATCATAATTGTTGATTCTATAGTCTAGATCCTTTGTTTGTTACAATACATCACAAAATCATTAATTTTGTTTAAAAAGTAAAAAAGAAAGTTGTATGAACAAATATGAGTTTTCTTTTTTGGTTTGTTCAATTTGGCTTGGCCTCAAGTGCTGGGTTTAGTTCCACGGGATCCTTGGTCTGGTTTGGGTGTAATTTGAGAAAGCTACCTAGTTTATACCATCCCAAACTAGGGTGCACATTACATTGTTACAACATTGGTGTTTGCATATTGGCTAAACAACCCAGTAAATCTTTTTGAAGTCTCTTAATAGATTATAATGATTTTTATGTTTCTCTTCGCATGATGGAAAATATTCTACAAATTGATGGTTTCTCTTAGAAGGGGTTTTTGTATCTGTGTGTGTGGGTCTTAGTGTCCGTTTGGGAACAGTTTTTTTAGTTGAAATTAAAAACTTTTTGCTAAAAATACTGTAGAAAAAAGCTAAAAGCTAGCTAAGTAGTACAGTGGGACCCATTAATAGTACCGAAAAGTACAATGGAATCCATGAATAGTAGCAAAGTAAGTTAAAAACACTATTAAGCTGTAGGTTTCATCACTTCCCAAGCACACTCTTAATGGATCTCTTGACATTTTGTATAGATTGATAATTGTTCTTAGCACCTGGTTATAAATGAATTGCTTAAATGCATATGTTTCTCCTTACAGGCTAGAAGGGTTATATCGAATCTCTTTACTCTTTGTCCTGATGCAAAGACAGCAACTGAGGTTGCCAAAGAGGAAATAGAAAAGATTATAAAAACTCTAGGTCTACAAAAGAAGAGGGCTTCAATGATACAACGCTTGTCTCGGGAGTATATGGGGGAAAGCTGGAACCATGTGACTCAGCTGCATGGTGTTGGCAAGTAAATTGACTACACTTTCATCCTTTTTCTTTTAGTTAAGAATCCTACGTACCTAGAAGTTTGATTATATCTTAATGGAAACTGAATTCTTTTTTGTCTTTGGGCTAGGTATGCAGCTGATGCGTACGCAATATTTTGTACAGGAAAGTGGGACCAGGTAAGGCCTAATGATCATATGCTAAATCATTACTGGAAATTTCTCAAAGATAGAGAGAGAAAGAGAGGACTGATCTGATAGTTGAAGGGTTTTATGCATAGACAAGGTAGGCATGCTTCACAGGTTCCACTTTTGTAATATTACTAATTTTGGGAACCTTATTTTTGTAAGCAGAAGGCTATGTTCGTATCACTTGCTACTCCGCTTGTGTTACTTAATGAATTTTGGGGGTACTTTTAATGCTAGCACACTGCTATTTCTATGCAAAGTTGGGAGTAGTAATTATATTGCCTTCGTTTTGAATTTTTAAAGAGGTTACATCTTTTCCCAGTTCTTATCCTAGTCTTCATGTTTTTTGGTAAATGCATGAATTGGCAGTTTCTTGCTCGGTGCCCCTCAAATTGAAGCTCGTGTGATGCTCTTTGCAAGATCTCACTTGTTTAAATCCAACGTCATTTGTTGAAGTTGAAATTATTTTGATGGGTATTAAAAAAGAATTAGGTTCAAATCCCTTATTCCCCATTATTGGGTAATAATGCTCGGAAATATTAACAATTGTGATGATAAGATATTCATCTCGGTTTCCACATTGAGTATTATGAATGGAGTTAACTTGACACCAAAATTTAAAAAATTAAATTGGATACATAGCACAAAATTAAACTACAATTAGAAATTAATTTGATCCGATTTGAATTCTAAAATTGTATTTCAAATTAATATAATATATATGATTATATTTTTGTCCACTTTTAACAAATTAACAAAATCTTAATCCAAACACACTAAAAACTATTAAAAAATTAGATTCAAAGAAATCTTGGTTTGTTTTTCTTATTTTGTAGGTTTTTTTTTTTTTTTTTTTTTTGGGTAATTTGAGATGTTACTATAAGCTACATTTTAGAGAATGCTTCATCAACATATGAAATTATTGTTTCTGTGGTTATTTCAATTTTGATAGTTAAAAACCCAATTTCAATTATTGGGATGGTAGGCTACAGGCTCACTGTTGTTGGAGTTGTGTAAGGGATGTTTTTGCGACGAGCCAAAAATGCAAGTTTAGTTCAAATCTCCCATTGGGTTCTTTAGAAATATTTATTTGTGGAGAATCAAGTCTAAAATTCTAAATGTATAATGAACAAAAGGCTAATAGTACTTTAACAAGAGATAAATCAAAATGCCATAATTGAAGCACAAGAAAATGCAGAAATAGTACACAGGTTTGAAACTTCAACTCATGGTTAGCGGAAAGAGGAAATTGAGAGAGGTTGTGAGGAAGAGAGAGAAGATTCCCTGTATCCATATTTTCAGCCCTAAGCTTCAGAGTTGTGAGAATGTTGGCTGGCTAAATGAGCTTTTAATCTAAAGTTTCAGCTATGTGGGTAAAACATGGTTGGTTGGTTTTTGAGTTGAAGGGAGAGTTTTATATTGAGTTTGGGGAGATGCTAATGACTGGCTTTTGGTCAATAGAAAAGGCTTTGGACCCAAGGTGTTATGCAAGTAGTAATTTTTAGGTATACTTTTTGTTGTCTACAAACATATCTAACTTCCTTATTTCATGGACAAAGGCTTCTGTTTACTTAAAGTAACTATTTCAAAATAATCAAACAGACAACAGCAAAACTAGAAAGGAAAATAAAAATGCAGCTTATTAAAGTCAGCTTCTCATAAATTAAATACCTGGATAAGGACAACTGCAAGATTTCCTCATTTGATTTCCAGCAGCAAATTCTGATAACAATCCTAAGGGTATCACCCAAAATAAAGTATCGTAAGGCTCAGGAATATTCCTTTAACTTGCTGCCTGCTTCAAGCAACTGCTCCTGCAAATTAAAACCTTTTGCATGTGAACCAAAACTAGAATGAACCAGTTTAGCATATAGACAGACACAAGGCTACTTAGAGGCAAAATTATAAACATTGGACTGAGGTAAAAATGTCAAGGACCCCCACCTTTGAGAATGGAAATGAAAACCACACAGTCAAGCTCAGGTTGGGCGAGATCAGAAGAGGTGGTGGCACAGTTAGAAGCTCTGATGAGCCTTATAAGTTATGACATCAACCAAGGGCACTACCAGGGATATTTTCAAACATCTTCATCAGTAATGGTTTGTCAACCAATCTTTTTTCAACTTGCATAAGTATAGCAGACCAGAGTAGATTATTCACAACACAAGTGTTATAAGAAATAAGAGCACCACTAAATACAATTAAAACATATTCATATTTGTTATTTAAAGCATACAAAAAATTTAAAAGACCATTAAACATAATGAAAATAACTAACTTTAAAGTTAATTGACACTTAAAACGTAATCATACTAATCAAATCCAAGAAGAACTTGTAATCCCTCAACCATGATAAATGAAGCCTAAATCAAACCAAAAATGAAGGGAAAATACTATAATTTAAAATATTGATAGTAAAGGTATATTTATGATTTCTAACAACTCAAAAATTCGCTTTCGGTTTCTACACTAGTGTGGATTTCACATTGTTCTCCTAGTTGTCATTCAAATGCCTAATTCCAAAGTAATTTGGACTGCTATGGCAAAGCTTTAGCTGCTTTGCCTGGCCAAGAATTCTTGTATGAATGCAGCTCAAAAGTTTTCTCAACAGCAATAACTTTTCTCACTATCTTGAATTCAGATTAGGTGATTTGGTCTTGTCAGTGAAGTTTGAAACTCTACAAATTTATCGGTCCATAACAAATGACATCCACAAAAAAAATAACAAAGTCAGCGGCAAGGTTCATTTTGTGACTCCATTGTCCAATTCCTGGAATTTCTATGATCAAAATAAAACCCTACTTAGGCAGTTTGTCATCTCTAATAGTCCACAATAAGTCCAATTGGAGCCTTTAAAAAACACATATACAAAACAACATAACCCACAATAAGCTCCTCCTATTTTCATGGGGAAAATGCATTTTATTTAAAGGAAATGAATTGCCAGCAAAGTCAAGCACAACTAGCTTGCTTGAGCTGTCCTTATATGTTCTGAAAACAAACCATATAAAAGCTTAAACCCCAGAATTTTGTCACTAGTCCAGTTTCTATGAAAAATATAGGATAAGAAAACAAATTTTATTGTTTCTAAGGGAACCCAGTAACTAAGTCTGGAACTACTACTTCATCCCATATTAGTCAAGCATTGCACCCTTTCTACATTAACTTTCCTCAAGTTTCCTTGCAGCCAAACAGAGAAATAGTCACTTAAAAGAACGAGTGCACAAAAAAAGACAAAGTTTCTGGGAAAAGAAAAGGAAAATCCACATGAGAAATGAAGTAGATAGATAAAAAAAATAATAATAAAAAAAAAGAAGAAGAAGTATTACTGTTAAATATTTTCAATTGATAGTAGATAATCCATCAATAACAAATATTATAAGGAAAGAAATCAATAATACTCAACGAGAGCTTACTTGCCACATACACACACCAGGAGTTCTTAACATAATTTCATTTCTAAAATCAAATTGTTTAAATGAAACAAAAAATAATGATCTGAAAGTTTCATATATTGGGATCCCGAACAACAAAAAGCCCTCCACTAAAAGGTGCCTAATTTTACTATTACAGGCCTGCTATGGCAGATTCTGTACAAAATCAAAAAACCAAAAAGCGAAATTTTCATAGCTTTCTAATCAACCAAACTGAACAAAATCAACAAAATTCATCATAGCCTCAAAGATCCTCAACATTACAACTGAAAAAAATCATTGAATCAATTTTCAGATTTCAAAAGGGTTGATGCAGTGAAGGGAAAAAATAATCAAATGCCTTTTTTTTTATAGGCCCTAAAAGAAGGCGACCTCTCTAGGAAAAAGGGCCCAAATTTTCTTCTTTCCATTTGATTTTAAGTGGCATGTATCTATGGAAAATTGTAGTGAACACTATAAATAGAGCAACAAAAGTGCCGAGTTTACCCTCCAACATAATTGAACTAATATGAAGAGTGCACAATCAATTGCACAAACGCAGCAATTAGGCAACACTTCATAACACTTGGTCACAAGGACCTAGCAACATAAATTACAATTATTTGCAGTTCAACCAATTAAATCACAAGATAATGGAAATAGATAACTATAAAACCAAATATTTGGAACACAACAGGAGGTAACATCGAGAGGGTAATCCATGTAAAGAAAGAATTCTTTTAAGCTAGGAGCAGAACTTGCCTTTGGGGTAGCAACTTGAAACTCAAGTGTACTTCCATTTAAGGGTATTTTGAGCCACAAGAATTTTTTGGCAGCTCTCTTTTTAGTTGGCCAAGCTATAGAAGTTACTTGAAATCTTACTGTAATTAGCCCCAACTGATAACATCATGCAAGAGCGTCAAAGGGCCAACAAATTGATAAAGCAGGACAACATAACACACAGCTCTACCTTCAAACATCAGCAATGGTTGGTCAACCAATTGTTTTTCAACTTGCAAGAGTATAGCAGGCCAAAGTAGATTATTCATGAGGATCTTCAAGGCAAGGCCCTTCCCATATAATACAACAAACATGTCATAATTAGCATAGCACATGATACTTTGGCATGTGAAAGTATTAAATAGTCAAATTCTATAATTAAAAACTTTTAATAAAATGATGATTTACAACATAAAACTGTTAAACCAAATATATCAAGATAAATCCCAACACAAAAACGTTTTTTTTTTTTTGGTTGGCCAGGCTATAAAAGTTATTTGATAATTTTACTGCAATGAGCACCAACTGATAACATTATGCAAGAGCCTCAAATGGATAAAGCAGGACACCATAACAAACAGCTAGATACCACAACAATCAGCTCTGCCTCTTCATTTCAGTCCCTAGTCCTATATAAATCAGAATTTATTTTGTCTCTTTGTATCCAAATTGATTTGTCCATTGCCTACTATGCAAGTAACACTTTGTAAAGGCAAAAGCAAAATATAGTTCCCTATAAACACATGTAGGAGTTAGCACATATGACTACCACTGATTGCAATGCAAGAGTAGCACTAAATAACAAAAGTTTAAATTAGTTCAGAACTAAATAACAACCGTATCAAGTGCAATTGCTACTATATTTGATCAAATACAGTTCAAAAAAGCAACAAAACATCGAAGTTGAAGATCAAAAGATCACAAAACATTAACATTCCCTCCATCGTGCCATGAACTAATTAAAAAGAACCCGAGGGCAATTCATCCAATGCCAATTCGTAGAGCTCTCGTTCGAATGCAGCCTGCCTACGGGTTGTCTCCAATTCAGAAAATTTAAACTCATTCCACTTTTCCTTCAAAGATGAACGAAATTGGGATTTAGCCATAAAATGCTAACTATGTAGTTAGTAGGCAATGGTAAGAAAGTAAATACATTACTAGCATCTCGAGTCTGAAAGACTCGATTTTGGGCCTGTAAATCGAGTATTTGAGACTCGATTTTCCTGGTCTATCGGCTTTGATGTGGTACTTTTTTCACGTGGCGATGACATGGAAATTGAGTCTTTAAGACTCGATTTCCAAACCTTATATATAAGCTGGAAACACATCAAAGAAGACACCACAATATCAGAGAAGAACCAGAAGAACCCAGAGAAAAAAAAAAAAAAAACCAGAAACAGAAAGAGAGAAGATCGGAGTGGGCGGCTTCAGATCGGCTTCAGACCACCATCGTGCGCGAGACCCAGGCCGCGCGCAGCCCAGGCATCGCGCAGCCCCAAGCGTCGCGCAGCCCAAGCCGCGCGCGACCCAGGCGTCGCACAGCCCAGGCCGCGCGCGGCTCTTTCTCTCCCTCTGATTTGCTCTTTCACTCCCTCTGATTTGAGTCTCTAGGATTGGATTTCTCAGATTTGTTTTTGGGTATTTCGACCGGTACATGATACTTCAATTTTTTTTAAATGTTTTTGGTTTATAAATCGAACCTTAGAGACTCGATTTTCATGTCATCGCCACGTGAAAAAAGTTCCACATCAGAACTGGGTAGATCATGAAAATCGAGTCTCAAATACTCGATTTACAGCCCAAAATCGAGTCTTTAAGACTCGAGATGCTACTATCTTATATTCTTTCCAAACCGAGTCAACTAACTATAAAGTTTGATTTTAGAGTTTAGTTACCCAGATTCCCCTTCAAAGACCTTTTTTTCTTAGTGTCTTTGAAGCTACTCAAACTCAGTCCATGATTTTTCACAAATGCCTCCATACCATGACCCTCAAAATCAAACTTCAACTTCTTATTAACCACGCATTTGGTTTGACGTGAATCCTTTTGCAATCCCCATATACTTTTAGATAGTTTATACAAATTTTTCTCGTGGAGGTTGGAAAAAGAAAAAGTTTTCCCTTTCTTTTCAAGATTATCCTTAAACTTTTTGAGATCACCACCATGTGGCTGGCCGCCATTCTTCTTCTTCTCTTCTCCATTTCTTCATCTTCTTCTTTCTCTCTTCTCCCTCTTTTTCTTCTTTTTACTCTTTTAATTTTTTAGTTTCTACTGTCTTCTTTTAGAGTTTAGTATTTTTTTTTTTTTTTGACTGTAAAGTTAGAAGTATTTTTTTTTAAATACAAAGTACTTTAGTTTTGACAGGGGAGAGTGTGGTACTCTTTTAGGCCTCGTTCGTTTGGAGTGAAAATAGGAAGGATGGAAAATAAAGAGAGGAAAATAGTTGTTTTCCACTGTTCGTTTAAGGAAGGAAAATAGGAAGGATGGAAAACTGGAGAAAAAGTTTTCTCTCTGGGCCCATATTTTTTTTCCTCCCAAATTGGGAGGAAAACTTGGGGGAGAAAAGTGCTAGTGTAGCACTTTTCCACAAATGCCCTTCCCAGGTTCTCTTCTCTCTCTCTCTCTCTCTCTCTCTCTCTCTTTTTTTTTTTTCACCGTGATGTTCTGTGTGTTTTTTTTTTTCCTTTTTTTTTTCCAACCTGACGTGCTCTTTTTTTTTCCTTTTTTTATTTCAAGGTGACGTGCTCTTTTTTTCTCAACATGACATGCTTTTCTTTTCTTTTTTTTCTTTTTTTTTTTCAAAGTGATGTTCTCTTCTTCTTCTTTTTTTGGTTTTTTTTTCTTATGACATTAATTTTTACATTATAATAATAAAAATAAAAATATAAATTTATATATATGATGTTGTAAATTTTATATTATTTAATGGGTACAAATAAATCTATTTCTTACATAATATATAACAATGGTATAATAGTTGTAGGGCCTCAAAATGTAACGGACCCTAAACAATAAAATTTAGAAGAGAATGAGTAGGAAGGACTAGGCATCTAACAAGCAGACAACGGTTAACACGAAATTTATGGTTGATCCTCATAAACGAATCGGACCGGAGGTTTTTGTAAAAATGCCCTTCCCTTGGCTAAGTCCTTAGGACCCCACCCCCCCCCCGCCCCCCCCCGTTCTCCTTTTGGTTCGGTGTCTATAAAGCATATTTGTCCTCGGCTCAAGCCGATGACCTATTTTCTTCGAACCGCCCTCTCCTCTCTTTTTTCGAGTCTTACTGGTTATATAGTCTTATTTTCGTTGATCTTGACCATCCACTTGTCAATTATCTGATCGTCGTGTACAGGAGTTTGTCACATCATCTGTAGTTTACAGGCTTTATGTTAGTTCTCAGCCGCCTTTACAGACTTTCTATTAGTTGAGGTAACCGAGGCGACTGGGTCCGTTGGTCATGTCTTCATTAAGACGGCCAAAATGTTGGTGGGATATTTTCCCTTTATCAACCATCGGTGCGCCGAGGATAGGTGCATCCTCGGCGAGGCTATTGGACGACTTGGGCCCTTCCCAACCATCCTCGGCGTGGGTCCTGGGCCGGATACGAAGTGGGCCAGTGTGGTTAATGTAGTAGGGCCCCACAATAGCCCCTCAAAATTCTGCTGCACGTCCCCTTGGGCGGGGAGGAGGATTTTGACTTCCTCGGCGCATTTTCTCGGCCTGTTGGCTCTACCTCGTCGTCAGTGTTATCGCTATTTCAGCTGTTTTTACAGTTTTCTTTTTGTGCAAAAGGTTTGCCCGAGGATGGATAGGTTTGGGTCGTTTGTGCTATAGCGCCCAGTTTCCCATAGTTCCCGTCTCCGATGGGGTTCGTTATTTAGCGCCTAAGGGGGGTTAGTTTTGCCTTAGTTTCGGACTCGTTGCCCATATATGCACCTTGGCGCCGTTCAGCATTTGTATTGCCTCATAGTGGCCGATTCCCATAGAGGTTTGGGTCTGGAGACCATGCAAGACCTTGGTTTTCTTAGCGTTTAGTTTTTACGAGGAAATTTTCTTCCTGCTGACCAGAGGCCTTTGACCGTGCAATGTTTAAGCTTTGTTTAGCGCTTGGTTTTCTCATTTTATCGTCTGAGGTATCTGGTTTCCCCATGAGGCTTGGGTCCGAGGACCATGCAATGCCTTGGTTCTGTCCAGTACCTAGTTTTCTCATTTAATTATCTGAAGTATCTGGTTTCCCCAGAGGCTTGGGTCCGAGGACCATGCAATGCCTTGGTTCTGTCCAGTACCTAATTTCTCGTTTAATCATCTGAAGTATCTGGTTTCCCCATGAGGCTTGGGTCCGAGGACCATGCAATGCCTTGGTTCTGTCCAGTACCTAGTTTTCTCATTTAATCATCTGAAGTATCTGGTTTCCCCAGAGGCTTGGGTCCGAGGACCATGCAATGCCTTGGTTCTGTCCAGTACCTAGTTTTCTCGTTTTATCTATCTTATCTATTTATCCGTAGCCGTTTAATTCTACGTTGCTATAATTTACAATAAGCATTAAATAATCACATTCTTCAAGCTGAATAATAATAATAATAATAAATGTAGGCTGGAGTTGGTGGAAGATAAGACCTTGCCGTGTTTCGCCCCTTCGTTTGGTGGGACTCTTCAGATAACGAGGCGTCTCCTGGGTTGTCCGAGTGACGCGTTCTGACGTTTCGGTGCCTTCTTGTTTAATGAGGCGTCTCTTCATTAATACCGGCCATGGATCTACGAGAATCTAACGGTTGGCTAGCCCCTTGGAAATTGGGGCGGCATTATTGCCTCCGGAAATCTCTCCCTGGGATTTATTGTGGATTGGCCCTCATCAATGTTCCTCCTACTATAAAAGGCGCTCCTAGGGCAACCTTCCCCTTCACACCTGACAAACGCTCGTTCTAAACTTCTCCCAAAAACACGCCGTCAAAAGCTCTGCAAGACACAATCATCTGAGCCCCTTCGAATGAATTGGCCCTGGGAAAGGGTGCTCCTGAGAATGCACAGCCCCTAGTAGGAGCCGAGGATGGCATTCCAACCCCGGTCATTATGCTGGGGTGGGTGTAGGGGAGATCCGAAGATTCTCCTTCTTTTCAACCTAACCGGAGACAGAGCCCTCCTCACCACCTGGAGGAGGATCCGGAGAGAACGTAACCTCCCCCTCTTGGGTTCGGGTTTCTGACCCCCCAAGCCAGCTACAATGGGGGTGGGAGGGGAACCAGGCGGAACCCAAGAGTGGAACCGTTATGTGCCCCGGCCTCTTCCGCCTCCTATGTAGCTTTCCTTTCTTCTAATCCTTCTTCTCTTTCCTCTTCTCTTACTTCACTTCTTTTCGATCTTCTGTTCTTCAGCTAGCTTCGCTTTCTACCATATTTGTTCTTCATCTCTTCTTTCGTTCCCCCCTTTTTTTTTTTTGCCTTTTGTTCCTCAACCAGCTTCGCTTTCTACCATTGGCTCCTCTGCCGGCCTTGTCAAGCGTCTGCTTTTGTAGTTAGCTTTAGAACAAGCCCCCTGGGCATTACTTGTAAAAGATGTAATTTTGCTTCATATATGAATAAAAGAAGTAGATTTGTTTCATGTGCTGCCTTTTTTTTTTTTTTTTTTTTTTTGCATTTGTTTCTTGTTGTTGTAGACTGCCGGATGAATACTGTTGCTGAAAACTGTATAAATTTGCATCTGTTCTCGATTGATTTGTTGTTTTGTTTTTTTTACCCCAGCCGTCGCGCCGCTAATGCACAAGTCCTTCTCACAGACGGCGCCAATTGTAGGGCCTCAAAATGTAACGGACCCTAAACAATAAAATTTAGAAGAGAATGGGTAGGAAGGACTAGGCATCTAACAAGCAGACAACGGTTAACACGAAATTTATGGTTAATCCTCATAAACGAATCGGACCGGAGGTTTTTGTAAAAATGCCCTTCCCTTGGCTAAGTCCTTAGGACCCCCCCCCCCCGTTCTCCTTTTGGTTCGGTGTCTATTAAGCATATTTGTCCTCGGCTCAAGCCGAGTACCTATTTTCTTCGAACCGCCCTCTCCTCTCTTTTTCCGAGTCTTACTGGTTATATAGTCTTATTTTCGTTGATCTTGACCATCCACTTGTCAATTATCTGATCGTCGTGTACAGGAGTTTGTCACATCATCTGTAGTTTACAGGCTTTATGTTAGTTCTCAGCCGCCTTTACAGACTTTCTATTAGTTGAGGTAACCGAGGTGACTGGGTCCGTTGGTCACGTCTTCATTAAGATGGCCAAAATGTTGGTGGGATATTTTCCCTTTATCAACCATCGGTGCGCCGAGGATAGGTGCATCCTCGGCGAGGCTATTGGACGACTTGGGCCCTTCCCAACCATCCTCGGCGTGGGTCCTGGGCCGGATACGAAGTGGGCCAGTGTGGTTAATGTAGTAGGGCCCCACAATAGTCAATTTATATAAATTACATTTTCCATCCTTCCCTTTTTCTCTCCAACCAGACAAAAGAGTTTTCCACCCTCCCACTTTTCTACCCCTTCAACCAAACACACAAGAGGGAAAACTAAATATTTTCTATCCTCCCATTTTTCCATCCTCTCACAATTTTCCATCTTCTCACTTTTCCACTCCTCCAACCGAACGGACCCTTAAGGTTCAATTAAGCCAAACGTTTACTGACCGGTTATCAAACCAAAAAAAAAAAAAAAAAAGCCAAACGTTACTTAGCTTTGGAAATGACAAAGAAAAGTTAAAAAAAAAAAAAAAACCAAACCCAAGTGTCAGGCCTAGGTAATGTCTAGATACAATGGTATATAATACTAGTCGCTAACCCGTGCGATGCACGGGAAAGCTATTAATAACTTCCTTAATATGAAAAAAAAAAAAATCAATATCATGGTATAAATTATATACCAAACCAATAAAATCTATCACTTACAAAGTAATGAAATCTATTCCAAACAATGAGATATCATGATAACCAAGAGCTTGAGATCATACTTAGAAAATATATAACGATATAAGTACACTCCAATACAATTAATTTACACATATATAGTAAATTCTGTACTCATTCAATCAAGTATCTTTCATAAATTACATTAATCGATCTTGATGTCCAAGATGTATCTAAATTCTAACATTGCCAGTGAACAAAGATGCTAGTCCTCAATGGGATTGTAAAGGCAACATAATGCCAATTTACACAATTTCTGAAATCATTATTTCCACTACTAAGAGAGAGAGAGGGGTGGCTGTTGTGTTGCATCTCTTAAAAAGAATCTACCCTGTACATTTTTTGATATGTAATCAACAAATAACAAAATAGATGTATCACATTTAGAGTATGCACATTTGGGAGATTAAAAGTAAAGTAAAATAAGAAAACGAACCCACCTAAAGTTTTTTGCTCTCCCTTTTGATGTTGACTTTTCCAACATCTTCCAAAATCAAATTTATGTACTCCTTAAAGCCCTATAAGGCAAAAAAATTAACATTTGACCAAATTTATATGTATTCACTTAAAATTGTGAAAGTTGCTAAAAATTAGGTTGATATCAACCTTTTAACCAAAATTCAACATTTTAATGATTGCACATCAATCAGCAATTTTTCCATTGTTACTTACAACATATATCTTTTTATTTGTGACAAATATGATGCAATTTTGGCAAGATTAGACAACCTCCATCCTGCATTACTCTAAGAAATCTATAGAATTACCCTAAAATCAAAAAGAACATGCAACAGCCATATGGATAGGAGGCAAAAAAAAAAAAAAAAGTACATGTTCACAAAGATTTCAAAGTAAAAAAATATACATTATGTAAACAAAACTTTTTCCAAAACACCAAAATAACCAAACCTCCTAAAATGAAGTCGTTTAATGCAATCTTTTTAAAATTAGGTCATTAAAATAACAGCTAATGACTAACAGCAAGATCCTTTTGAAAACCAATTCTAAATAGTTCAAGGCTTCCAAAATTTGAGATTTTCAAGTTTCTTCTAGATTAGATAACTCTAAGTTGGGCTGATTATGCTCTTTTGGTAGTATTGCCTAGCAAATCTACTGTTCCAACATTACAATGGTTCCAAATCAACCCTTCAATATTATATCATCAACGCAGAATTCAACCAATAGCTTCAAAAAGAATTTGATTTGCAAAGTAGATCACTTACTATTATTCGGGTCTCTTTCAAAAACAGAAATATGTCAAGAGCATTTATAAATATAATAAGTCTAGAGAATAATTCAATGATATAACAATAGGGAAAGTGACAGCATAAATAAAATCTAAATGCATCTTATAGGGAGTAACAATTAGCATAGCTACTCCTTTTGGAATTTGGATCAAACGTATCTTTGCAGCTCTCCATACCATTTTAAAACACAATCATATCATTGAAAAAATTATAACACTATAAGAAGAAACTATACAATGTATAAAAAGAATTAAAATGGAACAGAGCTGATATTGTACAAAATTACAACAGAAATTGCTATGATAAGCCTGAAGACTGAGCTAACCTACATTTTTTTTATAAGTAAGTTACACATACATTGGCTGGATCTTGAACCCAAGACCTCACCATCTACTTTGCTCTTACAAGGAGATGATGTGTGATTTGCTAGAGCTCATTGGTGCACTGAGAACTAACATACAAGTAGGTTGAGAACACAAAGAGCCTCCACAAAGCTGATCAAGCTTGCTCTCCATAATTCTTCACAGGTTTGATAACCAATAAATTAAATCAAAACCAACCAACCAAAATACAGAAAACTAAATCCTATGAAATGCAAAATTAAAAATATTTTTGTTAGCGTTCATAAATTTTGATGAAGATTAAGTCTTTCAAACATGGAAGACTCATAGCTTGTCTACAATTATATGGATAACAACAAATAGAACCCAAAATATATTTAAAACCTTATTCATAAGCTTTGAATTAAAAAAACACAAATTAGTAAACCAAAGTGCCAAACTGGACCCAGAAACCACAATTTCACTCCTACTAACAAATAAATAAAGAGAACAGGTTAGGGAGGAAATCCTAAATTAAATTAAAAACATCACTAACCATTCCTCAAAACGCTAAGAGACAAAGCCTAGGTAGAATTTGATCTTCTATGGTGTTCCCCTGGGAAAAACCAAAACGAACAAAGAGGAAACATGTTAGCAATTGAAATCTATAATTGCAGCAAACCCTAATTAGAAACCCCAAAATCCCAAAACTAATAAAAACCCCAAATCAATCCTTCAGCCTTCAGAAACTATGGAAACAAAAACCACAAATTCATTCCTACTAACAAATAAATAAAGAGAACAGGTTAGGGAGGAAATCCTAAATTAAATTAAAAACATCACTAACCATTCCTCAAAAGGCCAAGAGACAGCCTAGGTAGTATTTGATCTTCTATAGTGTTCCCCCAAAGAGGAAACTTATTAGCAATTGAAATCTATAACATTTTATTAATAGTGAAACTAAAACAAACCCAAACATTTAATTAGATTGTAAAAAAGGGAAACTCAATATAGATCAAACCAAACATATTCTATTTTTTACCAAATCAATATGAACTCTTGTTCTACTTGTTGTCGATAAATTATACTCTCCTGCATTTAATATATAAAATTTTACTGCCTTCTGATTTCATAATGTGAGATGGTCAATTCATCTTATTAACATTTGAATAAACCTGCAACTTTCTATTAACATGAAGTAAGCAAACACAACCCATGCGATGATGTTATTCAGAGAAGGTTGGCTTCAGTTGCAGATTCTTTGAATTTGACGGTGGCAAGGAAACTATATATGTACATAAAAACGTTACACATACAAAACAAAGAAAGATTTGGCAGCATTACACACACAAAACAAAGTTCTAAAAGATAAAGGCTTAGGATTTTGGTTTCAATTCGTCAAAATATAATCCAAGAACCAAGATAACATCAATTACATCCTAACCTCTTCGTTTTCTTGCAGAACACATAGAGCAAACCGTCAAAAAAAAAATAAAAAAACCCTTTTCATACCAAACTTCGCTTCAAGATTAGCCAAGTTTTCTCATCTATGTGAATTGTGGACCATTGCATTAATCAACCAAATTTCGGTTCACAATTTGCAAATTTAGGCAAAAATTCATCGAAGATCATTGAATAAACGAAGAGTCATAACACATTGATAGATTCAACAGTAATAAACAATTAGAGTGACAGATTTACAGAGAAAACAGCAAAGATCGTAACGTACCTATCCCACCATCAATACCAATCCCAATATCTAACATATCAATCATAAAAAATTCAAGCCCATACCAATCCCAATATCTAACATATGAATCATAAAAGAATTTCAAATACACAATCTCATTAAATTAGAAATTAAAATTCCTTATGAATCTCAAATTTAAATCCCCAAACTATACACTAAAATCAAGTTTTGAAGTGGTAGCCACATGAACCCAAATAAAAATTTACAAACAATGTAATGAATAACTAACCTCAACGACCTCCACACCAATTTCGCTAAGATTATCAGGAAGCAAGCTAATAACTCCACCTCGCTCAGTTTCCACTAAACAAAGAAGAATCAAAACATTCAAAACTAATCTGATCAGTGACCACAATACCAAAACTTAAATCATATTTCCAAATTTAAAAAAGTGGAAAGAATCTAAACTAAAAGCTATAAAACGAAATTGGTATATATATATATATATATATATTTTGCCTACATCTATGGTTTCTCAGTGACAGATAATCAATGTATCTATATAAAGCTATATAATCAATATTGCTATAGGCAAACAACAGATTTATTGGTACACATATAATCAACATAATTTTTGCCAAAAAATTCAAAGTAAAATCTTCCAAGGCAGCATTGATATTTTCCCCACATTTTATATTCAACATGTTCTACACATTCTTTGAGAAATTTAAACAAACACAAAGACAACAATACCAATGAACCAAAAATTTAATTCAAACCCATAGCTCAGTTTCCACACAAAAACAATTCAAATTGATAATAGCTTAGTTTCAAAGTGTGTGCACAAAAAATACTAATCTTTTTGTTTAGTGTCACTGTTAATTCCTTTTTCTCACCGTCAGTATTGCTTCAAGTTTTCTCACCGTCAGTATTGCTTCAAGCTCTAATCTCTGGTCACCTACACTTAGACAAGAAACAGAGAAAGAAAAAGGAGATGATGATGATGATGAAAATGAAGAAGTGGTGCGTTTCTTAGAAGCCAATGAACAGTGGCCATTTTGAATTACAAAAACTTTCTTCGTTGTCCATAAAAAATCTACCTTCACCTGCACACCAAACCCTAATTAGGAACCCCAAAATCCCAAAACTAATAAAAACCCGAAATCAATCCTTCAGCCTCAAAGTCATCTTGATTTCGTCCTAATTCAAGAAGAAACTATGGAAACAAAAACCACAAATTAATTATAAGCAAATAGATTAGGACAACAGCAACAAAAAAGGAAGAAGATAAGGAAGATTGAGGATTCAAGATGATCTTACCAAGGAGTTCTTGAAAAATTGAACCGGGAGAACAGAGAGAATATCTTTACATATATTGTGGCCTAGCCTGGCCTGGGTGTGCAAACTGTAACAGTGAGAGTCGGTGGTGGTCAGTTCTTGAAGAGGTGTAGGGTTTTATCGGGTTTGATTGAAAAACAAATCAGAGGATGTTGAAAGGGTGGAGAAGAGAGATGAGGGAGAGAAATAGAGAACAAAGAGGAATGGCGTTCAGGTTTTGGGGAAGGAGAAAAAAAATTTTGGTGATAGGGTTTGATTTTTGCCGTGCAAAATAGAAATAGTTTTTTTAGCTGATTTTTTTTTTTTTTTTAATAATGCTAATGATTTAAAAATAATGATGACATGGACTGAAAAATATAAGTAGTTTTTTAATTTTTTAAAAATAAGGATGACGTAGAAAATTGTGAGAGCTTCAAAAATTTTTTTTTAAAATAAAGATAACGTGGAAAATTGTGAGAGGTTTAAAAGTTTCGGTTATATATATATATATTATTAATATATATTAATGATTATTTATAATTTTATACTAAAAAAATGTATTATTATTAAAAAAGTGTTATATTTATAATATTTTTACAATATTTTTATACCAAATTATAAGTTAAAAGTTGTTATTAGTGTTAATTTAAACTTACTACTATTTTTTTTTTTTGCCCACCTATATCAACCCGTAATAACCTATCACTTAGAATTTATTGTTAAAATATTGTAGACATATCATTTATAAGGGTGTACTACACATGATTGGTACGCCCTTTCTTAGGCTTAATGCTTATAAGGCAAGAGTGGGAGGCGTCTCTCCCCGATGTAGAATTGAACAAATCCGTAAGGATGACATCGATCCTTGGCCCATTCCCAGAGCGGACAATTCCTTCTTTGGGGAAAGACTAATTTCCTCCCACATTATATATTAATTAAAATATTAATATCTTTTTTCCATGCAATAAGTGTTTCAACTCTCACATTTATTGTATTTTTTTACAATTATCCAAAATGTGAATTTTATTTGTAGAAAAATTATAATAAATATTTTTTTAATCCCACTTTATTTAATTTTTTTTTTAAAAATTAAATTAAATTCATTATTTTATATAATGGTAACACTTGTTTAATTGATACTTTTATGTTATATATATGTGTGTGTGTGTGTGTGTGGGGGGGGGGGGGGGGGTTTAGGAATTCCTAAACATTCTAAAACGGTACGCCGAAATAGGTCGATATTGAAATATTTCGTTTCAGTAAACAAACCAAAATGAGGTCTAAAACGAAATTAATAACATTGATTTAAAATGAAGCCAGATTGAATGGATCTAGTTTTTCTCGCAGGCATGGAACAGGAAAAGAGAGAGAGAGAGAGAGAGAGAGAGAGAGAGAGAGAGAGAGAGAGAGAGAGAGATAAGATAACGTCCATTTGCTTAGTTTGCTAAGTGATAGATGTCAAAAAAATTAAGA
The DNA here is from genome assembly GCA_023736055.1 of Quercus glauca. Taxonomy (NCBI): domain Eukaryota; kingdom Viridiplantae; phylum Streptophyta; class Magnoliopsida; order Fagales; family Fagaceae; genus Quercus; species Quercus glauca. Next base: position 835,813 of record CM043315.1, read on the forward strand.
GGAGAATTTAAGTAATAGTACATAAAGAACTGTGTCTAAGTTTTGCCCTATAAAGAAATAGTTGTGTTTTCAATTATAATTTATTTATCTCACACACCAACCTTTAAGGTTAAAATAGCATTGTACAGAGACAACTTGTAACAATACGTGGAAGATGAAATATTTTATTGGTTAAAAATGTTCAAATTTCTCAACTCCCAATTATTAATATATAGATAAAATGCATTATTTATATTTTTTCCTTTTTTAAATAAATAACAAATTCTATATATTATTTTATTATTTAATGTGGGTTATGGATGGAATGACTAACTGTGACAACAACTAAGAACTTACATGACCAAAATGATAAAAATAAAATTTACAAGACCAACATAACAATGGACCAAATTTAAATGTCCTAATTTGTAGTTTTGCCAAATTTTAACTATTTGGTATTGTAAGAACGCAGTTTGAATCCTAAGCCCAAAAAGGAAGTGGATATAGGCCCAATGAGCCCAATATAATGAATTTGTAGAGAATGGGTTGAAAAACTAGGCTATAATGAGTTTGGTAACAATTCTAATGGATCCAGAAGACAATAAAGCAAAAATGGACTGTATTTATCTAAGAAAAATTATACTCGACACAGTTTGAGGAGATCAGCTCTTCTATATATTGCTTGAAGTTGGTTACAAATATAGTTTTAATTGTTACAGTACTTCTTTCTTAATTTTTCGATCCTCTTTTCTTAAGGCCTTCCTCCTGATTTATACTATTTCTCCTTTCTCATCTCTACCCTCCACGTGGACAGTAGATTGCTTTGTATTGATCCTTGTCCCATCAGCACTCTCCTGAACTCTTTGGGGGCAGTTGTAAGGTTGAAAAACACTGTTTAAATATCACTTCCTCATTAATGTGGCCAGAGAGTTAGCTAAAAAGCATTTAATGCGGTGGTAGCAGCTTTCTATTAGATATTTCTTAGCTCCTATCTCTCCCGTACGTTCATAATGCATGTCCTTATCAATAGAACTTCTTGGAATGTCATCTTGGATGATAGGACACACAATTTGATCTTTGCCTCGTCTAGCCGAAGGGATATTCCTCCTCGGCATACCTTCCCTAACCCTCTCATTTGTAGCTTACTTATGAGGCTTTGAGTCTTACCTCTCCAATGCTGTTTATATGTCCTCGGACCACTCAACGTTCTCAGCCAAGGCCTAAGGCCTAATATATATACTTTTGGACCCCTTAACCCTACTGGTATTTTTCCAATTCCCTAGGAAATATTTAATTTGGTGGAAATATAAATAAGTCTAGGGATACATCCTGTAGGGACTCAAAATGTAATGGACCCTTAACAATAAAATTTATAGAGAAATGGGTTTAAGGGTTTGGCATCACCGAAGTGAACAGCGGCTGGTGTAAAGTTTCTAACAAATAATAGCGTGACATGAACTTCATAGGAATCTACTGGTTGGAATTTGGCTAAGTGTTTGCGAAGCATATTTGTCCTCGGCCTAGGCCGAGGATCTATATTTCTTTTTCTTTCCCCTTCTGAGAGCCCTACTGGATATATATATAGTCTCGTTTCCGTTAATCTTCACCATCCACTTGTCAATTATCTGGTCTCTATGTACAGGGGTTTGTCCCATCGTCTGTAATTAGCAGGCTTTATGTTAGTTCTCAGCCGCCTTTGCAGACTTTCTATTAGTTGTAGTAATCGAGGCAACTGGGCTTGTTAGTCACGTCACCATTAAAACGGCCAGAATGTTGGTGGGATATGTTCAATGGATGAGGGATGTTTTCCCTTTATCAAAGTCGGTGTGCCGAGGATGTGTCATCCTCGGCGAGGTCTTTGGGTGACCTGGGTTCTTTCACGTTGTACTCGGCTTAGCATTATCCTCGGCGCGGGCCTTGGGCCGCACATAATGGGCCAACGTGGTTAGTGTAGTAGGGCCCCACAATAGCCCCTCAAAATTCTGCTGCACGTCCCCTTGGGCGGGGAGGAGGATTTTGACTTCCTCGGCGTTTTTCCTCAGCCTGTTGGCTCTACCTCGTTGTCAGTGTTATCGCTATTGTAACCGTTTTTTACAGTTTTCTTTTTGTGCAAAAGGTTTGCCCGAGGATGGATAGGTTTGGGTCGTTTGTGCTATGGCGCTTATTCCTCATGGTTCCCGTCCCCGATGGGGTTCGTTATTTAGCGCCTAAGGGGGTTGGTTTTGCCTCAGCTTTTGGACTCGTTGCTCATATACGCACCTTGGCTCCGTTCAGCGTTCGTATTGCCTCACAGTGGCTGATTCCCATAGAGGTTCGGGTCTGGAGACCATGCGAGACCTTGGTTTTTAGCGTTTAGTTTTTACGAGGAAATGTTCTTCCTGTTGACCTTTTGACCATGCAATGTTTAAGCTTTGTTTAGCACCTGGTTTTACTCGTTTTTTCGTCTGAGGTATCTGGTTTCCCCATGAGGCTTGGGTCCGAGGACCATGCAATGCCTTGGTTCTGTCCAGTACCTAGTTTTCTCTTTTAATCATCTGAAGTATCTGGTTTCCCTATGAGGCTTGGGTCCGAGGACCATACAATGCCTTGGTTCTGTCCAGTACCTAGTTTTCTCTTTTAATCATCTGAAGTATTTGGTTTCCCCATGAGGCTTGGGTCCGAGGACCATGCAATGCCTTGGTTCTGTCCAGTACCTAGTTTTCTCGTTTTAATCATCTGAAGTATCTGGTTTCCCCATGAGGCTTGGGTCCGAGGACCATGCAATGCCTTGGTTCTGTCCAGTACCTAGTTTTCTCTTTTAATCATCTGAAGTATCTGGTTTCCCCATGAGGCTTGGGTCCGAGGACCATGCAATGCCTTGGTTCTGTCCAGTACCTAGTTTTCTCGTTTTAATCATCTGAAGTATCTGGTTTCCCCATGAGGCTTGGGTCCGAGGACCATGCAATGCCTTGGTTCTGTCCAGTACCTAGTTTTCTCTTTTAATCATCTGAAGTATCTGGTTTCCCCATGAGGCTTGGGTCCGAGGACCATGCAATGCCTTGGTTCTGTCCAGTACCTAGTTTTCTCTTTTAATCATCTGAAGTATCTGGTTTCCCCATGAGGCTTGGGTCCGAGGACCATGCAATGCCTTGGTTCTGTCCAGTACCTAGTTTTCTCTTTTAATCATCTAAAGTATCTGGTTTCCCCATGAGGCTTGGGTCCGAGGACCATGCAATGCCTTGGTTCTGTCCAGTACCTAGTTTTCTCGTTTTAATCATCTGAAGTATCTGGTTTCCCCATGAGGCTTGGGTCCGAGGACCATGCAATGCCTTGGTTCTGTCCAGTACCTAGTTTTCTCTTTTAATCATCTGAAGTATCTGGTTTCCCCATGAGGCTTGGGTCCGAGGACCATGCAATGCCCTGGTTCTGTCCAGTACCTAGTTTTCTCATTTAATCATCTGAAGTATCTGGTTTCCCCATGAGGCTTGGGTCCGAGGACCATGCAATGCCTTGGTTCTGTCCAGTACCTAGTTTTCTCGTTTTAATCATCTGAAGTATCTGGTTTCCCCATGAGGCTTGGGTCCGAGGACCATGCAATGCCTTGGTTCTGTCCAGTACCTAGTTTTCTCTTTTAATCATCTGAAGTATCTGGTTTCCCCATGAGGCTTGGGTCCGAGGACCATGCAATGCCTTGGTTCTGTCCAGTACCTAGTTTTCTCTTTTAATCATCTGAAGTATCTGGTTTCCCCATGAGGCTTGGGTCCGAGGACCATGCAATGCCTTGGTTCTGTCCAGTACCTAGTTTTCTCTTTTAATCATCTGAAGTATCTGGTTTCCCCATGAGGCTTGGGTCCGAGGACCATGCAATGCCTTGGTTCTGTCCAGTACCTAGTTTTCTCGTTTTAATCATTTGAAGTATCTGGTTTCCCCATGAGGCTTGGGTCCGAGGACCATGCAATGCCCTGGTTCTGTCCAGTACCTAGTTTTCTCTTTTTAATCATTTGAAGTATCTGGTTTCCCCATGAGGCTTGGGTCCGAGGACCATGCAATGCCCTGGTTCTGTCCAGTACCTAGTTTTCTCATTTTAATCATTTATTTCATCTATTTATCCGTAGCCATTTTAATTCTTGCAGCGTTTTACAATAAGCATTAAATAATTACAGTTTTCAAGCTGAATAATAATAATAGTAAATGCTGGAGTTGGTAGAGGATAAGATCTTGCCGTGTTTCGCCTCTTCGTTTGGTGGGACTCTTCAGATAACGAGGCGTCTCCTGGGTTGTCCGAGTGACGCGTTCTGACGCTTCGGTGCCTTCTTGTTTAATGAGGCGTCTCCTCATTAATACCGGCCATGGATCTACGAGGATCTAACGGTTGGCAAGCCCCTTGGAAATTGGGGCGGCATTATTACCTCCGGAAATCTCTCCCTGGGATTCATTGTGGATTTGGCCCTCATCAATGTTCCTCCCACTATAAAAGGCGTTCCTAGGGCAACCCTCCCCTTCACACCTGACAAACACTCGTTCTGAAACTCTCCTCAAAAACACGTTGCCAAAAATTCTTCAAGGCGCAATCATCTGAGCCCCTTCGCATGAACTGGCCCTGGAAAAGGGTGCTCCTGAGGATGCACAGCCCCTATCAAGAGCCGAGGATGACACTCCAACCCTGGCCACCGCGTTGGGACGGGTGTATAGGAGACCCAAAGGTTTTCCTTCTTTTCAACCTAACCGGAGACAGAGCCCTCCTCACCATCTGGAGGGGGATCCGGAGAGAACGTAACCTCCCTCTCTTGGGTCTGGGTTTTTGACCCCCCAAGCCAGCTACAATGGGGGTGGGAGGGGAACCAGGCGGAACTCAAGAGCGAAACCGTCCTGTGCCTCTGTCTCTTCCGCCCCTAATGTAGCTTTCCTATCTTCTAATCCTTCTTCTCTCTTCTCTCTTCTGCTCCTCAACGAGCCTTCCTCTTTTCTTTCCTCCTCTCCTCCTTCACTTCTTTTTTAATATTTGTTCTTCATCTCTTCTTTTCTTCATCTCTTCCTCTATTCTCCTTTTCCACCTTTTGTTCTTCTGCCATTGTTGCTTTCTACCACTTTGTTCCTCTGCCGACTTTATCAAGCGTCTGCCTTTGTAGTTAGCTTTAGAACAAGCCCCCTGGGCATTACTTGTAAGAGATGTAATTTTACTTCATATATGAATAAAAGAAGTAGATTTGTTTCACTTGTTGTCTTTCTTTTTCTTTCTTTTTCGCATATTCTTGTTCTTGTGATTGTTGACTTCCGAATCATTGTTGTTGCAGTAGATTGTATTGTTTTTTTTTTTTTGTATATTATTTCTGAAAGTGCTGCTCTTAATTTCTTTACACCGACCACCGCACTTGCCAGCGCACAAATCCTTCCCACAGACGGCGCCAATTGTAGGGACTCAAAATGTAATGGACCCTTAACAATAAAATTTATAGAGAAATGGGTTTAAGGGTTTGGCATCACCGAAGTGAACAGCGGCTGGTGTAAAGTTTCTAACAAATAATAGCGTGACATGAACTTCATAGGAATCTACTGGTTGGAATTTGGCTAAGTGTTTGCGAAGCATATTTGTCCTCGGCCTAGGCCGAGGATCTATATTTCTTTTTCTTTCCCCTTCTGAGAGCCCTACTGGATATATATATAGTCTCGTTTCCGTTAATCTTCACCATCCACTTGTCAATTATCTGGTCTCTATGTACAGGGGTTTGTCCCATCGTCTGTAATTAGCAGGCTTTATGTTAGTTCTCAGCCGCCTTTGCAGACTTTCTATTAGTTGTAGTAATCGAGGCAACTGGGCTTGTTAGTCACGTCACCATTAAAACGGCCAGAATGTTGGTGGGATATGTTCAATGGATGAGGGATGTTTTCCCTTTATCAAAGTCGGTGTGCCGAGGATGTGTCATCCTCGGCGAGGTCTTTGGGTGACCTGGGTTCTTTCACACTGTACTCGGCTTAGCATTATCCTCGGCGCGGGCCTTGGGCCGCACATAATGGGCCAACGTGGTTAGTGTAGTAGGGCCCTACACATCCGTTTCCACAATTTGCTATCTCAATAAGTTGTGGAATAAGTTGTGTCCCTAACAAAATTGGTGGAAATATATTAGTTTTGATTTTTTTTTTTAAATAATTCAATAGTTACAACTTATAATGGGGAGAGGGAATTCAAACTTTAGATTTCTCCATTGAAAACATTAAGAAGTACCAACTAGATGAACTATCACTCTCGGCATTATGAAATCTTATATTCTCTACTCATTCTTTTCTTTTTTCTTTTTTTGAAACTTCTACACATTCTTTTTTTTTTTTTTTTAAGAAACAACTCATTCTTAATTTAGTGTAATATAATAATAATAAATAAGTATGATATAAAATCTATCTATAATCTATAAAATCAAGAAATCATATATTATAAAATTGTACCCTATAAACAATGGTTACGGTAAAATTGATGTCATTTTTATTTATTTATTTATTTTGCATTTAGGAATTTCTACATATTTTACGGTAAAATTGTACCCTATCCCTTCTAAAGTTGGGTTGGCGAGGCCGAAAGACAATTGAAACTACTTTTTGAGGAAGCACAAATGAATCAGCCCTCCATCATTTTTTTTTTTTATGAAATAGATGGACTTGCTCCTGTGAGGTCTAGCAAACAAGAGCAAATTCTCATAATTCTATTGTGTCTACGTTGCTTGCTTTAATGGATGGTCTTGATTCTTGTGGACAAGTTGTTTTAATTGGAGCAACCAACAGGATTGATGCCATTGATGGAGCCTTGCGACGCCCTGGTCGATTTGATCGTGAATTTAACTTTCCTTTTTCTGGTTGTGAGGCACGTGCTGAAATATTGGACATTCACACTCGAAAATGGAAACATCCTCTTTCCGAGGAACTAAAATTGGAACTTGCAGCTTGTTGTGTAAGATACTGTGGAGCTGATTTAAAAGCTCTGTGCACTGAAGCTTCCATCTGTGCTTTTCGTGAAAAATATCCTCAGGTTTACACAAGTGATGACAAATTTGTGATTGATGTTGATTCAGTAGAGGTTGAGAAGTATCACTTTATTGAGGCCATGTCAACAATTACCCCAGCTGCTCACCGTGGTGCTGTTGTGCACTCTAGGCCACTATTTTCAGTAGTTGCGCCATGTATACAAAGACGTCTTCAGAAAGCCATGAATACTATATCAGATATATTTCATCCAATTGCAATGTCATCAGAGTTGACCAAGCTTTCTATGCTCTCCTATAGTTTTGCTGCTGTCTATAGGCCCCGACTTCTGATTTATGGTGGTGAAGGTACTGGGCTGGATAATATTGGGCCAGCAATTTTACATGAAATAGAGAAATTTCCTGTTCATTCCCTAGGACTTCCATCTCTTCTTTCAGATCCTAGTGCAAAGACACCAGAGGAGGCACTAGTACACATATTTAGTGAAGCAAGGAGAACTACTCCATCAATACTCTATTTGCCTCAGTTCAACCTTTGGTGGGATAATGTGAGTGGTGATTTTTGCATATCTGATGTGGATTTCGTGCTAAATATACCATTTTTGCATGCTCAATTCATATTTATTTTTTTTAATGTGCTTCAAATATCCTTGATCTACTACTCTGTGTTGCTTCTCTGCTGTCTAATTTTGATGGACTTGACATTGCACTTGCAGGCACACGAGCAGCTCAGGGCTGTCCTGCAGACTTTGCTGGAAGAACTGCCTTCTGACTTACCTATATTGTTTCTTGGAACATCCTCGGTTCCACTTGCTAAAATTGAAGATGTGCCTTCTTCAGTATTTTCTCACCGTTCAGTGTATGCATTCCTCTCTCTCTCTCTCTCTCTCTCTTTTTGAAAGCTATTTTCAAATAGTAATCTGGTACTTATTAAAATGTTGGTAATTTTCATGTTAAAAAATCATGTATTTCAATTCTTTCAATAGTCTTATATTGGAGATTCTGACTCTGAAAACTTTAATTCTTCTCTTTTGATGCATATTTTTCAAATGCTTACTAGATGTGCACTATGGTTTTTACTCAACTTAGCGTTTTTGGCTAATGTTAATAGTTTCTAAACCCGGTACATTGAACCTAAAATTTGTGAAGTAAGTCTTCTTATGAAACTTTATTTTCATGCCTAAAGTTAATTTTGTACTCTAATGTTTGGTATTATTGTTTTCTTGTTTGGGCTACCAAGTCAGCGAACCAGCCACCGAAGACAAATCATTGTTTTTTGACCACTTAATTAAAGCTGCTTTGTCAGAGGGCATGACAAAAAAATCGCCCAAGTCAGCCTCCCAGCTCCCTGAACTTCCCAAGGCACCAAAATTGCCAAGTGGTCCAAAGGTATCTGAGTTAAAAGCCAAGATAGAAGCTGAGCAGCATGCCCTTCGCCGATTGCGGATGTGCCTTAGAGATGTTTGCAACCGGATTTTATATGATAAACGGTTTAGTGCCTTCCATTATCCGGTCTTGGATGAGGATGAGGATGCTCCAAAGAACCGTTCAATCATCCAGAACCCTATGGACATATCTACTCTACTTCAGCGTGTGGATTCTAAGCAGTATAGTACGTGTTCAACATTTATATGATCTCATTGTATCCAATGCCAAGGCTTACAACAGAAATGATTATAACGGCGCTAGGATTGTTAGTATAGCTTATGAACTTCAAGATGCAGTAAGTTTATATGTTCATTCCTTTTTGAGTTCTGGGTGCTCGCTTATAGGTCATAAACTTATTCCCTAGTTTTGTTTCTACCTCAGGTGCGTGGGATGCTTTCACAAATGGACCCTGCATTGGTTGCATACTGTGACAAGATTGCTGCCCAAGGTGGTCCTATGCATTTGCTAGATGATATGGCAGGTTATACTTTTACTTTCCCATCATCTAACCCTGTTGTGCAGCAGGGAAGTACTGTTAGCAGAGCGAGTGCACTACTTCATAATGTCCACCAAATAGAGGTTAATCTGGATCAAAGTTATGATGGGGCACTCATGAAACGACCAAAGAAGAATGCTGATATTGCTACACTAGCTACAGCTTCAACAGCAGAAGATAAGTCAAGGCATCATCAAGATTCACAACTGCAGGCAAAGTCATCTAAGGAACCCAATCAGACAGATGACACAAATAATCCTGAAAGGCCAGAAACCTCTTCTGCTGATGGTAATCAGCATGAAACTTCTGCAGAAGATGTCATAATGTCTGATGGTTATAATATTTCAAACCTAGTGGAATCTGTCAAGCTGCTTTTTGTGGAGCATACAGCTAGCTACAACATTCCACAGCTTGAAAGGCTTTACACACGAATAATGAAGGGTGTTTTTGAAACCAAAGCCAAAGTAAAAGATGATCCTAAGCCTTCAATTTTGAAGTATTTCAGCTAACACATGTATGCCTGCTAAGGGATAAAAAAAAAGGGCAATGAGATGTTAGAGAACTAACCTAAGATTGTTCAGAGAATCAAGGTCCAATGAATATAGTTCCTCTACCTGAGAAGAGACATCAAGGTATCATCATCATCAAATACAAGAAAAGATACTGCTAACGCCCTCATCATCATCAAATACAAGAAAAGATACTGCTAACGCCCCTTTATGGGTGGGTTTTTTTTTTTTTTTCTTTGGAGTAAAATCTATAAGAAATATTGAATAAATAAAAAACATGTATTCTAAAATGAAATATGCTGCTGGAATTCAAAACAAGTATTTCATTTCAAATTCTATCTTTAATTTATCCTTGTTATGCTATTGTATAAACCCAAGCACTGAGTTAATGTCAAGCTTCGAACTTGTTAATCCATACATGGTAATATAAAAAATGATATCACAGTATTTTTAATATTATCAATATATACTATAAAACCAAGACTATGACTTTTTGTTGACTTCCTTAGAGTTTGCAACGTAAGCTTTGCACCCTCCACAATTTTACACCTCATTCATTTTTTTCTTTTTTCTTTTTTAACTTTACACCAATACTCTTTATAAAACCCGACTACAAGACCATACGCAAGAAACCCAAAAACTGAAAACCCTAGACCCATTTGCGGTTCAGTTTCTTCCTTCTCTACTTCAGTCCCTGTCTTTACACTTCACTTCTGTAGTCAGTACCATCTGAGACTTGGCTTTAGTTGCAAATGGTTTGTGTTTGCATCTGAATTGTGGTTTGTTAAGGCTTGAGTTTAACTTGATCTAATATGTTTTTCATCTCTGAAATTTCAGAATACATCAAGAAATCCAGAAGGGAATCTGACCAAAGTGGAAATTATCTTGGAGTTCAGAGAGAAAGCCACATAAGGAAGAGGAAGACAGAGAGAAGGAAAGGTAAGGCATGGGGCTTCTTTGGGAAGTTAATGATAAGGTTGAGTGTGCATGTGATGGCTTCTGAAATATTTGTTTTCCTATGAGTTCCTAAACTATTCTGTTGAAAATTTAATTTTTTTTAAATAAAAAAAGTTAAAATATAATTTGAAACAATTCTTGATGCTATTAGTATTAATAGGTTTGTTAGGTTGGTTAAAAAAAAAAAAAAAAAAAAAAAAAACATTAGCCAGTTTAGATCTAGCTCCTCTCTGGTGTGAGATATCGAGTATCCCGTTGTGATTTTGCCATGCTATAGACAAAATAGTCAACTTCAAACCATGTGATGTCTAAAAATTTGATGCCCAATATTACCAATCCAATTAAAGTGTGGGTTTTCTTTTTATCTAGGTCTTTTTGGTTTGGTTGAAGATTTTATGGTGTCACTTTGTTTTGCAGATCAATGGAAATTGGAAAGATGTGTACTGGAACTTTTGATTTCATTTTCACTAATTGATTAGGAAAGAATTTGATAGTATATGTAGTGGTGCATTTGAACCCATGTTATTTCCTTTATATGTTTATTTGTTGATATGGAGATGTTATAATGTTATTACTTAGCTTCCTGGTGAAATTTCAGGATTATATAAAATCATCTGGTGAAATTTTACATTGGTTGTGTAGTGATTTGGTAGACTATTGGTGGTGGGATTGGTATTGAAGTTGGGCTTGGTCTTAACATTTTGGTATTTAACTTTTGAAGACATTTTTAGGTTTTGCGAATGAGATAGGTTTATATAGTAGAACGGAGATGGATTGAATCATAATGGACTCAAAGATTATGTATTTGAAAAGTTAGGGCATTTTGAGAAGTAGGTTTGATTTTTTATTTTTTATTTTTTTTTGGGGATTTATTTTGTGGTTGGCTTGTGCATTGAGATTAGTGTTTAGAATTTTCTCTGCAAACTAATTCAAAGGTGACTTAGTGTTTTTGAATATATATTCAGATAAGAATTGTCGATAAATATGAGGTCATACGTTAGAGAATTTTATTTGTGGGGCCCCAAATATTTAGCACCCCCGGCCCACTCCACATCGTGCCCAAGGTCCACGCCGAGGAGAGGCAGAACCCGAGGATAAGCGGACGAGGCCCAAGTCGTAAAGGGACCTCGCCAAGGATGCCCACGTCCTCAGCAAGCCGACATTGATTGATGGAAGCTGTCATTCGCTCATTAAATGCATGCCACCAACACTCTGGCCGCATTAATGGTGAATTGACCAGTTAACAGTGCAGCCTTGGTTACTCCAACTAACAAAAAGCCTGCAGAGGTGACTAATGGGACAAACCCTCAGACATAAGTTTAGATGACCAACAAGTGGACGGCAGAGATCAACTAAATAAGACTGTATAATAAATAGAACCCCCAACGCCAAATGAGGACCCTTGAATAGAAACGTAAAAGTGGTTTCCAGGGAGTCCGAGGACAACCCTTGTCTTTGTTAGTTCTAAAGGAAAGAAATACTCGGACTGAGCCGATGACGAATTTTCTTCATAAACACTTAGTAAAAATCATTGTTATTATTCTCCCAAACACTTAGTCAAATTCCTTTATTATTATTCCTATGAATCTTACGTCGACCACAGTTCGCTTTGCTGGCGCTTAGCCCTTCTACCCATGCTCTACAAATGTTATTGTTTGGGTCCAAAACAACTTGAGTCCTTACAATTGGCGCCGTCTGTGGGAAGGACTTGTGCACTAGCAAGTGCGATGGTTGGTGTGAAAAGATTAAGAGCAACACTTCTAAAGAAAAAAAAAAAACAATACAACGTGCAGCAACAACATTCACTCAAAAGACAACAATCGCAAAAAACAAAAAGATGCGAGAAATAAAAGAGATGAAGTGGGTCTACTTTTTTATTAATATATGAAGAAAAAGTTACATCTTACAATTGATGCCCATGCAGGCTTGTTCTAAAGTTAACTACAAAGAAAGACGCCTAACAAGGCTGGTAGAGAAGCAAGAGAAGAGGAAAGGAAGGAAGGAAGGCAACGTTGAAGGGAGAAGAGGCCGCGGCACCGGACGGTTCCACCTCTCGGTTCCGCCTGGTTTCCCTCCCAAACCCATCACTGCCAGTTTGGAGGGCTGACGGATCTAAATCCAAGGGAGGGAGGTTACGTTCTTTTTGGATCCTCCTCCAAACAGCATGGAGGGTTCCATCTCTGGTTAGGTTAAAAAGAAGAAGAATCTTCGACCTCCTCCTACCCCAACCCCAGCATGACGTCCAGGGTCGGGGTGCCATCCTTGACTCCTGAAAGGGGCTAGGCTTCCTCGTAACCGCCCTTTCCAAGGGCCAATTCATTTTATGGGGGCACAAACTGCTATATTTGTAGAGCCCCTAAACAGTGTGTTTGTGAAATTTGAATTCAGATGTTTGTGAAGTTTGAAGAAAAGGGTTGTCCCAGAAATGCCTTTTATAGAAGGCAAAAATTGGTCAGAGCCAACCCGCACAAAATCCTAGAGAGAGATTATCGGAGGCAATAACTCCACCCAATTTCCAAAGGGCTTATCCGCCGCTAGATCCTCGTAAATCTGCAAGGATGAGGAGGCGCCTCATTAACGAGGAGGCACCGAAGCGTCAAAGCGCGTTATTCGAACAGCCCAAGGGACGCCTCGTAATTAGAAGAGGCACGCCAAACGAAGAAGCTAGAACAGAGCAGGGTCTCCTCCTCGGCGGAGCAAGTCAGAAAACTAGGTACTGGACAGAACCAAGGCCTTGCATGGTCCTCAGACTCAAGCCTCTAGGGAAACCAGCTACTTCAGACCAAAAACTAAGTGTTAGACAGAACCAAGGCCTTACATGGTCCCCGGACTCAAGCCTCTGGGGAAACCAGCTACTTCAGACCAAAAACTAAGTGTTAGACAGAACCTAGGCATTGCATGGTCTTCGGACTCAAGCCTTTGGGGAAACTAACTACTTAAAAGAGGAAAACTAGGTACTGGACAGAATCAAGGCCTTGCAAGGTCCTCGGACTCAAGCCTCTGGGGAAACCAGCTACTTCAAACCAAAAACTAAGTGTTAGATAGAACCTAGGCATTGCATGGTCCTCGGACTCAAGTCTCTAGGGAAACTAACTACTTAAAAGAGGAAAATTAGGTACTGGACAAAACCAAGGCCTTGCATGATCCTCAGACTGAAGCCTCTGGGGAAACCAGTTACTTCAGACGAAGACAAGTGTTAGACAAAACTTAAGCATTGCATGGTCCAAGGACTCAGGCCAACAGAAAAACCGTTTCCTCATGAAATACCAAGTGCTAGGAAAAGCCAAGGTCTTGCATGGTCTTCGGACTCAAACCTATGGGGAAACTAGTCACTATAGGACGATCCAAACACTGGACAGAAATAGGGTTTTGTACTGACCGTAGGCCCAGACCTACGGCAAAACCAACCCCTTTGGCGCTAAGTAATGAGCCCTGCTAGGAGCGAAAACCAAGTAAAGCTGAGCGCTAAAGAACAACAACTTAAACCTACCCATCCTAGAAGAACTAACAAGAAACTCAGGCGGAGAAGTATAGACTAGAAAGAAAAGAAGACTTACAGAAATAAGGAAAAACTCCTCGAGCGGGCCCTTTGTGCTAAAGAAAGTTGCAGGGGCAGGTGAAAGGATGGTGACACTGGTGGAAAGGCAAGGTTCGACAGGCCAAGACAATAGGCCCGAGAACGTCAAAATCCTCCTTCCCACCCGAGAGATCGGACAGCAGAATTTTGAGGGGCTATTGTGGGGCCCCAAATATTTAGCAACCCCAACCCACTCTACATCGGGCTCAAGGTCCACGCCGAGGAGAGGCAGAACCCGAGGATAAGCGGACGAGGCCCAAGTCGTCAAGGGATCTCGCCAAGGATGCCCACGACCTCGGCAAGCCGACATTGATTGATGGAAGCTATCACTCGCTCATTAAATGCATGCCACCAACACTCTGGCCGCATTAATGGTGAATTGACCAGTTAACAGTGCAGCCTTGGTTACTTCAACTAACAGAAAGCCTGCAGAGGTGACTAATGGGACAAGCCCTCAGACATAAGTTCAGATGACCAACAAGTGGACGGCAGAGATCAACTAAACAAGACTATATAATAAATAGAACCCCCAACGCCAAATGGGGACCCTTGAATAGAAACGTAAAAGTGGTTTTCAGGGAGTCCGATGACAACCCTTGTCTTTGTCAGTTCTAAAGGAAAGAGATCCTCGGACTGAGCCGAGGACGAACTTTCTTCATAAACACTTAGCAAAAATCATTGTTATTATCCTCCCAAACACTTAGTCAAATTCCTTTATTATTATTCCTATGAATCTCACGTCGACCATAGTTCGTTTTGTTGGCGCTTAGCCCTTCTACCCATGCTCTACAAATGTTATTATTTGGGTCCAAAACAACTTGAGTCCCTACATTATTCATTTGGTAGACTACTGAAGGTGGGATTGGTATTGAACTTGGAATTGGTCTTAACGTTTTGGTATTTAATTTTTGAAAACAAGTCTAGGTTTTACAACTAGGTTGCACGGATACGCCATTTTTTGCGTCGTGTCGGTGTCCGACACGTATCGGACACCGGAACGGGTATGACATGCCAGATTTTGGTGTCCGGCGGTGTACCCATTTTTTTTTTCCGCTTCTCCGACATGGCTCCGACACGGCGCCGATGTGGATCCGACGCGTCCGACACGCCAGCAGTGAAAAACAAAAAAAAATCACAGATTCCACCCTCTCTTTAACCTCTACCCGCTGCTGCTGCCTTCTGTCCCTCGCCGGAGCTAGATCGGGTCGATCGGCAAACTCCATAGACGTTGACGCTGTGCCGGCGTGCCCTGTCCCTTCCGATCGGCGAGCTCCTCCTCTCTCCTTCTTCTTTTTCGTTTTCTTTTTCTTCGCAGACCCAGATGCCTTTTGTCTTCTTCTGTTCATTTTAACTTTTATAATACTTTTTTATATATTACCTCTTTGTTTTGTGTGTCTTCTACCAACCCACGTGAAAGTCACTTTCAATTTCAAATTTCAACTTTTGAGCACCATATGTCAATGCCATGATTCATTAATATGCCATTGGTCCAAAAGAAAATAATTTATATTATTATTTTGACTATTATTTTTAGTATTATTATTAGTATTTGAACGTAGCCTATTTAAACTTTTGGTTTGTACTCTAAATATTTTATGTGTATTATTGTATTAATTTCGGTGTTAATTTATTTATTTGTAATTCTTACTGTAGGGTTCAAATTTGATGGACTAGGCAATAACCTCCCGTATTGTGAGCCCAACAAATCCCCAGCAATAAATTTATAGAGAATGTGTTAAACAGCTGGCCTGGATATGGATTTAGCAACGGTTCATTCAAGCAAACAAGGGTAAAAGATACTCAGGCTAATATTTAATAAAAGTTTCTTCGGTCCGAAGAGGTTTTTCCTTTATCAACTTCGTAAATACAATTTCCCCCCCCCCTCACTCCGTGAGACCTATTTCCTTTATATATACCCCTTTGTCCTTATCTTCACCGCACACTTGTCCTTCATCTAAGCGTCCACTTGAGTATTAGTTACATCAGAAGTTTGCTTTAACCTGCAGTGAGTGGTAGTGGTTGAGGTTGCACTGTTCAGGTGTCTTCTCCACATAAATGCGGCCAGGAAAGTTGCTGCAGTGCATTAAATGCGGTGATGGCAGCTTTATTTGTAAGATATTTCATGATCATGATATCTCCGTGCTTAGGAATGCCCAGAGCTAACTCCTCACCGAGGAATCTTCTATTTGATCAAGTTTTTTGGAGGTCTGATGAGTGGAACCTCTTCGGACATGTCAGGTTGTCTTCGGACGCAATATTCGTCCTTCCTTGGTTGCATTTTCACCAGGATGGCAAAGCGTTGACCCCTTTAACCTCTTCGGACAGGAAGTTATTTTCAAATTGGGCCCCAGGCCCAACATATGGCGTTGGGCTTTCTCACCCACACTTACATAATTTAAATTCTAGACATAAACGTATTTTATGTCTAAAAATATTAAAAAATATGCCTAAATATAAAATTTAATTAATTATTTAACCGCCGTGTTCCCGCCGCGTCGTGTCCTTATTTTTCAAAAATTGCCGTATCCCTGTATCCGTGTCCGTGTCCGTGTTCGTGCAACATAGTTTTACAAATGAGATAGGTTTATATGGTAGAAAGGAGATTAATTGAATCACAATGTTCTCTAAGGTTGTGCATTGAGATTAGAGTTTGGGATTTTATCTGCAAATTTAAATTTATAATTGGGAACAATTTGTGGGTTCAGTGAATTTTTTGGGTATGATTTAAGGTGACTTTGTGTTTTTTAATATGTATTTGGAAAAGAATCTGAATTGTAGGGAAGTTACCATATATGAATATTTTTTGTCAAACTTCCCGGTGCATTGCACAAGTTAGCACCTAAATAAACTCAAAAAAAAAAAAAAAAAAAAATGATTAAATTATGTTTTACCTTTCCTACATATAATTTATTTTTACTATGTTGATCTTCTCCACAAATGATCTAATATTAATATGAATATTTTAATTTATTGAACTTTTTTATGAACACTGGTTAGTGACTAGTTTAATTTATTTCTTTATCTTTTCCTCTTCAGTTTCTCCTCTCAAAAAAAAAAAAAAAAAAAAAAAAAAAAAAAAATTGGCCTTTACTCTTCTACCCATGTGGACCACATTTCTTCAACTCTGTTCCACGATACCTATAAATTCTTCTCTCTAATTAACATGATTATCTTTTACTTTTTTTTTTTTTTATGGAAAAATTAACATGATTATCGAATAAGGTTTTACCTCCTTTGCTTTAATCGCACTTAACACTAAAATTTATTCTTTCTAAAACCGTTACCAGTTGCAAATATATATCACACATATCGCATGTGCCAACAGCTAGTTGTTGGATGCAAAGAATTGTCTCAACAAGATGGACAACCTTTGCATCCAAAAGAAGAAAACAGAGAGATAAAAGCTCAACCTATCATGAACATTTAAAATTAAAATAAAAAAGTTACCCACAGAATCCCTGATAACCAAAAGCAATGGTGCTGCAGTATAAGAAAACTTCAAAGACTGCAGTAAAACTGATTAATACTTATTTTGGGATCATGATTTTACAGCATGCTTAAATGAAGCAACTGAAATCAAAGTTCAACTAACATGGTACGTGTATAGTGCCTAGTGCAATAAGTAATGGTGTCAGTAGTATTAACAATGAGAGCAACTAATTAAGCAACTGAGATCAAAGTTCAACTTATTTTGTGCTTATGATGCACCTCATTGAAAGTTTGCTTATGGAAGACCGCAATGTACAGCATGTGAGCTTCTGCCACAAAGCATGCCTTGACATACTGGCCTCTATTTTTCCTGAGTGGAAAAAATAAATAAATAACTTGTTGGGGGGGGGGGGGGGGGTGGAGGTGGACAACGATGGCAGTGTATTGGGCACTGGTAATGAGGAATGGTATCAATATGGTAATGGCGGCAATGCCATGTTGAAAGTTGAGAAACAACTTCAAGTGAGTTTTGAGATGCCTTTTAGGTGGATGTGGCCATCTAAACCCTTCAAATTCTGTGACTGTTACCTAAGTCCCTCTCCAATCAAGGAGAAATTTTTAGGAGCCCCAAATCACTTAAAATCCAAATTTGGTTGTTGATGCCCTTCCAATTGCTCTATCACCTTTCCTTAGCAAAAGAACAACCAAGATGCACTCTGGATTAGTATCCACTAAATGTTTCCTTTCTTAGTCCATACCTTGATTATCTAAGACAAATGAGCATCTTCCCCACTGATCACCGAAGCAGCTAAAAATAATTCTCCAAGTAGAGCAGGCTTCCATAAAGGCATATGTGAAAGGACAATGACACAAGGTGATTCATACTCAAGTTTTCTTTTGGAACACATGAAACCCTATTAGGCAAGAACTTCCATTTCTAAAAGAAAGAAGCTCACGGAAAAGGGGCCTAAGTTGGCATGTATTCAGAATTTATTTGACCATTTGGTTTGGACTAGTCAACACTGCATACTAAAAGCAAGCTCTTGTTTCATGGAACATAGTCCCTAATCTTGTAAAATTCCCTATGTAAATAACTCATTTTTCATTTTATCATAACACATTTCACTAAATACTTCCAGTTTATACAAATTTGTTCTACTGCATAGAGCCAGTCCAAATTAATATTCCAGACAATACACTGGCACTGAATTAGTTCTCTTTATGAGTGGCTCTTTGGTTTGGGTCTTACAGATAGTAATTATGTTCCATCTTTCAAAAAGTCAATTCATATGTAGATATTTTTTCATGATGTAATTCTTTAGGCTACTTCGTCTCTTTTCAAGAAGTAGCATCTTTTCAATAAATTATTCTTACCTATCAAAAAAAAAAAAAAAAAAAACCCTGCACTGAAATATTACTCAAAAAAGGTAGTAGGTTGGCAAATCTATTTGGACAAGAGCTTGGGTGAGCTTTCAAAACCATTGGCCACTTTTAGCAGCATTAAATTGATTGAGCTTGAACCAAATATATTATATATATCCAAGACACTTACCTGCACGCCTTTAACTTGCATCTGCTGTATAAGTTCTGTAAAAATATCTGCAATGCAAGGTACGAATTTTAGAAACAATGTCCCTGTGAAAACCAAGAAAAAACATATGCACATACATAAAAGCATCATTGGAAATTTTAGGTACTGGACAGAACCAAGGTATTGCATGGTCCTCGGACCCAAGCCTCATGGGGAAACCAGATACTTCAGATGATAAAATGAGAAAACTAGGTACTGGACAGAACCAGGGCATTGCATGGTCCTCGGACCCAAGCCTCATGGGGAAACCAGATACTTCAGATGATAAAATGAGAAAACTAGGTACTGGACAGAACCAGGGCATTGCATGGTCCTCTGACCCAAGCCTCATGGGGAAACCAGATACTTCAGATGATAAAATGAGAAAACTAGGAACTGGACAGAACCAAGGCATAGCATGGTCCTCGGACCCAAGCCTCATGGGGAAACCAGATACTTCAGATGATAAAATGAGAAAACTAGGTACTGGACAGAACCAGGGCATTGCATGGTCCTCGGACCCAAGCCTCATGGGGAAACCAGATACTTTAGATGATAAAATGAGAAAACTAGGTACTGGACAGAACCAGGGCATTGCATGGTCCTCGGACCCAAGCCTCATGGGGAAACCAGATACTACAGATGAATAGAATGAGAAAACTAGGTACTGGACAGAACCAGGGTATTGCATGGTCCTCGGACCCAAGCCTCATGGGGAAACCAGATACTTCAGATGATAAAATGAGAAAACTAGGTACTGGACAGAACCAAGGCATTGCATGGTCCTCGGACCCAAGCCTCTTGGGGAAACCAGATACTTCAGATGATAAAATGAGAAAACTAGGTACTGGACAGAACCAGGGCATTGCATGGTCCTCGGACCCAAGCCTCATGGAGAAACCAGATACTTCAGAAGATAAATTGAGAAAACTAGGTACTGGACAGAACCAAGGCATTGCATGGTCCTTGGACCCAAGCCTCATGGGGAAACCAGATACTTCAGATGATAAAATGAGAAAACTAGGTACTGGACAGAACCAAGGCATTGCATGGTCCTCGGACCCAAGCCTCATATGGAAACCAGATACATCAGATGATAAAATGAGAAAACTAGGTACTGGACAGAACCAAGGCATTGCATGGTCCTCGGACCCAAGCCTCATGGGGAAACTAGATACTTCAGATGAATAGAATGAGAAAACTAGGTACTGGACAGAACCAGGGCATTACATGGTCCTCGGACCCAAGCTTCATGGGGAAACCAGATACTTCAGATGATAAAATGAGAAAACAAGGTACTGGACAGAACCAGGGCATTGCATGGTCCTCGGACCCAAGCCTCATGGGGAAACCAGATACTTCAGATGATAAAATGAGAAAACTAGGTACTGGACAGAACCAGGGCATTGCATGGTCCTCGGACCCAAGCCTCATGGGGAAACCAGATACTTCAGATGATAAAATGAGAAAACTAGGAACTGGACAGAACCAAGGCATTGCATGGTCCTCGGACCTAAGCCTCATGGGCAAACCAGATACTTCAGATGAATAGAATGAGAAAACTAGGTACTGGACAGAACCAAGGCATTGCATGGTCCTCGGACCCAAGCCTCATGGGGAATCCAGATACTTCAGATGATAAAATGAGAAAACTAGGTACTAGACAGAACCAGGGCATTGCATGGTCCTAGGACCCAAGCCTCATGGGGAAACCAGATACTTCAGATGATAAAATGAGAAAACTAGGTACTGGACAGAACCAGGGCATTGCATGGTCCTCGGACCCAAGCCTCATGGGGAAACCAGATACTTCAGATGAATAGAATGAGAAAACTAGGTACTGGACAGAACCAGGGCATTGCATGGTCCTCGGACCCAAGCCTCATGGGGAAACCAGATACTTCAGATGAATTGAATGAGAAAACTAGGTACTGGACAGAACCAAGGCATTGCATGGTCCTCGGACCCAAGCCTCATGGGGAAACCAGATACTTCAGATGAATAGAATGAGAAAACTAGGTACTGGACAGAATCAAGGCATTGCATGGTCCTCGGACCCAAGCCTCATGGGGAAACCAGATACTTCAGATGATAAAATGAGAAAACTAGGTACTGAAAAGAACCAGGGCATTGCATGGTCCTCGGACCCAAGCCTCATGGGGAAACCAGATTCTTCAGATGAATAGATTGAGAAAACTAGGTACTGGACAGATCGAAGGCATTGCATGGTCCTCGGACCCAAGCCTCATGGGGAAACCAGATACTTCAGATGATAAGATGAGAAAACTAGGTACTGGACAGAACCAAGGCATTGCATGGTCCACGGACCCAAGCCTCATGGGGAAACTAGATACTTCAGATGATAAAATGAGAAAACTAGGTACTGAACAGAACCAGGGCATTGCATGGTCCTCGGATCCAAGCCTCATGGGTAAACCAGATACTTCAGATGAACAGAATGAGAAAACTAGGTACTGGACAGAACCAGGGCATTGCATGGTCCTCGGACCCAAGCCTCATGGGGAAACCAGATACTTCAGATGAATAGAATGAGAAAACTAGGTACTGGACAGAACCAAGGCATTGCATGGTCCTCAAACCCAAGCCTCATGGGGAAACCAGATACTTCAGATGATAAAATGAGAAAACTAGGTACTGAACGGAACCAGGGCATTGCATGGTCCTCGGACCCAAGCCTCATGGGGAAACCAGATACTTCAGATGAATAGAATGAGAAAACTAGGTACTGGACAGAACCAGGGCATTGCATGGTCCTCGGACCCAAGCCTCATGGGGAAACCAGATACTTCAGATGATAAAATGAGAAAACTAGGTACTGGACAGAACCATGGCATTGCATGGTCCTCGGACCCAAGCCTCATGGGGAAACAAGATACTTCAGATGATAAAATGAGAAAACTAGGTACTGGACAGAACCAAGGCATTGCATGGTCCTCGGACCCAACCCTCATGGGGAGACCAGATACTTCAGATGATAAAATGAGAAAACTAGGTACTGGACAGAACCAAGGCATTGCATGGTCCTCGGACTCAAGCCTCATGGGGAAACCAGATACTTCAGATGATAAAATTAGAAAACTAGGTACTGGACAGAACCAAGGCATTGCATGGTCCTCGGACCCAAGCCTCATGGGGAAACCAGATACTTTAGATGATAAAATGAGAAAACTAGGTACTGGACAGAACCAAGGCATTGCGTGGTCCTCGGACCCAAGCCTCAAGGGGAAACCAGATACTTCAGATGATAAAATGAGAAAACTAGGTACTGGACAAAACCAGAGCATTGCATGGTCCTCGGACCCAAGCCTCATGGGGAAACCAGATTCTTCAGATGAATAGAATGAGAAAACTAGGTACTGGACAGAACCAAGGCATTGCATGGTCCTCGGACCCAAGCCTCATGGGGAAACCAGATACTTCAGATGATAAAATGAGAAAACTAGGTACTGGACAGAACCAGGGCATTGCATGGTCCTCGGACCCAAGCCACATGGGGAAACCAGATACTTCAGATGAATAGAATGAGAAAACTAGGTACTGGACAGGACCAAGGCATTGCATGGTCCTCGGACCCAAGCCTCATGGGCAAACCAGATACTTCAGATGATAAAATGAGAAAACTAGGTACTGAACAGAACCAGGGCATTGCATGGTCCTCAGACCCAAGCCTCATGGGGAAACCAGATACTTCAGATGAATAGAAAGAGAAAACTAGGTACTGGACAGAACCAGGGCATTGCATGGTCCTCGGACCCAAGCCTCATGGGGATACCAGATACTTCAGATGAATAGAATTAGAAAACTAGGTACTGGACAGAACCAAGGCATTGCATGGTCCTCGGACCCAAGCCTCATGGGGAAACCAGATACTTCAGATGATAAAATGAGAAAACTAGGTACTGGACAGAACCAAGGCATTGCATGGTCCTCGGACCCAAGCCTCTTGGGGAAACCAGATACTTCAGATGATAAAATGAGAAAACTAGGTACTGGACAGAACCAAAGCATTGCATGGTCCTCGGACCCGAGCCTCATGGGGAAACCAGATACTTCAGATGATAAAATGAGAAAACTAGGTACTGGACAGAACCAGGGCCTTGCATGGTCCTCGGACCCAAGCCTCATGGGGAAACCAGATACTTCAGACGATAAATTGAGAAAACTAGGTACTGGACAGAACCAAGGCATTGCATGGTCCTTGGACCCAAGCCTCATGGGGAAACCAGATACTTCAGATGATAAAATGAGAAAACTAGGTACTGTACAGAACCAAGGCATTGCATGGTCCTCGGACCCAAGCCTCATGGGGAAACCAGATACTTCAGATGATAAAATTAGAAAACTAGGTACTGGACAGAACCAAAGCATTGCATGGTCCTCGGACCCGAGCCTCATGGGGAAACCAGATACTTCAGATGATAAAATGAGAAAATTAGGTACTGGACAGAACCAAGGCATTGCATGGTCCTCGGACCTAAGCCTCATGGGGAAACCAGATACTTCAGATGATAAAATGAGAAAATTAGGTACTGGACAAAACCAGGGCATTGCATGGTCCTCGGACCCAAGCCTCATGGGGAAACCAGATACTTCAGATGAATAGAATGAGAAAACTAGGTACTGGACAGAACCAAGGCATTGCATGGTCCTCGGACCCAAGCCTCATGGGGAAACCAGATACTTCAGATGATAAAATGAGAAAACTAGGTACTGGACAGAACCAAGGCATTGCATGGTCCTCGGACCCAAGCCTCATGGGGAAACCAGATACTTCAGATGATAAAATGAGAAAACTAGGTATTGGACAGAAGCAGGGCATTGCATGGTCCTCGGACCCAAGCCTCATGGGGAAACCAGATACTTCAGATGAATAGAATGAGAAAACTAGGTACTGGAGAGAACCAAGGCATTGCATGGTCCTCGGACCCAAGCCTCATGTGGAAACCAGATACTTCAGATGAATAAAATGAGAAAACTAGGTGCTGGACAGAACGAAGGCGTTGCATGGTCCTCGGACCCAAGCCTCATGGGGAAACCAGATGCTTTAGATGAATAAAATGAGAAAACTAGGTACTAGACAGAACCAAGGCATTGCATGGTCCTCGGACCCAAGCCTCATGGGGAAATCAGATACTTTAGATGTAAAATGATAAAACCAAGCACTAGACAAAACTTAAACATTGCATGGTCCAAGGCCTCCGGCCAGTAGGAAGAGCATTTCCACATAAAAACTAAATGCTAAGAAAAACCAAGGTCTTGCATGGTCTCCGGACCCAAACCTCACGGGGAAACCAAATACTTCAGATGATAAAATGAGAAAACTAGGTACTGGACAGAACCAAGGCATTGCATGGTCCTCGGACCCAAGCCTCATGGGGAAACCAGATACTTCAGATGATAAAATGAGAAAACTAGGTACTGGACAGAACCAGGGCATTGCATGGTCCTCGGACCCAAGCCTCATGGGGAAACCAGATACTTCTGATGAATAGAATGAGAAAACTAGGTACTGGACAGAATCAAGGCATTGCATGGTCCTCGGACCCAAGCCTCATGGGGAAACCAGATACTTCAGATGATAAAATGAGAAAACTTGGTACTGAAAAGAACCAGGGCATTGCATGGTCCTCGGACCCAAGCCTCATGGGGAAACCAGATTCTTCAGATGAATAGAATGAGAAAACTAGGTGCTGGACAGAACCAAGGCATTGCATGGTCCTCGGACCCAAGCCTCATGGGGAAACCAGTTACTTCAGATGAATTGAATGAGAAAACTAGGTACTGGACAGAACCAAGGCATTGCATGGTCCTCGGACCCAAGCCTCATGGGAAAACAAGATACTTCAGATGAATAGAATGAGAAAACTAGGTACTGGACAGAATCAAGGCATTGCATGGTCCTCGGACCCAAGCCTCATGGGGAAATCAGATACTTCAGATGATAAAATGAGAAAACTAGGTACTGAAAAGAACCAGGGCATTGCATGGTCCTCGGACCGAAGCCTCATGGGGAAACCAGATTCTTCAGATGAATAGAATGAGAAAACTAGGTACTGGACAGAACAAAGGCATTGCATGGTCCTCGGACCCAAGCCTCATGGGGAAACCAGATACTTCAGATGATAAAATGAGAAAACTAGGTACTGGACAGAACCAGGGAATTGCATGGTCCTCGGACCCAAGCCTCATGGGGAAACCAGATACTTCAGATGAATAGAATGAGAAAACTAGGTACTGGACAGAACCAAGGCATTGCATGGTCCTCGGACCCAAGCCTCATGGGGAAACCAGATACTTCAGATGATAAAATGAGAAAACTAGGTACTGAAAAGAACCAGGGCATTGCATGGTCCTCGGACCCAAGCCTCATGGGGAAACCAGATTCTTCAGATGAATAGAATGAGAAAACTAGGTACTGGACAGAACCAAGGCATTGCATGGTCCTCGGACCCAAGCCTCATGGGGAAACCAGATACTTCAGATGATAAAATGAGAAAACTAGGTACTGAGCAGAACCAGGGCATTGCATGGTCCTCGGATGCAAGCCTCATGGGGAAACCAAATACTTCAGATGAATAGAATGAGAAAACTAGGTACTGGACAGAACCAGGGCATTGCATGGTCCTCGGACCCAAGCCTCATGGGGAAACCAGATACTTCAGATGAATTGAATGAGAAAACTAGGTACTGGACAGAACCAAGGCATTGCATGGTCCTCGGACCCAAGCCTCATGGGGAAACCAGATACTTCAGATGATAAAATGAGAAAACTAGGTACTGGATAGAACCAAGGCATTGCATGGTCCTCGGACCCAAGCCTCATGGGGAAACCAGATACTTCAGATGATAAAATGAGAAAACTAGGTATTGGACAGAAGCAGGGCATTGCATGGTCCTCGGACCCAAGCCTCATGGGGAAACCAGATACTTCAGATGAATAGAATGAGAAAACTAGGTACTGGACAGAACCAAGGCATTGCATGGTCCTCGGACCCAAGCCTCATGTGGAAACCAGATACTTCAGATGAATAAAATGAGAAAACTAGGTGCTGGACAGAACGAAGGCGTTGCATGGTCCTCGGACCCAAGCCTCATGGGGAAACCAGATGCTTTAGATGAATAAAATGAGAAAACTAGGTATTGGACAGAACCAAGGCATTGCATGGTCCTCGGACCCAAGCCTCATGGGGAAATCAGATACTTCAGATGTAAAATGATAAAACCAAGCACTAGACAAAACTTAAACATTGCATGGTCCAAGGCCTCCGGCCAGTAGGAAGAGCATTTCCACATAAAAACTAAATGCTAAGAAAAACCAAGGTCTTGCATGGTCTCCGGACCCAAACCTCACGGGGAAACCAAATACTTCAGATGATAAAATGAGAAAACTAGGTACTGGACAGAACCAAGGCATTGCATGGTCCTCGGACCCAAGCCTCATGGGGAAACCAGATACTGATGGAATTAAAAGTGAGTGCAGCGGAAAATAAGTTTTGAACGGATCTACTTCATTCAATATTGATAACATGTGTAAAGTAAATTTCAGAATTATGAGAACAAGAGATCGTACCTTGAAGCGATGAGTTTCAAAACCGAAGATTGAAGCACTTGGGAATACTCTTAATCTTCACTCCAATTCCACTAATCGCCCAAGATGTGTGGTCTCTCAAATTGGTAACAAAGGGATATCTAGTGAGTACCAAAAACCCACTTCCACACCACTACAATGGTGTTTTTCTTACCAAAAAACTTCTGTACGTTTTTCCCTTTGTTTCTAACCAATATATCTAATTGGGCTAGGCTTTTAGGCCTTACCAATTGGGCTTAAGTGTGTGGCTTGGAGTGGGACCAAAAGGGACCAATAAGACACTAGCTCCAATGGGCCTTGGGCTTTTCTGTCAACTCTTGACAAGTCCAAAGTTACCATTAACTATATTTAATACCACTATATAAATATAGTTGCACTCTAGGTCTTATCTATATATTATATCCCAAGACTTTATTATACATGCAACCCCTTCATAAAATATTCGTAGTAATACAAAGTTATTAATATAGACTGCCACTTTGTAAATTACTACATCTTGATCCTTGAGTACCCGGTTTAATCCTTAATGTTATTCATTATATATTTATGAAATCCAATTCCATAAATATATATACTTTAGTCTTACTAAAGTGGTTAGGCCTAACTCTCTGAATAACAAACCCATTAAACTTATCTCAAGGGAATATTTTATATCTCTGTTAAGAGACTATGAATTCCATCTTGAGAATACATGTTCCATCAACACTTAATGTGGCTGCCCAACATACTGAGGTTTTGACCATTAATATAGATCTCACTCCTGATATATCAAAGCAACCTACATCTTATGATCAGGTCCATTATTCTCTCAGGATTAAGAGTTCATGCAAATACAAGTCATGAGATTTATTATTCATTTGACAGTCCTTAGGCAAATAATAAATCTCATGGCGGTCCAGTTCAATATGTCTTAACTCTTAAAACATATTAACACATCAACTAGAAGTCTCCACTTCCATGATCAAGACAAATCATCGTAGTTGATATGTTATAGTCTTCGCAGATGAAATGCCCAATTTCATCACCGACTACGAACTATAATTCTGAGTTTACAAAGAACTTGTGATTTATATCTTCTGTGACTCTTCACATAAATCACATACTATGCATCTCATGGACTATATGATAATGTCCGAATATTCATGTTACCATTATTTCAGATAATAATAAAACAAATTTATTAAACACAATATTAAGTCATACATAATGTCAAACACAATGTCACACTTAATATCATACATAGCATCTTACAATAGGATTTAAGGGCACCAATCCTAACATTCTCCCACTTGCCCTAAAGACTATTGTGCACTAATCTAACTCCCATTCCCTCCAAAAGTGACTCGAAAGTCCTTTGAGGCAAGGCTTTGGTAAATGGATCTGCTAGATTGTTTGCACTTTCAATCTTTGCTACCACCACATCTCCACGAGCAACAATATCTCGAATGATATGGTACTTCCTCTCAATGTGCTTTCCTTTCTTGTGATTCCTTGGATCTTTAGATTGTGCAACTGCTCCACTGTTATCACAAAACAATGTGATTGGAACTTGCTCCATTCTTATTACACCAAGGTCAGAGAGGAATTTCTTGAGCCATACAGCTTCCTTTGCTGCTTCACAAGCAGCAACATATTCTGCTTCCATGGTGGAGTCTGCAATACATGATTGCTTAATACTCCGCCAACTAATGGCTCCACCTCCCAAGGTGAAAACACATCCTGAAGTGGATTTTCTGAAATCTAGATCCGATTGAAAATCTGAATCTGTATAGCCAATGGGAATCAAATCCTCACAACGGTAAACAAGCATATAATCTCTCGTTCTCCGTAGATACTTGAGAATATGCTTTACAGCTTGCCAATGTTTTGGTCCTGGATTTGATTGATATCTACTGACCATGCCCACTGAATAGCAGATATCTGGTCTAGTACAAAGCATGGCATACATGAGACTTCCTACTGCAGAAGCATAAGGAACTTGTCTCATTATATCTATTTCCTCTTGAGTCTTAGGCCTTTGGTCATCAGACAGAGGAACTCCATGTCTGAAAGGAAGTAATCCTTTCTTAGAGTTTTGCATGCTAAACCGTTCTAGAACCTTATCTATATATCCAGCTTGTGATAAGCCTAACATCTTATTCTTGCGATCTCGCCAAAGCTTGATCCCTAGAATAAAGTTAGCCTCACCCAAGTCCTTCATATCAAATTGACTTGACAACCAAACTTTTACAGATGATATTACCCCTACATCATTTCCAATGAGTAGAATATCATCAACATAAAGTACTAGGAACATTACTACTTTATCTTGATGTCTTTTGTACACACATGGTTCATCAAGATTTTGTTCAAAACCAAATGTCTTGATTGCTTGATCAAATCTGATGTTCCATGACCTAGATGCTTGCTTAAGTCCATAAATGGACCTTTGCAACTTGCATACCAAATGCTCTTGGTTCTTTGCTATGAAACCTTCCGGTTGCATCATATAGATTTCCTCTTCAAGATTGCCATTAAGAAATGCAGTCTTGACATCCATTTGCCAAATCTCATAATCAAAATGAGCAGCAATGGATAAGAGAATTCTGATAGATTTAAGCATTGCTACTGGAGAAAAGGTTTCATCATAATCAATACCTTCTTTTTGAGTATACCCTTTCGCCACTAGCCTTGCTTTAAAGGTTTCAACCTTCCCATCTATCCCTCTCTTTCTCTTGTAAACCCATTTGCAACCAACAGGTTTAATGCCATTAGGCGCCTCTACAAGATTCCAAACTTGATTGGAATACATGGAATCTAATTCAGATTTCATAGCTTGGACCCAATGATATGCATCTACATCATTCATTGCTTCATCATATGTATAGGGATCCGATTCAACCTCTTCTGAGATAGCTTCATAGATTTCTCCTAAACCTATGAATCTTATAGGAGGCCGAACAATTCTCCCACTACGACGAGGCACCTGTGTACTAGACATCTCAGTAGTAGTATCTTGTGGTGTACCTAATACAGCCACATTATCCCTAGTTTCATCTATAGGTTGTTCATTTACAGATTCATTCATTTCAGCCAACACAACTCTACTTTTAGGAGTATAATCATTCATATAGTCATTTTCCAAGAATTGGGCATTTGTGCTAACAAACACTTTATTATCTTTATGACTATAGAATAAACCTCCAACAGTTCCTTTTGGATACCCAACAAAGAAAACCACTTCTGTTTTAGACTGTAACTTGTCAGACTTTCCTTTTAACACATGTGCTGGACAACCCCAAATATGGAGATGTCTCATACTAGGCTTACGCCCATTCCACAATTCCACAGGTGTTTTAGGAACAGACTTCGAAGGTACTAAATTCAGAAGATACATCGCTGTGTTTAAGGCATATCCCCAAAAAGAAATAGGTAGAGTTGAATAACTCATCATGGACCTAACCATTTCTAAAAGAGTCCTATTCCTTCTTTCTGCTACACCATTCTGTTGTGGAGTTCCAGGTGCAGTCAATTGGGATACAATCCCATTCTTAGTTAAGTAATCCTTGAAATCCCCAAAGAGGTATTCACCACCTCGATCAGATCGAATGGCTTTTATGTGTTTACCTAATTGATTCTCAACTTCAGCCCTAAACTCTTTGAACTTTTCAAAGGCTTCGGACTTCCGTCTCATTAGGTATACATAACCATATCTTGAGTAATCATCAGTGAAAGTAATGAAATACTCATGGCCACCTCTTGCTTGGATTGACATAGGACCACAAACATCAGAATGTACTAATTCTAGCAAATCTTGGGCTCTTCTACCTTTTGCAGTAAAAGGTCGTTTGGTCATTTTACCTTCCAAACAAGATTCACAAACTGGAAATTCATCAAAGTCCATGGGCCCTAAGAGTCCATCTTTGATCAGTCTTTGAATTCTGTTTGAATTAATATGACCTAAACGCAAGTGCCAAAGATATGCATCATTAGTAGAAGGAAACTTTCTCTTTAATGATTTTACATGAGAGTTAGCATCTAATTCAGAATTATATAATTCATGCTTATCAGGAGTTAAAATATAAAGACCATCCACAATATTGCCATAACAGATAAACACTTTATCCTTCTTTATTACAACATTGTCTTTTAGGATAACACAATATCCTTGTTTACCTAAGTAAGTAGCAGAAATTAAATTCCTACGTACATTAGGTACATACAAACAGTCTTCTAATATTAAAACTCTAGATTGAAAACACAAATTATAAACACCAACAGCTACAACTGGAATTCTGCTCCCATCAGCCAAAGTAAGAAACAACTCCCCTTCTTTAAGTTTTCTGGTCTCCTGAAACCCCTGCAAAGAATTGCAGATATGATTAGTACAACCTGAATCCACACACCAGGAATCCGTGGGATTCTGTACCAAACATATTTCAAGAAGGAATGTATCATTCATACCTTTATTCTTGGCAGCCTTGAAAACTGGACAATTCCTCTTCCAATGTCCTTTCTCACCACAATGGAAACACTTTCCTTTGATTTTCTTTCCTTTATCAGCAACCCCTAAGGCAATTTGTTTACCCTCTTGTTTGGTGAAGTCCTTCTTCTTCTTCTTCTTACCCTTGCCTTTCGACTTAGGTTGAGAAGTAGAAGCTTCACCAACATTGGCTTCAACATTGGAAGTACCAAGAATGCCTTCTGCCGCTACCAATTCATTCATTAATTCAGACAAGGTATAAATCTTTTTGTTCATATTATAGTTTAGTTTGAATTCCTTGAATGATTCTGGTAGCGACTGGAGTATCATATCCACTTGGGATTCTCCATCTATATCGGCACCTAAAACTTCCAATGTGTTCAGATTAGAGATCATTGTAAGACAATGCTCTCTAACTGAACTTCCTTCAGCCATTCTGGTGTTATAAATTTGCCTCATGGTCTCTTGCCTTGCAGAACGGCCTTGCTCACCAAACATCTCCTTCAGACTTTGCATGATGTCTGAAGCTAGTTCTACATCCTGCATTTGATGCTGTAGAACATTTGAGATAGATGCTAGGATGTAGCACTTGGCCATTCCATTAGATTTCTGCCAACGATCATATCGTTGTTTTTCCTCAAGAGGAGCATCTAATGAAGGAAAGTTAGGACATGGTTTAGTAAGAACATACTTATGTTCTTCAGCAGTGAGAACTATGTCCAAGTTTCTTTTCCAGTCAACATAGTTGGATCCAGTCAGTTTGTTTTGATTAAGAATAGCTACAAGTGGGCTAAAAGATGCCATGTTCTAAATCTGAAAACAATAAACATGAATATAATCAATAAACTGGACATTATCTTTTTAGCATATAAACATATAGTATGGAACCTTAATAAAACCATAATATAATATATGCAACGACAACCCAATCCCATATTCAATATCCCTCAGCATAGAGTGAATATAAAATACTATGATTGATTGAGAACTATTCTCATCATTAGTGCTATCATGATAACTCTTATCAAACACTAATAATATGCCGTTATATTTATTTGGCCTCTAAATAATGATAGTAAGAACTCAGCATAGAGGATACTATAATATTTAGTCTAGTGTATACCATTGTCTAGAATCATGTGTAGCCACATTTCATCCCCTTAACAAGCTTATTTTGTAGTACCATGATACAAAACACCCTCCGCATGGAATGCTAAGCTCAAGGCAAAGACAAGGTGTTTGATCAAACCACAATAAACCAAGAAATTCAATCTTGTAGGACCATAAAATAAATACTCTCCGCATGGAATGCTAAGCACAAGGCAAAGACAAAGTATTTATTTCATACTACTATGAATTGACAATGGAGGCCGTGAGATCCAACCCTTGTATCTCTCTCCCACTAGATGTTTTAAAAGAAAGGTTTTTAGTTTTAAAACATGCATAATCTAATTACACATAGTCTTACTCTTTTATCATGTGAAAACACTTAGAAAAAATTTCTGTTTTTCTTTCTTTCGATCGATCGAAAGTGCCCCTCGATCGATCGAAAAAAAAACTAAAAAATTCGAACTTGATCCTCTGACACTTTCGATTGATACTCGATTGCCTTTCGATCGATCGAAAAACAGATTCGATCGATCGACTAGCAATCGAAAAACTATCGTTCTAAAGCATCTAATCACTGTCTCTTTCGATCGATCGAAAATGATTTTCGATCGATCGAAAATCGCGAAACTCAAATTCCCAGAAATTTTCTAAGGCAGTTTTCTACGGATTTTCATGAACAAACATCTTGAAAACGAACATGATAGACAGAGATCAATGTCAAAACTGAATTCTATTGATGTTATAGCCTTAAGATTGAATTTAACATACTTAAATTTAAAATTAAACAACATCATAACACCAATTTCAGTTTTCATCAAATCATAGTTTCAACAACATGCAGAAAATTAAAAACTTAATCTTCTAACAATATGAAACTATCTTCTCCAATTCTAAAACTCACAAACATGTTAAACAATACGAAATTGAAGACCGCTCTGATACCATTTGATGGAATTAAAAGTGAGTGCAGCGGAAAATAAGTTTTGAACGGATCTACTTCATTCAATATTGATAACATGTGTAAAGTAAATTTCAGAATTATGAGAACAAGAGATCGTACCTTGAAGCGATGAGTTTCAAAACCGAAGATTGAAGCACTTGGGAATACTCTTAATCTTCACTCCAATTCCACTAATCGCCCAAGATGTGTGGTCTCTCAAATTGGTAACAAAGGGATATCTAGTGAGTACCAAAAACCCACTTCCACACCACTACAATGGTGTTTTTCTTACCAAAAAACTTCTGTACGTTTTTCCCTTTGTTTCTAACCAATATATCTAATTGGGCTAGGCTTTTAGGCCTTACCAATTGGGCTTAAGTGTGTGGCTTGGAGTGGGACCAAAAGGGACCAATAAGACACTAGCTCCAATGGGCCTTGGGCTTTTCTGTCAACTCTTGACAAGTCCAAAGTTACCATTAACTATATTTAATACCACTATATAAATATAGTTGCACTCTAGGTCTTATCTATATATTATATCCCAAGACTTTATTATACATGCAACCCCTTCATAAAATATTCGTAGTAATACAAAGTTATTAATATAGACTGCCACTTTGTAAATTACTACATCTTGATCCTTGAGTACCCGGTTTAATCCTTAATGTTATTCATTATATATTTATGAAATCCAATTCCATAAATATATATACTTTAGTCTTACTAAAGTGGTTAGGCCTAACTCTCTGAATAACAAACCCATTAAACTTATCTCAAGGGAATATTTTATATCTCTGTTAAGAGACTATGAATTCCATCTTGAGAATACATGTTCCATCAACACTTAATGTGGCTGCCCAACATACTGAGGTTTTGACCATTAATATAGATCTCACTCCTGATATATCAAAGCAACCTACATCTTATGATCAGGTCCATTATTCTCTCAGGATTAAGAGTTCATGCAAATACAAGTCATGAGATTTATTATTCATTTGACAGTCCTTAGGCAAATAATAAATCTCATGGCGGTCCAGTTCAATATGTCTTAACTCTTAAAACATATTAACACATCAACTAGAAGTCTCCACTTCCATGATCAAGACAAATCATCGTAGTTGATATGTTATAGTCTTCGCAGATGAAATGCCCAATTTCATCACCGACTACGAACTATAATTCTGAGTTTACAAAGAACTTGTGATTTATATCTTCTGTGACTCTTCACATAAATCACATACTATGCATCTCATGGACTATATGATAATGTCCGAATATTCATGTTACCATTATTTCAGATAATAATAAAACAAATTTATTAAACACAATATTAAGTCATACATAATGTCAAACACAATGTCACACTTAATATCATACATAGCATCTTACAATAGGATTTAAGGGCATCAATCCTAACAGATACTTCAGATGATAAATGGAGAAAACTAGGTACTGGACAGAACCAGGGCATTGCATGGTCCTCGGACCCAAGCCTCATGGGGAAACCAGATACTTCAGATGAATAGAATGAGAAAACTAGGTACTAGACAGAATCAAGGCATTGCATGGTCCTCGGACCCAAGCCTCATGGGGAAACCAGATACTTCAGATGATAAAATGAGAAAACTTGGTACTGAAAAGAACCAGGGCATTGCATGGTCCTCGGACCCAAGCCTCATGGGGAAACCAGATTCTTCAGATGAATAGAATGAGAAAACTAGGTACTGGACAGAACCAAGGCATTGCATGGTCCTCGGACCCAAGCCTCGTGGGGAAACCAGTTACTTCAGATGAATTGAATGAGAAAACTAGGTACTGGACAGAACCAAGGCATTGCATGGTCCTCGGACCCAAGCCTCATGGGGAAACCAGATACTTCAGATGAATAGAATGAGAAAACTAGGTACTGGACAGAATCAAGGCATTGCATGGTCCTCGGACCCAAGCCTCATGGGGAAATCAGATACTTCAGATGATAAAATGAGAAAACTAGGTACTGAAAAGAACCAGGGCATTGCATGGTCCTCGGACCGAAGCCTCATGGGGAAACCAGATTCTTCAGATGAATAGAATGAGAAAACTAGGTACTGGACAGAACAAAGGCATTGCATGGTCCTCGGACCCAAGCCTCATGGGGAAACCAGATACTTCAGATGATAAAATGAGAAAACTAGGTACTGGACAGAACCAGGGAATTGCATGGTCCTCGGACCCAAGCCTCATGGGGAAACCAGATACTTCAGATGAATAGAATGAGAAAACTAGGTACTGGACAGAACCAAGGCATTGCATGGTCCTCGGACCCAAGCCTCATGGGGAAACCAGATACTTCAGATGATAAAATGAGAAAACTAGGTACTGAAAAGAACCAGGGCATTGCATGGTCCTCGGGCCCAAGCCTCATGGGGAATCCAGATTCTTCAGATGAATAGAATGAGAAAACTAGGTACTGGACAGAACCAAGGCATTGCATGGTCCTCGGACCCAAGCCTCATGGGGAAACCAGATACTTCAGATGATAAAATGAGAAAACTAGGTACTGAACAGAACCAGGGCATTGCATGGTCCTCGGATGCAAGCCTCATGGGGAAACCAAATACTTCAGATGAATAGAATGAGAAAACTAGGTACTGGACAGAACCAGGGCATTGCATGGTCCTCGGACCCAAGCCTCATGGGGAAACCAGATACTTCAGATGAATTGAATGAGAAAACTAGGTACTGGACAGAACCAAGGCATTGCATGGTCCTCGGACCCAAGCCTCATGGGGAAACCAGATTCTTCAGATGATAAAATGAGAAAACTAGGTACTGGACAGAACCAAGGCATTGCATGGTCCTCGGACCCAAGCCTCTTGGGGAAACTAGATACTTCAGATGATAAAATGAGAAAACTAGGTACTGGACAGAACCAGGGCATTGAATGGTCCTCGGACCCAAGCCTCATGGGGAAACCAGATACTTCAGACGATAAATTAAGAAAACTAGGTACTGGACAGAACCAAGGCATTGCATGGTCCTTGGACCCAAGCCTCATGGGGAAACCAGATACTTCAGATGATAAAATGAGAAAACTAGGTACTGGACAGAACCAAGGCATTGCATGGTCCTCGGACCCGAGCCTCATGGGGAAACCAGATACTTCAAATGATAAAATGAGAAAATTAGGTACTGGACAGAACCAAGGCATTGCATGGTCCTCGGACCTAAGCCTCATTGGAAACCAGATACTTCAGATGATAAAATGAGAAAATTAGGTACTGGACAGAACCAGGGCATTGCATGGTCCTCGGACCCAAGCCTCGTGGGGAAGCCAGATACTTCAGATGATAAAATTAGAAAACTAGGTACTAGACAGAACCAAGGCATTGCATGGTCCTCAGACCCAAGCCTCATGGGGAAACCAGATACTTCAGATGAATAGAATGAGAAAACTAGGTACTGGACAGAACCAAGGCATTGCATGGTCCTCGGACCCAAGCCTCATGGGGAAACCAGATACTTCAGATGAATAGAATGAGAAAACTAGGTACTGGACAGAACCAAGGCATTGCATGGTCCTCGGACCCAAGCCTCATGCGGAAACCAGATACTTCAGATGATAAAATGAGAAAACTAGGTACTGAAAAGAACCAGGGCATTGCATGGTCCTCGGACCCAAGCCTCATGGGGAAACCAGATTCTTCAGATGAATAGAATGAGAAAACTAGGTACTGGACAGAACCAAGGCATCGCATGGTCCTCGGACCCAATCCTCATGGGGAAACCAGATACTTCAGATGATAAAATGAGTAAACTAGGTATTGGACAGAAGCAGGGCATTGCATGGTCCTCGGACCCAAGCCTCATGGTGAAACCAGATACTTCAGATGAATAGAATGAGAAAACTAGGTACTGGACAGAACCAAGGCATTGCATGGTCCTCGGACCCAAGCCTAATGGGGAAATCAGATACTTCAGATGTAAAATGATAAAACCAAGCACTAGACAAAACTTAAACATTGCATGGTCCAAGGCCTCCGGCCAGCAGGAAGAGCATTTCCTCATAAAAACTAAATGCTAAGAAAAACCAAGGTCTTGCATGCTCTCCGGACCCAAACCTCATGGGGAAACCAGATACTTCAGATGATAAAATGAGAAAACTAGGTACTGGACAGAACCAAGGCATTGCATGGTCCTCGGACCCAAGCCTCATGGGGAAACCAGATACTTCAGATGATAAAATGAGAAAACTAGGTACTGGACAGAATCAGGGCATTGCATGGTCCTCGGACCCAAGCCTCATGGGGAAACCAGATACTTCAGATGAATAGAATGAGAAAACTAGGTACTGGACAGAATCAAGGCATTGCATGGTCCTCGGACCCAAGCCTCATGGGGGAACCAGATACTTCAGATGATAAAATGAGAAAACTAGGTACTGAAAAGAACCAGGGCATTGCATGGTCCTCGGACCCAAGCCTCATGGGGAAACCAGATTCTTCAGATGAATAGAATGAGAAAACTAGGTACTGGACAGAACCAAGGCATTGCATGGTCCTCGGACCCAAGCCTCATGGGGAAACCAGATACTTCAGATGAATTGAATGAGAAAACTAGGTACTGGACAGAACCAAGGCATTGCATGGTCCTCTGACCCAAGCCTCATGGGGAAACCAGATACTTCAGATGAATAGAATGAGAAAACTAGGTACTGTACAGAATCAAGGCATTGCATGGTCCTCGGACCCAAGCCTCATGGGGAAACCAGATACTTCAGATGATAAAATGAGAAAACTAGGTACAGAAAAGAACCAGGGCATTGCATGGTCCTCGGACCCAAGCCTCATGGGGAAACCAGATTCTTCAGATGAATAGAATGAGAAAACTAGGTACTGGACAGAACCAAGGCATTGCATGGTCCTCGGACCCAAGCCTCATGGGGAAACCAGATACTTCAGATGATAAAATGAGAAAACTAGGTACTGGACAGAACCAAGGCATTGCATGGTCCTCGGACCCAAGCCTCATGGGGAAACCAGATACTTCAGATGATAAAATGAGAAAACTAGGTACTGAACAGAACCAGGGCATTGCATGGTCCTCGGATCCAAGCCTCATGGGGAAACCAGATACTTCAGATGAATAGAATGAGAAAACTAGGTACTGGACAGAACCAGGGCATTGCATGGTCCTCGGACCCAAGCCTCATGGGGAAACCAGATACTTCAGATGAATTGAATGAGAAAACTAGGTACTGGACAGAACCAAGGCATTGCATGGTCCTCGGACCCAAGCCTCATTGGGAAACCAGATACTTCAGATAATAAAATGAGAAAACTAGGTACTGGACAGAACCAAGGCATTGCATGGTCCTCGGACCCAAGCCTCTTGGGGAAACTAGATACTTCAGATAATAAAATGAGAAAACTAGGTACTGGACAGAACCAGGGCATTGAATGGTCCTCGGACCCAAGCCTCATGGGGAAACCAGATACTTCAGACGATAAATTAAGAAAACTAGTTACTGGACAGAACCAAGGCATTGCATGGTCCTTGGACCCAAGCCTCATGGGGAAACCAGATACTTCAGATGATAAAATGAGAAAACTAGGTACTGGACAGAACCAAGGCATTGCATGGTCCTCGGACCCAAGCCTCATGGGGAAACCAGATACTTCAGATGATAAAATGAGAAAACTAGGTACTGGACAGAACCAAGGCATTGCATGGTCCTCGGACCCAAGCCTCTTGGGGAAACTAGATACTTCAGATGATAAAATGAGAAAACTAGGTACTGGACAGAACCAGGGCATTGAATGGTCCTCGGACCCAAGCCTCATGGGGAAACCAGATACTTCAGACGATAAATTAAGAAAACTAGGTACTGGACAGAACCAAGGCATTGCATGGTCCTTGGACCCAAGCCTCATGGGGAAACCAGATACATCAGATGATAAAATGAGAAAACTAGGTACTGGACAGAACCAAGGCATTGCATGGTCCTCGGACCCAAGCCTCATGGGGAAACCAGATACTTCAGATGATAAAATGAGAAAACTAGGTACTGGACAGAACCAAGGCATTGCATGGTCCTCGGACCCGAGCCTCATGGGGAAACCAGATACTTCAGATGATAAAATGAGAAAATTAGGTACTGGACAGAACCAAGGCATTGCATGGTCCTCGGACCTAAGCCTCATTGGAAACCAGATACTTCAGATGATAAAATGAGAAAATTAGGTACTGGACAGAACTAGGGCATTGCATGGTCCTCGGACCTAAGCCTCATTATGAAACCAGATACTTCAGATGATAAAATTAGAAAACTAGGTACTAGACAGAACCAAGGCATTGCATGGTCCTCGGACCCAAGCCTGATGGGGAAACCAGATACTTCAGATGATAAAATGAGAAAACTAGGTACTGGACAGAACCAAGGCATTGCATGGTCCTCGGACCCAAGCCTCATGGGGAAACTAGATACTTCAGATGATAAAATGAGAAAACTAGGTATTGGACAGAAGCAGGGCATTGCATGGTCCTCGGACCCAAGCCTCATGGTGAAACCAGATACTTCAGATGAATAGAATGAGAAAACTAGGTACTGGACAGAACCAAGGCATTGCATGGTCCTCGGACCCAAGCCTCATGGGGAAACCAGATACTTCAGATGATAAAATGAGAAAACTAGGTACTGGACAGAACTAGGGTAATGCATGGTCCTCAGACCCAAGCCTCATGGGGAAACCAGATACTTCAGATGAATAGAATGAGAAAACTAGGTACTAGACAGAACCAAGGCATTGCATGGTCCTCGGACCCAAGCCTCATGGGGAAACCAGATACTTCAGATGAATAGAATGAGAAAACTAGGTACTGGACAGAACCAAGGCATTGCATGGTCCTCGGACCCAAGCCTCATGGGGAAACCAGATACTTCAGATGAATAAAATGAGAAAACTAGGTGCTGGACAGAACCAAGGCGTTGCATGGTCCTCGGACCCAAGCCTCATGGGGAAACCAGATGCTTCAGATGAATAAAATGAGAAAACTAGGTATTGGACAGAACCAAGGCATTCATGGCCCTCGGACCCAAGCCTCATGGGGAAACCAGATACTTCATATGTAAAATGAGAGAACCAAGCACTAGACAAAACTTAAACATTGCATGGTCCAAGGCCTCCGGCCAGCAGGAAGAGCATTTCCTCATAAAAACTAAATGCTAAGAAAAACCAAGGTCTTGCATGGTCTCCGGACCCAAACCTATATGGGAATCAGTCACTTTGAGGCAATACAAATGCTGAACGGAACTAGGGTGCTTGTATGGGTCACAAGTCTAAAACTGAGGCGAAGCCAACCCCCTTAGGCGCTAAATGATGAGCCCCATCAGGGACAAAAACCATGAAAAATTGGGCGCTATAGCACAAACGACCCAAACCTATCCATCCTCGGGCGACCCTTTGTGCAGAAGGAAAGCTGCAAAAACAGCTGAAATTGCGATAGCACTGACGACGAGGTAGAGCCCAACAGGCCGAGAAAATGCGCCGAGGAAGTCAAAATCCTCCTCCCTGTCCAAAGGGACGTGCAGCAGAATTTTGAAAGGCTATTGTGGGGCCCCTATCTTTAACTACTCTGGCCCACTCTGTAACCCGGCCCAAGGCCCACGCCGAGGATACTGTAAAGGCCGAGGATAGTGGGAATTAGCTCAGGTCGTCTAAAGGCCTCGCCGAGGATGACACATCCTCGGCGCACCGACTTCACCAAAAGAAAATATCCCACCAACATTTTGGACGCTTTAATGGTGAGGTGACCTGAAAACCCTAAAGCATCAGTCACTTCAACTGTTATAAAGCCTACAAAGGCGGCTGGAAAATAACATAAAGCCTACAAATATAGATGATGGGACAATCCCCTGCACATAGAAGCTCCGATAATTGACAAGTGGACGGTAAAGATTAACAAGAGTAACAATACTATATAACCAAGAGATTTCCCAACGTAAAGAAGGGGGATCCAGAGAAAATAGGACTGGGCATAGATCAACTCGAAGAAAAATAGATCCTCGGAGAAAGCTAAGGATGAATATATTTCGCAAACACTTAACCAAAATAATGAAGATCCTCATAAACACTTATCCGAAATCATTATAAAGGTCCTTACCAACACTTAACCAGATCCATGGCCTTTATCCTCATAGAAATTACCCAGTAAATTCATTCTGTTATCATCTATGTTGGTCTCGCATCATTCGTTGTTCGTATTGCTAGTGCCTAGCCCGTATACCCACAACTCTACAAGTTTTATTGTTAAGGGTCCATTACAAAATATACCCCTACAATATGTATATATATAATAAAAAGTTTATACATAAGGCATAAAAGACTTCTAAAGAACAGTATATAGTACCTTAAATATACAGTACCCAAGACAATAATTATACATAGCTAGCCCGCTAATGGGCAACGTGATGTTTATTATACTTCTTAATAACATATTCATACCTCAAAAATTTGTTGGGAAGATAATCAAAAGTCTCGCAGGTTACAGGGTCTTTAAAAATGGATGAACAAAAACGAATATATATCTTTGAGGATTTCGGTACCGGTTTAACCACCAGAACGGAAAATTTTGGCCGTACCAACCGGTACGGTACGAAATTAACTACATTGCTTTAGATACTATTTCATGTCCTTTGATTACTGTAGATTGAATTAATATATATATCTTCATAAAATTTTTTTTTTTAATATATATATATATATATCTTGTATGCCTATTCTTTTTTATTATTCCTTTTATTTTATTTACGCAAGCCTCACGTGGTGGAAGGAACTGATGAGTTTGGGGCATTAGTATTTAGGGTCCGTTTGGATACAACTTATTTTGCTGAAAACTGAAAACACTGTAGCAAAATAATTTTTAAATGTGTGAATAGTGCTGTGGGACCCATTTTTGATATATTTTTTTTAATAAAGTGGTTGTGGGTCCCATGAATAGTGCGTGAATAGTGCTGCTACAGTGCGTGAACAGCGTGAACAGCGCACTATTCATGAACAGTGGATTTTGTCACTAAAAGCGGAAACAAGTGCAAGAAAAAAAAAAAAAAAGAAAAAAAAAGAAAGAAAGAAGGAAACGTGAAACATGAGAAACGCAGACTCTCAATCCAAACACATACTTAGTATTACTTTTGTTGAGATTTTCTAGGGTGTCAAACTTCTTTGGGAACATAACACACCCTGGATTGAAAACGATTATATAGAAGCAACCAAATCTATGCAGCGTCATGAACAGTCTAGTCGTATCTAGGATATCTAAGAAAATCTTTTGATGAAGGACCGAACAATCACATTCGTGTTGCCATTTTTCATTTGGCTTGTCAAATTGAGAGACAGACAAGAGGTTGACTAAAAAAAAATAAGAAAGTAGTTTTATTGGGAGGAGAGTATCGGGTTTGAGAGAGAGGAGAGCATATATTTAATAGAAAAAAATAAATCAGATTTAAAAATTAGAAAAAAATTATTAATATGTAAAATTATGGAGATGTCAACTAAAAGTCAAACACTTCAGTTTTATATATAAAATATATAGATAATAATAATAATAATAATAATAATAATGAACTGAAATTCTGTCTCCAGTCACAATTTGCTTGAACAAACTTTACTCAACACTTGTGCAATTTGTTCCACCTTTGATGGCCCTTAAAATAATCCTTTTATATGTCTAGGGTTGTGAGAAAAGAAAGACCAAACATACAATCACGGATTGGAATCAAAACAAAACTGAAATTCTGTTTTTCATAAACCTCGACAAATACCCTATCTGTCGAGCTGTTGTCGAGCTACGGGTTTCAACAGCTCTTCAAGGCTCGATAGATGGCTAGCTGTCGAGCTTTAATGACAAGCACTTTCTTAGTTTGAATCTTGAACATACTTGCATGGCTTTAACACTTGAACTTGAAATAAGGTTTCTTGAAGTATTAAACACATCATAAATCTACCCAAATACAAGTAAAGTGCATTTTGTCAAATGATTAGCCAAACACAGCAACTTCTTCACAAGAAAGATGAACTAGGGAAAATTCTG
Source organism: Quercus glauca (assembly GCA_023736055.1). Taxonomy (NCBI): domain Eukaryota; kingdom Viridiplantae; phylum Streptophyta; class Magnoliopsida; order Fagales; family Fagaceae; genus Quercus; species Quercus glauca. The sequence continues at coordinate 878,897 of CM043315.1, forward strand.
TCTCCGGTTACAATTTGCTTGAACAAACTTTACTCAACACTTGTGCAATTTGTTCCACCTTTAACGGCCCTTAAAATAATCATTTTATATGTCTAGGGTTGTGAGAAAAGAAAACTCAAACATACAATCACGGATTGGAATCAAAATAGAACTGAAATTCTGTTTTTCATAAACCTTGACAGATACCCTATCTGTCAAGTTGCTGTCGAGCTACGGGCTTCAACAGCTCTTCAAGCCTAGCTGTCGATAAATGGCTAGATGTCAAGTTTTAATGACAGGCACTTTCTCAGCTTGAATCTTGGACAGATTTGCATGGTTTTAACACTTGAACTTAAAACAAGGTTTCTTGAAGTAATAAACACATCATAGACCTACCCAAATACAAGTAAAGTGTGTTTTGTCAAAAGAATTAGCCAAACACAACAACTTCTTCACAAGAAAGATGAACTAGGGCAAATTCTGTCTCCGGTCACAATTTGTTTAAACAAACTTTGCTCAACACTTGTGCAATTTGTTCCACCTTTGATGGCCTTTAAAATAATCTTTTTATATGTCTAGGGTTGTAAGAAAAGAAAACCCAAACATACAATCATAGATTGGAATCAAAATAGAACTGAAATTCTATTTTTCATAAACCTCAACAGATACCCTATTTGTCGAGCTACTGTCGAGCTACAGGCTTCAACAGCTCTTCAAGGCTACCTGTCGATCTTTAATGACAGGCACTTTCTTAGCTTGAATCTTGGACAGACTTGCATGGTTTTAACACTTAAACTTGAAACAAGGTTTCTTGAAATATTAAACACATCATAGATCTACCCAAATACAAGTAAAATGCGTTTTGTCAAAGGATTAGCCAAACACAGCAACTTCTTCACAAGAAAGATGAACTACGGCAAGTTTTGTCTCCGGTCACAATTTGCTTGAACAAACTTTGCTCAACACTTGTGCAATTTGTTCCACCTTTGACGGCCCTTAAAATAATCCTTTTATATGTCCAGGGTTGTGAGAAAAGAAAGCCCAAACATATAATCATGGATTGGAATCAAAGCAGAACTTAAATTCTGTTTTTCATAAACCTCCAACAATACCCTATCTATCGAGCTGCTGTCGAGCTACGGGCTTCAACAGCTCTTCAAGGCTAGCTGTTGACAGATAGCTAGCTGTCGAGCTTTAATGACAGGCACTTTCTTAGCTTGAATCTTGGAAAGACTTGCATGGCTTTAACACTTGAATTTGAAACAAGGTTTCTTTAAGTATTAAACACATCCTAGATCTACCAAATACAAGTAAAGTGCGTTTTGTCAAAGGATTTGCCAAACACAGCAACTTCATCACAAGAAAGATGAACTAGGGCAAATTCTGTCTCTGGTCACAATTTGCTTGAACAAACTTTGCTCAACACTTGTGCAATTTGTTCCACCTTTGACGGCCCTTAAAATAATCATTTTATATGTCTAAGATTGTGAGAAAAGAAAGTCCAAACATACAATCACAGATTGGAATCAAAACAGAACTGAAATTTTGTTTTTCATAAACCTCGATAAATACCCTGAAAGTTCAAATAGTGTATAAAACACTATGAACGTTTAGACCCCCAATTACAAAATTATCAATTCAAGCTTATTGTCAAACAATATATGTGCGGAAAATGAACATAAGCTAATAACAAAATTCATAAAAAATCTAAACCAATTAAAATCACATCCACAGCAGAAATTAAATGGCAAAGATTAAGGGAAGAGAGATGCAAACATAAGGACAACACTCGATGTGTTATCGAAGAGGAAACCGAAGTCCTCGGCGTAAAGCCTCTCCGCCGCCCTCCAAGCAGTTATTAATCCACTAAAGAATGAAGTTGGGATACATGAACAGTAGAAGACACTCCAAGACTAATCTACCCAATGTACCTAAGCCCTCCAAGCTTCTTGCTCCAATGAGGTTGCGCCGAACTTTTGTCTTCTTTAGCTTACCGGATTCCGCTATATCCCATAGCATTAACCAATATGAATTGGTCCCTTCTTAACTGCTTCCCTAAGCAGCAAAATGTCTTCTCACAGATGTGTGTATGGTAAGAAAAGGATTTGGCCAAGAACCTCTCAAGGATGTAACAATGGAGAGGGTGAGAGTAGAGGAATTTGAAGAGTCTCTATGTGAAGATTGTGGATGAGTCAATCTTGTTTTTCTCTAGGGTTTCTCTCTCAAAATTATCTCTAGAATTTCTCTACATTTCATGGGAATAAGGGGTATTTATACTGGGGTGAATGTGGAATGAGAAGAGTCAGGTTTTTCAAAACAGAGCTGGCTGGTGGCTTGGCCTTGTCACTTGACTGAGTCGCGAGTTCAAGCAGCGAGTTAACAGACCGGCCAGGCTGGACTTTTTGTCCTGTAGTGCTCCAGCTGGCGTGACTATTCTTCTTTTCTGCACGCTTCACTCGTGCGCTGCAGTTGGCGGCTTGCCAGTCGCGAGTCACCCGCGGGTCCCAGTCGCGAGTCTCTGCATCCTTGCACAATCTTGAGCATTTCTTCACACTCTCTCACTCACTACCCTTACATGAATCCCACCTAAATACAAGGTTGCTAATTGCTAAAATACAAGCAAATTTGGCATGGAATAAAGCTAACAAGATGGTTGATTAAATTCAACCTTACATACCCTATCTGTCGAGCTGCTGTCAAGCTACGGGCTTCAACAGCTCTTCAAGGCTCGATAGATGGCTAGCTGTTAAGCTTTAATGACAGGCACTTTCTTAGCTTGAATCTTGGACAGACTTGCATGGTTTTAACACTTGAACTTGAAACAAGATTTCTTGAAGTATTAAACACATCCTAGATCAACCCAAATGCAAGTAAAGTGCGTTTTGTCAAAGGATTAGCCAAACACAGCAACTTCTTCACAAGAAAGATGAACTAGGGCAAATTCTGTCTTCGGTCACAATTTGCTTGAACAAACTTTGCTCAACACTTGTGCAATTTGTTCTACCTTTGACGGCCCTTAAAATAATCATTTTATATGTCTAGGGTTGTGAGAAAAGAAAACCCAAACATACAATCACGGATTGGAATCAAAACAAAACTAAAATTCTGTTTTTCATAAGCCTCGACAGATACCCTATCTGTCGAGCTGTTGTCGAGCTACGGGCTTCAATAGCTCTTCAAGGCTCGATAGATGGCTAGCTACCGAGCTAACTGTCAAGCTTTAATGAGAGGCACTTTCTCAGCTTGAATCTTGGATAGACTTGCATGGCTTTAACACTTGAACTTGAAACAAGGTTTATTGAAGTATTAAACACATCCTAGATCTAACCAAATACAAGTAAAGTGCATTTTGTCAAAGGATTAGCCAATTACATAAAATAGTGACATATGTTCCTAACAAGTGAATCACATATATCATAACATATGGGTTACAGTCTTACCACGTGCATTTTTTGGAAAAAAAAAAAAAAAAGTTGCCATATAGGTTAGTCATTGTGTCTTGCCACTTGCTTTTTTTGAAAAAAAAAAAAAAAACGTATTAAAAAATATAAATAACAAAATACACGCACAAGCCGTGTCCTTTTTATTTTGATTTTGGAATTTACTAACGTATGCCCTTAGGGCACACAATAATATACCATTTTTTTAAAAAGTTTTATCGAGAATTGAAAAAGTTTTGACAGTTTTTTCAATTTCTAATAAAATTTTCCCAAAAACGGATTTATAAATGTATGCCCTAAGGGCATACATTAACCGAACCCTTTTATTTTTTTAAAGAACTATAGTCTGCCTTTAAAGTCTTCTATGCCTGAATGTATACAACTTTTTATCATATAAATTAGGGATGTGCAGCCAACCCACCTACCCACAAAACTGACCCGACCCGACCCAACCTGCCGGGTTGGGTCGGGTTTTAGGTCTTGTGGGTTGGGTTGGGTTACAATTTTTTTTTTATAGCGGGTCAAGTTGGGTTCAGTTCATTGAATTTCAAACTTGACCCGACCCGCCCATATATTTAATATATATTTAAAATATATTATATAATTAATAAATCTTTTTTTAAATAACTAACTCTTCCTCTTATCCTATATAAAAGCTAATATTAATGTATTTTTGTTCATAAATTAATGTATAACTGAGTTGGAATATTAGTTCATATATTAATGTATATTTTTTTTATCAACTTAGTGGCAGGTGTGATATATGTTTTTCCTGCTCAACTTAATAATAAAAGTAATAACAAAAAATTGTCAAACCCATGGGTTCAACTCGACCCATATGGGTTGGATTGGGTCAAAAAATCCCCTTAACCTGACCCAACCCGACCTATGCACACCCCTAATATAAATGGTGTCTGTATGGACCATTTTTAACTCCTAGCCCAACGGGTGTATGGATTTAGGCCCAAAAAAGCCCAAAACAATAAATTTGTAGAGAATGGGTTTGAAAACTTGGCTTTAGTGAATTAAATAACAAAACGATAGATTCTGATGATAAAGAGAGAAAGATAATGGGCATTCCCTAAGGAAAAATGTCCTCGGCAAAGTCCGAGGAGGCAGATTCTTAAATATTGCTCTTATAGCTTTTTTACAAGTCTGGTTTTAGGTTGCTACAGTGTATCCTTCTTCAATTTTTCTGACCCTTTCCTAATGGAGGGTCTCTTACATTATATAACTCCCCTTGGACCATCCTGATCCTACACCTGTTGAGCATCTGAGCCTTTACTTGAGTGCCCGTCCTATCAAACACCCTCTTCAGCTTTTTGTGAGTTGTGGTAGCCAAGGCAGCACTGTTCAAGGGTCTTCTCCACATAAATGCAGACAGAAAAGTAGCGGCAGTGCATTTAATGCGATGGTAGCAGCTTTCTTTTAGATATTTTTAGGTTTCCTCCTTTCTTATGTGTTCATGAGGCGCGTCCCCATCACTGGAGCTTCTTGGAAGGTCACTCTAATTGCTGGAATATGTGCTTGGGCCGCACTTATCATATCCAATGAGGAGTTCCTCCTTGGACCACCTTTCATTCATTCCTTACTCCGGAGAATTCAAACTGGAACCCCCACAACTATTTGTATCTCCTCGGACATACCAACATCCTTGGATAAGGCCCTAGGCCCAATATATAACTTTAGGCTTTAACCCCTACAATAGTCCCTCAAAACTCTGGTTTTTCCCTCTCATCTGAGGAGAGAAAGTGGAGTTTTGATTTTTAAGAGCCAAAACCATTAATCTCTCTGGTTCACACGTGCGGGAATGCCGTTTTACGTGCCCTATGATTGCAACTGACGCTTTGAAGCTTGCGAGGTGCCATTAAATGCTCTAGGCGGCGCCTTGTTCCCCAGATCTAACAGCGAGACGCAGATCCAACGGTTGACCTTTCTCCTGGAATTTTGAGCGGGACAACTCCCACTTATTTCACCCTCTATATAAAGCATTGAGGGAAATCATTTTTCCCCCTACTTTACGCATTTTTCAAGTTCCTCAAAGATTTCTAGCACTCTAACGCACTAAACTTTTTGCGCTCCCAGGTTTCCTTAGCTTTTTTCCCTAAGAGACTCCCAAAAGATTTTTCTAAAGGTTCAGGATCTAGAACACTTGTTTTCGTAAGTATTTATCTTTCTAAACTTTCTTTTTCTCATCGGCCGGCCCTCTCAGCCTTTTTTCTCTTTTAGAAGACTCTCTTTGTGTCACCTACGTTTGCTTTGATGGGTAGATTTAAGCACTTAGTAGACTCTCCAACTGGAATGAAGGGATTTAGGACCAAGTATCACATCCCGCAAGGAGTAGCCCTGCAATATTTCCCCCCAGACCAAATACAAACCAATAGAAAAGTGGGCGAAGTCGTCATTCCTATGATTCCTTTTATAGAGGGAGGAATGACGCTTCCCTTGGGTAGGGTAACTAGGGATTACTTGCGTAACCATAGACTGACTCCCCATCAATGCGCTCCTAACCTATTTAGGGTCTTGGGCTGCATATGCGCTCTCAATGAGCAGATGGGCTTGGAGCTTACGTGGCTTGATGTGGTTCACATGTACGAGTGCCACAAGCTTGCCAGCGTGGGGTACTATCTCAAGTCCCGGTCCGACATCGTTAGACTGATATCATGCCTTCCTAAGTCAAACAAAGGCATGAAGGATGATTACCTCATTATTTCTGGAGAGTGACATGACGGTCTTCCCTGCCCAACTCGGGCGAGAGAGCCAAGTGGGGTACCGTAGGATTAGGTCCCTTAGTTTAGCCTCCTAAATGTTTTGCCTCCTCGAATGATAATTTTTGTTGATCTAACCATCATTTCTTCCTCGGATGTTTTTTGCAAGTAAGAACCACGTCGCTCTGAGACTTAGTCTGGTTAACATATTGGGTCTCAAAAAACTGTTACGATCCGAGATATTTATGCTTCCATATTACTATTGTGCTCTCTCCTAGGTAGTCATTGGTATCAGAGCCATGGATGGTAGATGTATGAGTTTTATTTCTTTGCATTTAAGAAGTTACTAAGAACTTTTATTACTTGCATAGCCACTACTTTCTCCTTGTTAGCGTTGGTCAGCCTCAAGACTCGTTGGCAAACCATAGTTTCGCGTTGGTCAGCCCATTTTTGTTAGCCGATGGACAGGCGTGTGTTTGGGTGGTCCCGCAATGGAGTTTCCCGAGGAGGTGGTCCCGATAACAAGGATACCAGTGGTAAGTAATAATTCTACCAGTAATTATTAATTGCTTAGAATTAAAATGCATATGTTTAATCACTCATTATCTATTGCTAGGTCACACTTAGGTCAAGCACACACTAATTTGAGCATGGATAACAATAGAATAGTTAATTCTGAGGAATATAGCATGAAAGATATAGATAGGAATTTGTTAGAATGAAATAAATGGAATATACCGACAGAAAGAATTGATAAAATCTACCTGAAAGTTCAAAATGGGTATGAAACACCCTTGAACGTTTAGACCCCAATTACAAAATTATCAATTCAAGCTTTATATCAAACAATTAATGTGCAGAACATGATAACAAGCTTATAACAGAATTGATAACTAATCTAAGCCAAATATAAACACATCCACAACAGTAAATATAAGGCAAAGATAAAGGGAAGGAAGATGCAAACACACGGACAACACACGATGTGTTATCGAAGAGGAAACCGAAGCTCTTGGCGTAAAACATCTCCGCCGCCCTCCAAGCGGTCAAATAATCCACTAAAGAATATAATTGGGATACATGAACAGTAGAAAACCCTCCAAGCCTAATCTATCCAAGTACCTAAGCCCTCCAAGCTTCTTACTCCAACGAGGTTACGCCGAACTTATTTCTTCTTTAGCTTCCCGGATTCCGCTACTAGACCATAGCATCAACCAATGTAGATTGGTTCCTTCCTAACTGCTTCCCAACAGTACCAAATAAACCTTCTCACGGACTGGGTATGGTGAGAAAAGGATTTGGCCAAAAGCCTCTCAAAGGTATGACAATGGAGAGGAAGAGAGTAGAGGAATTTGTAGAGTCTCTAAGGTAAAGATTGTGGATGAATCAATCTTGTATTTCTCTAGGGTTTCTCTCACAAAATTCTCTCTGGAAGCTCTCTACATATCGTGGGAATGAGGGGTATTTATACTGGAATGAGAATGGAATGTGAAACGTCAGTTTTTCCCAAACAGGGCATTTTGGCTACTTGGCCTCGCAACTGGGTTAAGTCGCGAGTTCAAGCCGAGAGCTAACGGCCAGGCCAACCTGGACTTTTGTCCTGTAGTGCGACAGCTGGTGCGACCCTTCAGCTCCCTATGTGTGCATCTCACGTGCCTGCAGTTGGCGGCTTGCCAGTCGCGAGTGAGCCGCGAGTCCTAGCCGCGAAACTCTGTTTTCTTGCACATACTTGAGCTTTTCTTCATATCTTCTCACACACTCCCCTTACAAGTTTCCCACCTAAATACAGGGTTACTAAGTGCTAAATTACAAGCAAATTAGCACGGAATAAAGCCAACAAGATGGTTGATTAAATTCAACCTTACATTCTCCCCCTTTGGCTATTCCGTGACAAAACCCTACAACAGACTCTAGACTTAAAGTGTAAGTTGGGAACAGTTTAACAAAACTCACTTACATCTAACTCTAGATTCTGAACAGCTCTTTAACATATGAACAAGTATCTCCTGAAACATAACAACATAGCAATATCATTGTATGCAGAAACACTTGAAATGCATATGGAGCAAAAATAGCATAATCAAGCAAAATGGAATAAAGCAATAGACCATGGCAAGATCAAACAAGCAATCACTATACAAAAGTGATCACAATGATCATTCACTCAACGAATGCATACAAACATATATGCATCTAGGAACAATCCTACAAGGGCACAAGAGTGTTGTACTTAAGATAATGCATAGCATTAACAAGTACAAAAACAAAAATATAAAGGCTGCATAAGCAAAGTGTTGCAAATACATGGCACAGACCATTAAAGCCTACAAAAAGCATAAGTGCATGGAAACAAACTCTTAAAGCTTACATAAGCAACATGGGTACAAACCGAACCATAACACAGTAAAACTAACTGAATAACATCATCAATATATAAATAAACCAAGTATTAAACATATCCAAGAGTTATGAGTTTAAACCAGACATAAAACTAGGACCTATAATAACAACAGTTAATCAAACCAAAGTAACAAAACTATAACCAAAATAGTAGTTATCCAAGCATAGTATCAAAATTATAAACAAAACAACATATAATAATGAGACTCCCCCTCAAAACAGGCACTCCCCCTCAAGAGCTGCCCCAAAAATTCTCCCCCTTTTTGACCGAAATGGCCAAAGGGTCACTGTTGTAACCTGGTGAAAATGCCATCAACTTGAGCTGCTAAAACATCAATCTGGTCCTGCATGCCTACCAATCTCTCTGACTGCTCTCTCTGGCCATCACTGAGAGTCTTTTCCAATTCCTCAAGGCACTTGTGGAGATTCTCAAAGAACATCTCCAACCTATCAGGTTGAGGGGCAGACTGTGCTTGGGTGGCATGTACATTTGAATCTAGCTCAGGAGTAGAAGGAGTAATAGGAGAGAAATGTGCACTCTTTGGAGTTTTGGATGAATGACTTCTGCTAGCTTGTAGAGTGGACATAGAAATTGGTCGAGGATGAGCAATTATTTTCCCAACTGAGGGAGGAGTAACACCTTCACTTAGAATGAATTTCATAATAAAACTGCAAAATGGAAGGCACCCTTGTGCTATTGTTCGAGTCGCTGTCTTTCTTATGAAATAAAAAATATGAGCACAAATGCCAATGGTGGTGCCTGTGATGAGATCACATAGAAATTTAGCCCTTTCAAGGTTGATATACACCGTGTTGGTCAACGGATAGAGGTTGGTATACATGATCAGCTTCAATGTTGCCAACTCAGGTGAAAACTTGGTAGTACTTATGGATGTGCCAGCCCAGGAGATTGCATGGTCAGGACCAAGAACTTGGAGAATGTCCTGAATCACTGGAGTGCGATCATCATAAGGAGTTAGGTCCGCATTCTCAAGTCTAGTGATTTTGAGAAGTTCAGCTATGGTGTCCGGACTAATGATGAACTCTGTTCCTCTTACCATACAGTGTAGTTCAGTTTCAAAATCAACTGTGTTGGCAAAACACTCCTTCACTAGTTCCATCATTGGAATCAACAAAATTTCCAAATAATTCTGCCCAATCTTTTGGCTCAAAGATCTGAGGGACAAAAGTGGTTCCCAAAGAGTCAAATCTGACCTCCCGTTCCACTATAAGAGTTGCCTGGTCAAAAATGCTTGAGTAAGCATGTAGGTGTTGAGGAGTTCTGAATAAATCACTATTGAGTTCAGTGGATGGCTGTGATGAAGAACGTGTTTGTTTTGCAACAGGTAATGTTACCTCATCTGTCATAACCTCTTTTCCTTTGGAGGATCGTCGACACATCTATAAAGTAGCAAACACACAGCAAAGCACCAAATCCAATATCACCGGGTACCAATATCAATTTGATTAGATTCAAATGAGAGTGCAGATCCTAGAGATTTTACTAAATCATATAGGAAGAAACGAATTTAAATTAATAAATCATATTCCACACAGAATCATTGTGAAGAACAAGAGAACAGAAATGGTGATTGTTCAGAAACACTGAAAATCACAAAGTCACGCATTGAAACTGTGACAAATGACCATAAGCATGATATGCAAAAAGTAATATAGACAAAAACATGCCACAAAGCACAAAACTCCAAACACACCTGTAATATAAACAATAAGTACTCAAAAGCATCAACACTCAACCAAATAACTCTCAATCAGAATGAAATAGAGACATGAACGAACATGCTTTTTCTTAAAACAAAATGGGACCAACACCACTCACAGAATCAAGAAAATAACATTAAAAACATGAAATATGAAGTGGGAAAAAGAAAACCCATACCTTTTTCTTGAAGAATGGTGCAGAAATGAAGATTTCCCAAGAGAGAACACGGAGTGTTTCAGAGAGAAAAGTTGAGAAGATAATGAACAGTCACAAAGTGTAAGTCACCAGGGTAAGCCGCGAAACACGCGTTTTTGAAAACTGTCACAAAGTGTAAGTCGCCAGTGTAATGAACAGTCGCAAAGTGTAAGTCGCCAGTGTAAGTCGACAGTTTAAGTCGATAGTTTTTGAAAACTGTCTTTAAAACACAAAACACGCATTTTTCACGACTTGATCAAGTAGCCAGTAAGTCGCCAGGGTAAGCCGCAAAACACTGTGAAGGTAAGAAATTTAAAAATTTCTCCAAGTGTTTTTCGCGACTGGAAGATCTACTCGCAAACGAGTCGCGAGCTGAGCTATGAAAATCTCTGAGTAACCTCACGATTGAACCTTCCACTCGCGAACAAGTCGCCAAGCTGAGCCGCGAAAAATGCAAAAACTCAAATTTTGAAAAATTTTCTAAGTCTTTTTCGCGACTGGGATACTAACTCGCCAGTAAGCCGCGAAAAATCTCTGAGTGGGCTAGCGACTGGGGCTTACGACTGGGCTAACCCGCAATTAAGTCGCCAAAACAAGGGAAACAGATTTTGAAATTTTTGATATTTTTGTAAAAACAAAATACTTTCCAAAAACAACTAAAACACTCAAAAATCTTTTTGTGTTTGATCAAACAGAGATTGAGTATGTGAAAACACATTTAATCAAGTACAATTACACAAATGAATATGGCATTCATTGAACATAGACTTGTGTGTTGTGTGTGTGTTAGGATTAGTGCTATTAAATCCTATTGTAAGATGCTATGTATGATATTAAGTGTGATATTGTGTTTGACATTATGTATGACTTAATATTATGTTTAATAAATTTGTTTTATTATTATCTGAAATAATGGTAACATGAATATTCAGACATTATCATATAGTCCATGAGATGCATAGTATGTGATTTATGTGAAGAGTCACAGAAAATATAAATCACAAGTTCTTTGTAAACTCAGAATTATAGTTCGTAGTCGGTGATGAAATTGGGCATTTCATCTGCGAAGGCTATAACATATCAACTACGATGATTTGTCTTGATCATGGAAGTGGAGACTTCTAGTTGATATGTTTAATATGTTTTAAGAGTTAAGACATATTGAACTGGACCGCTGTGAGATTTATTATTCTCCTAAAGACTGTCAAATGAATAATAAATCTCACGACTTACATTTGCATGAACTCTTAATCCTAAGAGAATAATGGACCTGATCATAAGGTGTAGGTTGCTTTGATATATCAGGAGTGAGATCTAAAGTAACAGTCAAAACCTCAGTATATTGGGCAGCCACATTTAGTGTTGATGGAACATACATTCTCAAGATGGAATTCACAGTCTCTTAACGGAGATATAAAATATTCCCTTGAGATAAGTTTAATGGGTTTGTTATTCAGAGAGTTAGGCCTAACCACTTTAGTAAGTAGTTACTAAAGTATATATTTATGAAATTAGTTTTCATAAATATATGATGAATAACTTAAAAGGATTAAACCGGGTACTCAAGGATCAAGATGTAGTAATTTACAAAGTGACAGTCTATATTAATGACTTTGTATTACTACGAATATTTTATGAAGGGGTTGCATGTATAATAAAGTCTTGGGATATAATTTATAGATAAGACCTAGAGTGCAACTATATTTATATAGTGGTGGTATTAAATATAGTTAATGGTAATTTTGGACTTGTCAAGAGTTGACAGAAAAGCCCAAGGCCCATTGGAGCTAGTGTCTTATTGGTCCCTTTTGGTCCCACTTCAAGCCACACACTTAAGCCCAATTGGTAAGGCCCAAAAGGCCAGCACAATTAGATAAATTGGTTAGATACAAAGGGAAAAACATTCAGATTTTCATATGTAAGAAACATCATTGTGAAATGGTGTGTATGTGAGTTTTTGTTACTCACTAGTCATCCTTTTGTTACCAATTGAGAGACCACACATCTTGGGCGTTAGTGGAATTGGAGTGAAGAATAAAAGTATTCCCAAGTGCTTCAATCTTTGTTTTGAAATTCACCGCTTCAAGGTATGATCCCTTGTTCTCAAATTCTGAAATTTACTTAGTACGTGTTATCAATATCGAATGAAGTAAATCCGTTTAAAACTTATTTTCCGCTGCATTTATCTTTATTTCCATCAGTGTGGATATCAAAAATAAGATAGTTCTTAGCCCAATGTGAAGCTTCAATGATCAATTCAATCAAGGCATACACAATTAGTACTAGAAAATGTGACCTATCTCAATTATAGAAACATGCATATATGACCTCCCACAAGAACTTGATTACATTCTTTGAAGCTTTTCATTTGGCTCCATATTCAACATAACATTTGCACTTTTTGAGCAAAGAAAATCTCATTGTGAGATAGATGCCTGAAATTTTTGATATTTCAATTGATGAGTTAGCCTTTGGCTTTTTGGGCATCATACAATTTTTATTTTGGTTGCTTTCCCTTTTTCCTAGTCAAATACTAGTATGTGCGACAGGCTTTTGCAGCTCTATATCTCTTTTCATTTGAAGATTTACATTTAGAGAGCTCTTTTAAGCAAAAACAAAAAAAAATAAAGAGTGGGAAGATATATAGGCATGAGTCTATGCATGTCTCAAGATCAACAAAACCATTCACTAATCATTCATGACAAGGTTGAAGATCTATTTACAATAGTCACATAGATTTCAGAATTTCTCCCACAATGATACGAGTGCATAGAAGACAAGCTAAGCTCGTAAATGTACAAAGCCATTAGTACAAAGGTATAAGGCAAAACATGATTTGAGACAAAACTCAACAAAGTTGATCAAACTTTTTGGATTTTCTACTTTTTATGTTATTTTGGATTTTTGACACACAAGTAATGAAAATCTTGATTAAAAACAGAACAACAATGTAGAAACTCTTTAAACAAAAAAAAAAAACTCACAGACAAACTTTTCAACTCAAACTTACACGAAGCAAACAACCAAGCACATACACAAAATATGGGAAGTATTAATGCATGGACATGTTACAGTGCTTATGCATGAGTACCCTTTGTCACCCACACGTCACGTGCGTTTGGGGTGATATCCTTGATGGATTGGGTACGGGAGTTAAAACTTTCAAACCTTCGTGTGAAGCTTTCCAGGCAGTTGGTGAAGGCACCGATCATCTTCATCACGTCCATCATTCCTGGATCACGGTTTTGACTTCTTGGTTGTTCACCACCCCAAGACCTCATGTCATTTCTTCTTCCTCGTGAGCGAGGTGCGCTTGTACTGTTGTCTGCTCTCAGCTTTTGACAATTAGGTCTGGTATGTCCTTGCAATCCACAATAATGACAAACATAATCAGTTCTAGGACCCCGTTGCGATCTTGGGATTGATCTTCCTCTGGTTTCATGTTTGCCCACAGATTGATTTTGGGGCTTATTCACCATCCGTTGCTCAATCACATTCTTCTTCTTTACCTTTTTAACTTTCTCAGGAGTAGGCTTTTCTACAACCGTCTCTTTAGACTTTACAAACTTTACTTCTTTGGTGACTTTAGCTGATGAGCAACTCCCTCCAGTGTATCCCAACCCGGACTTGTCTAAGGAAGGTTTTTGAGATGATATAACATCTTCTAACTTCTAAGAGGACACTCTCTCTATCTTGGCATGAGCTTGCACTACCTTTTACTCAAGAAATCTCACTATAGTGCAAGCTTCTGAAATCTCGCCATTTAATGTCTCAATCTCACACTTAGCCTCTCTATATCTGATCAGAAGACTTTTGTAGTCCTCTTCAGCCCTTTTCATCTTCTTCACAGCCGCCTTTGCTACCCTTGCATACTCTCCCGACTTTTCAAGGAGCAGGGTATAATTCTCTTGAAGACTAGATGTATTCTCATCCTCTTCAGCATCTGATTCCTAAACAATCCCTAAGGATTCTTCAACGCTGTGTTCTCCAAGTTCTTGAACAAGTTAATTCAGGTCATCTTTGGACTCAACATGCTCAATGGCCATAAATGCAGAGTAGTTTCCTTCTCCATCATAACTATCCTCAGAGTTAGAATTTGATGAGTCTGAATCACTCAAGGTAATGGCATAGACCTTTCCTTTGGACTTCAAATAGTTGGGACATTCCTTTTTGAAGTGTCCGTGTCCTTCGGAATTCTTTTTTCTCCTTCCCGGAAGTCTGAAATTTTCCTTTGTCACCAAATTTCCCACCATTCTTGAGCTTTAGGAATTTCCGGAATTTTTTAACAAGGTAAGCCATATCTTTATCTACAGCATCCTCTTTCGGAGAGTCATGAGGCACTACTCTCTCATCAATTGTTTTAAGAGAAAGGGATTTGCTCTTCTTCTGTGAAGGAAGGGACAACTCATATGTCTGCAGAGAACCAACCAGCTCTTAAACCTTAATGTCGTCAAGATCTTTGCTCTCTTCAATAGCTGTAACTTTGGCCTGGAAACTTTCTGGTAGTGACCGGAGGATCTTCCTTACAATTTTCGAGTCCTGCGTCTTTTCTCCCAAGTTAAATTTACCAACAACAACCTCATTCAATTTACTGTAAAATGAATAAAAAGACTCATCCTCACTCATCTTTAGCTCCTCAAAGCGAGTGGTCAACATTTGAAGTTTGGTGTCCTTCACTTTCTTAGTCCCTTCATAGGTTGTCTCCAGAATTTCCCATGCTTCCTTAGCAATGGTGATATGTGAAATTCGGTGAAATTCTTTTGGAGAGACACTGCAAAAATAGCATTCAATGCCTTGCTATTTGCATTGGCCACTACAAGAGCAGCCTTATCCTAAGTAGACTTGGCAGCCTCTAGCCTTGTCCATCCTACTTCAACTGCATCCCACACAACATCATCAATAGAACACAAAAACGCCCTCATACGGACTTTCCAAAATGCATAATTATTACCATCAAAGAACGGTGGTACATTAAGAGATTAAGACCTATCCATCTCAAAGGGGGTCAGGGATCACATTTAGGTATTTAAATCACAACAAGTGTACCCGCCCTGATACCAAATGAAAGTTCAAAATGGGTATGAAACACCCTTGAACGTTTAGACCCCAATTACAAAATTACCAATTCAAGCTTTATATCAAACAATTAATGTGTGAAACATGATAACAAGCTTATAACAGAATTGATAACTAATCTAAGCCAAATATAAACACATCCACAATAGTAAATATAAGGCAAAGATAAAGGGAAGGAAGATGCAAACACACGGACAACACACGATATGTTATCGAAGAGGAAATCGAAGCTCTCGGCGTAAAACCTCTCTGCCGCCCTCCAAGCAGTCAAATAATCCACTAAAGAATATAGTTGGGATACATGAACAGCAGAAGACCCTCCAAGCCTAATCTACCCAAGTACCTAAGCCCTCCAAGCTTCTTGCTCCAACGAGGTTACGCCGAACCTATTTCTTCTTTAGCTTCCCGGATTTCGCTACTAGACCATAGCATCAACCAATGTAGATTGGTTCCTTCCTAACTGCTTCCCAACAGCACCAAATAAACCTTCTCACGGACTGGGTATGGTGAGAAAAGGATTTGGCCAAAAGCCTCTCAAGGGTATGACAATGGAGAGGAAGAGAGTAGAAGAATTTGTAGAGTCTCTAAGGTAAAGATTGTGGATGAAACAATCTTGTATTTCTCTAGAGTTTCTCTCACAAAATTCTCTCTGGAAGCTCTCTACATATCGTGGGAATGAGGAGTATTTATACTGGAATGAGAATGGAATGTGAAACATCAGTTTTTCCCAAACAGGGCATTTTGGCGACTTAGCCTCGCAACTGGGTTAAGTCGCGAGTTCAAGCCGCAAGCTAACGGCCAGGCCAGCCTGGGACTTTTGTCCTGTAGTGCGACAGCTGGCGTGACCCTTCAACTCCCCATGTGTGCATTTCACGTGCCTGTAGTTGGCGGCTTGCCAGTTGCGAGTGAGTCGCAAGTCCTAGCCGTGAAACTCTGTTTTCTTGCACATACTTAAGCTTTTCATCTTCTCACACACTCCCTTACAAGTTTCCCACCTAAATACAAGGTTACTAAGTGCTAAATTACAAGTAAATTGGCACGAAATAAAGCCAACAAGATGGTTGATTAAATTCAACCTTACACTACCGATAGACTTTATTCTCTAAATTATCTTTTTTGACAGACTACAGTATAAAAACTGTTGAAAGAACTTACAATTTATTCAATGAGTATGAAACAATTTAGTTATTTTCAATAGACTCAATTAATCGACATAGAGAAAAATATGCCTTTTTACATGTTGGTTTGGTTCAGGTTACTGTAAAACCATTAACAAGAAAAGCTTTAAATACAACTGTTTTACTTTGTTTAAGAGATGACAGACATTTAAGATTAATGACTCACTTTTAGGAATGATGGAAACAAGTTTGCATAATGGACCAGTATATTTTATTTGTTATCCTAATTTTGCTTTAAGTTTATCTGACAGAAATATTATGGATGCTTTAACTTTGAATGTAAAAACAGACGGTTACTATATGAAAGAAGGCTCAGAACCTTTTGCTATTATTTATAGGATTTATTATAAACTTATGAAAGCCACTCTTGACCCTCAATCCATGGTTGAACCACCCCCTAAAGGACATACTCTCCTTTTCCAAGCCTCAACCCCAGATAGTAGACTTCGGGTTACAATGGAAAGACATAAACCTTCTTGAACAATGGAAATTACAGGCCATTGCCCCCACACCAAAGATAGAAAACACTGAACTAGACTTCATAGCACAACAAATAGACAGTACAGTTATTATTGCCTTCAATAATAATGACAGACAAACTGAGAGCCTTACAATGGTAATAGGAAGTCTGAGCCCACAATAGGCATTATAATAGATAATGTCGAGTTTAGGATAATAATAATACAGGACTAACCCGCGAATGGGCAATATCTTAAAACCACATATACAGAAACACTTAAACAACATTACCACTGACCATACAAACTTTGATATCTTTTTCTTCAACCAAATTAGGGAAAGAGAAGTTGCAGATGCTCAAAATATTTTTTATATTCGTCCTCCACATATTGAAACTTCATAGCATTGCTCCTAAGTGACCTAATACGATCTCTACGTTGCTTATCTCGAAAAAAACCTTCAACAAAATAATCTAGTTTCAGAGAGTTTTTCAGTCCATTAACCTTATCAAGAGAGAGCATTGAAGCTCTTATCTCTTTTTGTTCAATTTTGTACAAGTTTAAGGATGAACTACCTTCCTCAAACCTTCTCTTTTTCTTCAAGTCTTTGGAATCTTGCACATTGAAGATGGCATGAACTTCGCCAGCGAGAAACAACTTTTTGATTTAAATATAATAGCATCCGGTACTAACTGCTTAAAAATAACCCAAATCATTATTTTGAATACAAGTCAAATAAATAATTTTATAACCAGCCATTTTAACTAAAAAAATTAAATAGTAGTAAAACATTAAATATTAACTTACCAACACCACTACAAAATTCAACCCAAAAAAATAGAAACCATAAAGAGGTCAAGTGTATCAATATGATATTTTTCCCACCTATCCTACACTTACACATTTATATAAATGTTTCTCAAGTTGTTTTTGAAATATAAAATTGGTTAGACTTGTTTAGTGTGTGTGTGTGTGTTTTTGGGATCCATGTGCTTAAAATTATTGTTGAGAGATGATTTCGAGAGCTTACTATGTTGATTGGATCATTGGTTGAGTTGCATGTTGGATTGCATTCATGTCTGTGTTTTTCACTTCTCGAAAAACTGTTTTTAAAAGCAAGCTCGACACCTCCTCGACACTTCCTCGATGCCTGTCTATCTATCGAGCTTCACAAGCTTTTTCTTATCGCAATCTCGATAGCTCCTCGACACCTGGTGGATCGATCGAGAATTCTCCTGCCTCCTCGATAGCTTCTTGACAGCTGGGTTGATCGATCGAGCTTCTGTTCTTCATCTAGTGTTCTGTTCCTTAACACATCTTTGACACCTTCATCTGTCGAAGTTGTTTTCCTCAACACCTACCTCGATACTTGTCTCGACACCTATCGACACCTCATTTGTCGAGATTTACTGAGGACTCTATATAAGCCTCCTTGTGCGATCCGATCCTCATTTCTCTCAATCTCTTTCTCGATACCTCTGTCTTTTCTCTCCCAAACACTTTCATCTCACTCTAATCTTGTTCCTCAAGGTTTCTTCAAGCTTTTTCAAGTTTTTCTCCACTTGGTAAGCTTCTTATCTCTCATTCTTCATGTATTTCATGATTTGAAACCTAGGTTTTGGGGTTTTTTGAAAAATTTTGGGGTTTTTCAAAATTAATGAGTTATTGTTGAAATTTTGGGATGGGTTTTCACATAAATGAGTTTAAAATCTCATGCATTGCATCACATATGCATTATAACTGTATTATCATGTATTTAGATGTGTGTAAATTGATTGTGTGCTGGTAGGATTGGATTGGGCTGAGCCCATCATGAATTTTCTTTTGCATGTCACATGTTCATGCATTCCCCATGCATACGTACTCTCTTTTCAATATATATCTTGTTATTTGAACTGTTTGGGGCTTTTCTGATTGTCTCTCTCTCTTTCTTCCCCTTCTCATTCTGTTTACGTTAGTCGTGTCTATGGCACCTAATCGTAAATCTGCTCCGTCTCGAAACCCTCTTCATTCTGGGGCATCATCTTCTTATCCTACTCCTTCTAACATTCGGTTCCGTGATGAGGATGCCTGTAAAGCTTTCTTGGAGAACTTTTCTCAACGAGGTGTTCATTCGGAACACCAAGTCATTTTAGAGGACTTCGCCAACACTGACCTTCCCGATGTCATTCACAGTCAGGGATGGAAGTCACTGTGTGACGTCCCGGTCACCTATCCTCTCGTGCTTATCCAGGAGTTTTACTCCAACATGCATGGGATTGATCGTTCAGTACCTCTTTTCTTCACTCGTGTTCGAGGTATGCGCATTCCTATCACACCGCAACTTGTTGCAGATGTGCTTCGGGTTCCTAAGATAGAGTTTCCTGACTATCCTAGTTGTGAATGATTGAGGACTGTGTCCAAGGATGAGCTCATATCAGCTTTTTGTGAGCGCCCTTCTAAGTGGGGTGAGCGTTAGTTTACATCATGTCGGCCTTTTGCTAAAGGTCCTAGATTCTTAAACATCGTGATGACCTTTGTACTCCATCCTCTCTCTCATTATAACTCTATCACAGAGCCTCGTGCTCAGTTTTTGTTATCTCTCCTTGAGCATCTTACTATAGATTTTCCCTCTCATTTCATTCTATCTATTATAAATGTTCATTTGGATGCGGCAACCAGTGATAAGAACATCTTTCCTTCTGCTATCACGAGGATCTTACGCCATTTTTCTGTTCCTTTTCCTACATCCGACCATTTCACTTTCATGTGTGCCATAGACGCCGCTACCATAAAACATAGTGAGGCGTAGTTTAGGTTGCGATAGCCGAATTCCACTCCTCCCTCTCGTTCGGCTCCATCTCGGTTTGCTCCATCTATATCCGCTCCCTCTTCTTCTACGAGTGATGTGTCACTTGGAGACATCATGACGTAGCTACAGCGCATGGATAATCGTCTTGATACACTCTCCACTGAGTTGTATCAAGTGAACATTCATGTTGGTCGTATTGCACGACGGCAGGCGGCTATGGGTGGCTATGCTTCTGAGGCTTCTCCTCCACCACCTCCTCCAGTGGCTTCTAATTCTGATGTTGAGGATGATGATGATGATGGTGATGACGATGATGCTTCTAATGATGATGATGGAGATGCTAGCTCTACCGATGAGATGTCTACTTGACACTATTACCCTTTGTCACTCATGACAAAAAGGGGGACTAGTTTTGGATATGAGAGTAGTCACTCTTAGGGGGAGAGTTAGTATAGGACATTTTGTTAAGGGGAGTGTTGTTGATGATATGAGGGATGTAGTGAGGATTTCATGTATCTTTTCTTTTCTTTCTTCTTTAGATACATTGTTATTGTATATTAGGTCTTGTGAGCATTTATTGACATACATTGTACTTAGTTCTTTCTAATGTGGATGTATGTTGTTTCTTTCACCTACCTCCTACATGTGTTGTCTTTTTTCTCTCTTTATACACATGCTTCTTTATTTTTTATGCAATCTATTATTTCTGTTTCACACAAAGATGCCTTGATGAGTTTTGTTTAAAGTGTTTCAAAAATACAAGTTGTCAAAGTCTACTTGTCATAAACTCTCTTCTTGCAAAGTTTTTCAAGAGTTTGTGTTGGGATAGATTTTATTGTATGTAACAAGTGAGTATGAGTTGAGTGATTTATGACTTCTCTCATATGTTCATTTGTTTGTTGTGGTTTTGTCACAGATTGCCAAAGGGGGAGATTGTTAAGACATATGTGTTTCACTTGTTAGGAACATATGTCATTCTTTGATGTAATTAGCTAATCTTTTGACAAAACGCACTTTATCTGTCCAAGAAACAAGCAGAAGAAGTGCATGTTCATTAAAGCTCAATAGTTAGCATGTGTCGAGGTTTAGAAAGCTGCTCAAGCCTGTAAGCTCAACACCTGTTCGATAGCTTCTTGACACCTCCTATCTGTCGAGGTTTAAGAAAAATAGATTTCTCTATTCTGTTTTCTTAGGATCTGTGAATATGTCTTTGGGCCTTCTTTTCTCCTAACCCTAGACATATAAAATGATTATTTTAAGGGCCGTCAAAGTGTACACAAGTTGCACAAGCATTGAGAAAACTCTATTCAAGCAAATTGTGACCTGAGAAAAAGTTTCACCCTAGTTCATCTCTTCTGAAGAAGTTGCTGTGTATGTGCACCTTTGGGTTTTGTGACCAAGCATTTTCTTAATCTTCATCGTGTGGATGAACTGAAGAACTTTGCAGCCAACCATCTTTTCTAGTTGGTGATTGAAGTCGCATACTGGGATCCGCGCAATTGGTTAGTCACGTACTTGGGAGCCGTGCATCAAAAGGGGAACTGTCACTATAGAACAAGTCCAATTGGGTATTGGGGTAAAGGTTCAACTGTAGGTTGGTAAGGTACTTGGGATTCCTTTACTTGTAACCGCTTGTTGTGATAATAGTGGAGTTTCAGGAGTGGTGACCTGAAAATCACCCGGTGGGGTTTTTGCCGTTAAGTTTTTCCCATTCGTAAACAAATCACCGTGTTATTTATTTTCCGCTGCATAATTAGTTAATTGGTGATTTGTTTGTGCTACCACGCGTTTGCATGTTAATTTGATTAATTAATAACTTGGCTAATTAATCAATTAATTTAATCACAAGGGGTCAATATGTTTTGGCCTATCATCCTCTCTTCCAAGGACAGCATCAAATAAGGTTATGAGAAGGGTTTTGAGGCAGCAACTTACTCAAGGTGACCGAAACCCTAAGTTATGAAGGATGGATATATGTTATTCTTGATGAATTCACTTTGTCTGGTATATTCAGGCTCTGTTAAAGTGTAAAATAACTATGTACATGGGTCTCTATCCCACGAAATATGAACAAAAAATAAACTAGATTGAAAGAATAATGTAAAAGGAGAGCTTATATGTTGGCACTTTTTCTACATTTTTTGGTGGTTCAAACTTCAAACTCAGCAGATCTACTCTAAATAAAAAATAGTAACATAGAAATTCTCAAAATATACATGGGATCTGATTTTGTTCCTCAAAACAGCATAAAATGTGTTCTTCGGAGGTAAATAGAACAAGGACATAAGAAGTTGGCCACAGAGCTAATCAAGCAGTATATGATTTATGGTTTTTCTGTTTCTTCCAAGTCAAGGCAATACGATGGAAATGAGTCAAATGACCATCATGGTTGATTGGATTGAATTTGAACTATTTAAAGCACCTCTGGTCTGACACATAATCAGCCAAGTGAGTAATTGTAGTATGTTCTTTTTCAAACAAGAAGCTCATAATGCCCATGCATTAACTATTTATTAAGCTTACCACCCTAACTAATGTTCAAACTTCAAAGAGGTCAGCTAATCTTCTATCTTCACCAACTCCCTTTATTCGCCATTGACTTGATTCTTGAACAAAACCATGGTTCAAACCTTCAAATTTGGTATAAACACAAATGGTTCATGAAAAGAAAATAAATTAATTAAGCAAACAAATAAGAATTCTACAAAGTAATAATCAACGCAACCAGTAACCTATTCCATTCATATTTATAGACATTTTTTAATATTAAATTTGACATATCTTCTTTAAAAAAAGGAAAAAATAAAATAAAGAATGTTAAATAAGTGGGTTTTTTTTTTTTTTAGAAGAAAAAGATTTATCTCACTAAATGAAGAAATAGCTTATTTGAGACGGATTGAGATAGGGGTGCAATAGCATTTATTATGACTTAGATTGAAAGGTAAAAATCTTTTTAATTTGATAAATTACAACCCTCGATTAAAACAAAATCAAATTTTTATTTATATATCATTTTGGACTTGAATTTGATCTTTGTTTTCGGTTGCACTGGACCCATCTGGATGACATATAACATCATTTCAATGGGTCTAGTGCAATTATCTTACCTTCTCAGCATTTTCCTCCCACAATTGTCATCTAAATTCGTTTCAAACAAATAGTTTCAGAATTCAGAACTACCCTCTTTTTTAAGGTTCACTACATTTATTTTTCTTAAAAAAAAATACAATTTTGAAATCAATTAGATTCAGCAAAAAAAATAAATAAGTAAACTTTTATAAATATAATATAAAATTTTTATTTTTATCTTTGTATTTTTTATTTTTTATTTCATGTGACTGTGTGGCTTAAAACCACAGGTCCCCCAAAATATGAGTTCTCCTTGAGCTCTCCACTCTCCAGCTACTCGAAGGCGGCAACTCACAACTCACAACTTTTATTTTTAATTTAGTCTTATTTTTATTTTGTGGGATTTTGCAATTTCGCCAATTTTGCAAGCCCTAGATGTGCTGTGGATACACCATTCGGAGGTATCTATACATTTCAAATTTTGAAAATCAAATCATTTTTTGCCTTTTCATGAAAATTGTTTCGGTTTTTGTGTGTGTGTGTGTGTGTGTGTGTGTGTGTGTGTGTGTGTGTGTAAATGAGTTTAAACTTTAAAGAAGTAAACACTGTTTGTTTACTGGGATATAATTTTGAGTTGTAAAACTTTCTCGGGAAAATTTTCTGGTCATGGAAACTATTAATTATCTTGTAAATATGTATGTATGTATTTATGTATGTGTGGAATGAATGTTTATGTTAGCCACTTTGATGATTGTAATTGTATTAGTAATTGTAGAGGAGGAAAATGGCTCAAGTGGGGCTTTTCCTGTAATGGGGGGTTTTTTTTTTTTTTTTTTTTTGGGTGGATAAAAAAGAAAATTCTGTATTGAAAAAGCTACTGTGAGGCCCAGATATTCGGTAACCCCGGCCCACCACACATCCGGCCCAAGACCCATGCCGAGGACAGCAAGAATCCGAGGGTGAATAGGAAGAGCCCAAGTCATCAAAGGACCTCGCCGAGGATGCCACATCCTCGGCAAGCCGACATTAAAGGAAGGAAACTGTCACTCACTCATTAAAATGCATGCCACCAACCCTCTGGCCGCATTAACGGTGAATTGACCAGTAAACAGTGACGTCTTGGTTATCTCGACTAACAGAAAGCCTGCAAAGGCGGCTGACGGGACAAGCCCTCAGACACAAGTTCAAATGGCCGACAAGTGGACGGCAGAGATCAACTGAACAAGACTATATAATAGATAGAACCCCCAACATAAAAGGGGCTGGCTGATTGGTTGGTGGGGGGAGAGGTTAGGATCCTTGAGGGGAAATGTAAAAGGGGTTTTCAGGGTGTCCGAGGACAGCCCATGTGTTTATAGGTTCTAAGGAAAGAGATCCTCGGATTGTGCCGAGGACGAACTTTTTTCACGAACACTTAGCCAAAATCAGTGTTATTATCCTCACAAACATTTAGTCAAATTCCTCTATTAATATCCCTATGAATCTCACGTCGACTGTTGTCTTCCTTGCTGGCGCCTAGCCCTTCTACCCACCCTCTACAAATTTATTGTACGGGGGCCGCCCTAAAAGACTGATCCCCACAATTGGCGCCGTTTGTGAGGAGGGACTTGTGCACTAGCAAGTGCGACGGTTGGTGCGAAAAAGATGAAGAGCAACACTTCTTTTCAAAAAAAAAAAATGTACACACAGCCAAAGGCAACATGCTCATTCAGAAGGCAACCATCACAAAAAAATTGAAAATATACAAGAAATAGAAGAAATAAATGGGGCTACTTCTTTATTAATCTTGAAAAAGAAATTGCACTTTTACATCAGATTCTTATGCAGGCTCATTCTAAAGCTAACTATGAAGGCAGACGCCCATGCAGGCTTGTTCTAAAGCTCACTACAAAGAAAAACGCCTAACAAGGCTAGTGGAGAAGCAAGAGAAGAGGAAAAGGGGAGGCCTAGGCAGGCATGTTTTAAAGCCTGACCGGATGTTGGAAGGAAAGGTGGAGACAGACCTACGTTAAGGCCGTCGACAGCTCCCCAACCACCACTTGCGGCAGAAGGAAGGAGAAGGAAGAAAAGGCCGCAGCGCCTGACGGTCCCACCTCGTGGTTCCACCTAGTTTCCCTCCCAACCCCACAACGGCCGAGAGTCAGCGGATCGCTGCCAGCCTGGACTGCTGACGGATCCAAATCCAGGGGAGAGACGTTACGTTCCTTTCAGATCCCCCTCCGAACTGCAAGGGGAGTCCCACCTCTGGCTAGGTTGAAAAGAAGGAGGATCTTCGACCCCTGCCTACCCCACCTCCATGGTGGCATCCAGAGTCGGGGTGGCATTCTCGGCTCCTGAAAGGGGCTCGGCCTCCTCGTCACTGCCCTTTCACAGGGCCACCTCATGTCACCAAACCCAATTCACTATCCTGGAAGGACTCTTGAAATGCCCAGAAGATGATGTATTTGTGAGATTCAGACTTAGATTATTTGCAAAGTTTGAAGAAAGGGTTACCCCAAAACGCCTTATATAGAAGGAAAGAATTGGTGAAAAACAATCCGCACAGAATTCCAAGGAGAGACTACCGGAAGCATTAACTCTGCCCAAGTTCCAAGAGGCTTATCCGCCACTGGATCCTCGTAAATCCATAAGGACATTAATAAGGAGGCGCCTCGCGCACCGAAGCGCCAACCACGTTATTCGAGTAGCACAAAAGATGCCTCGTTACCAGAAATGGCGCGCTGGACGATGGGGCTAAACCGAAGAAGAGTCGTCCCTCGGCAGAACAGGCTCGACGCCGCTATCATTACAAAGGCGGACTCCCAGGTACAGAGGAGGAGCCCCCTAACTCCAGGCAGTCCAGGAGAAGAAAACTAGGTACTGGACAGAACCAAGGCCTTGTATGGTACTCGGATTTAAGCCTATGGGGAAACCAGCTACTTCAGATGAAGAACTGAAAGTTAGACAGAACCTAGGCATTGCATGGTCCTCGGACTCAAGCCTTTGGGAAACTAACTACTTAAAGAAAAAAATTAGGTACTGGACAGAACCAAGGCCTTGCATGGTCCTCGAACTCAAGCCTATGGGGAAACCAGCTACTTCAGATGGAGAACTGAAAGTTAGACAGAACCTAGGCATTGCATGGTCCTCGGACTCAAGCCTCTGGGGAAACTAACTACTTAAAGAAGAAAACTAGGTACTAGACAGAACCAAGGCCTTGCATGGTCCTCGGACTCAAGCCTATGGGGAAACTAGCTACTTTAGATGGAGAACTGAAAGTTAGACAGAACCTAGGCATTGCATGGTCCTCGGACTCAAGCCTCTAGGGAAACTAACTACTTAAAGAAGAAAACTAGGTACTGGACAGAACCAAGGCCTTACATGGTCCTCGGACTCAAGCCTATGGGGAAACCAGCTACTTCAGATGGATAACTAAAAGTTAGACAGAACCTAGGCATTGCATGGTCCGCGGACTCAAGCCTCTGGGGAAACTAACTACTTAAAGAAGAAAACTAGATACTGGACAAAACAAAGGCCTTGCATGGTCCTCGGACTCAAGCCTATGGGGAAACCAGCTACTTCAGATAGAGAACTGAAAGTTAGACAGAACCTAGGCATTGCATGGTCCTCGGACTCAAGTCTCTGGGGAAACTAACTACTTAAATAAGAAAATTAGGTACTGGACAGAACCAAGGCCTTGCATGGTCGTCGGACTCAAGCCTATGGGGAAACCAGCTACTTCAGATGGAGAACTGAAAGTTAGATAGAACCTAGGCATTGCATGGTCCTCGGACTCAAGCCTCTGGGGAAACTAACTACTTAAAGAAGAAAACTAGGTACTTGACAGAACCAAGGCCTTGCATGGTTCTCAGACTCAAGCCTATGGGGAAACCAGCTACTTCAGATGGAGAACTGAAAGTTAGACAGAACCTAGGCATTGCATGGTCCTCGGACTCAAGCCTTTGAGGAAACTAACTACTTAAAGAAGAAAACTAGGTACTGGACAGAACCAAGGCCTTGCATGGTCCTCAGACTCAAGCCTATGGGGAAACCAGCTACTTCAGATGGAGAACTGAAAGTTAGATAGAACCTAGGCATTGCATGGTCCTCGAACTTAAGCCTCTGGGGAAACTAACTACTTAAAGAAGAAAACTAGGTACTAGACAGAACCAAGGTATTGCATGGTCCTAGGACTCAAGCCTCTGGGAAACTAGTTACCTCAGAAGACAAGTATTAGACAGAACCAAGGCCTTGCATGGTCCAAGGACTCAGGCCAACAGAAAAACCATTTCCTCATGAAATACTAAGTGCTAAGCAAAGCCAAGGTCTCGCGTGCTCCTCGGCGTCAAACTTATGGGGAAACTAGTTGCTTCAAGGGAATCCAAGTACAAGACAGAACCAAGGTCTTGCATGGTCTAAGGACTCAAACCTATGGGGAAACTAGTCACTTTAGGACGATCTAAACACTAGACAAAACCAGGGTTTTGTACTGACCGTGGGCCCAAACCTACAGCAAAGCCAACCACTTTGGTACTAAGTAATGAGCCCTGCGAGGGACGATGACCAGTGGAGTCAGCTAAAGCGCAATTAAAGACAGAATCGTGCAACTAAAAAAGATATGTATATACCACATACAATACAAGCAAAACAGATAAAAGGAAACGGAATATGCATTTTACTGAATCTCCCAAAAAGTTATAAAAGCACAATGCGCCGTTTACAATGTTTAAAAAAAAAAAAAAAATGAATGAACGAAAAAGAAAAACAAAGCAAGGGTATTACGGAAGATTATTCCTTCAGCTCTGCCTCAATTCCTCCCACAGGGGGCTGGGTAGCAGAGGCCTCAGGGCCTTTGTCACCCTCGCCTGGAGCTACAACTTGGGTAGGGTCAGCTAGAAGAGATACCCCTTCAACTTGAAAGGCTTGGACGTCGGCTGGAGGGTCTGTAGCCTCTCTAGGCACGTCCGCACCAAGGCTCTCACTCGTCTCAGTGGTCCCAGGAGGGTCGGCTTCCTTGGTGGGCTCGCCCGAAGTAAGGGCAGCTGGGACACCTTCCTCAGAAACAACCCCAACGTCCTTGGCAGTCACCTCGGCCTCAGAGCTTGGAGGGGCATCCTCGCGGATGGCCACAGGGTAGTACACATACTCCACATTCCACGGGTCGGATGAAGCCTCAACCCTAGCTTGTTTAAGGGCCTCGTTCCAAACCTCGAAGCAGTAAAGCCTGCATACCTCTGGTACTTGGGCTCTAAGAGTGTCTTCTGTCTCGGCTACCCCTTCCTCATAGGCCTTCTGCGCGGCCTCGCCCTTGGAGGCCTCAGCCGCGGCCTTGGCAGACTCAGCCCCTTCCTTGGCCTTCAGAGCCTCGTCCCTGGCAGACTCTGCCACGCCTCTGGCTTTCTCTGCCTCAAGTACTCTCTCTCTCTGGCTCGCGATCTCCGCGTCAGCGACCCTTAGCTAATCTTCAGCCTTGGCCAAGCGCTCCGTTTGGTCTAGGGCCAACTTCTCAGCAGCCGAAAGAGCTTTCTTGGCGATGTCTCGAGCCCTCTTCACCTCTTCCAGCTCCTCCATCGCCTTTGTAAGATCGGCCTTGGAAGAGTCGAGGGTCCACAAGGCGTCTACCAGCTTCTTATGCTCCGAGCCCGCGACCTTGCCCTGACTACTGGCTACCTCCTCCAATCTGAAAGTTGCCTGGATAGCCTACCCACCAAAACCAATGCGCAACATATAAGGAGCCAAGAAACAGGAAGTCGTAAAGGCCACAAGCCATCAAAGGAACCTACCATGCCCAAGTGTTGTTTGAGGCCAAGGAAGACCTCTTTACTCCCCAGAGCCTCCAGCTGGGCCATATCCGTTGGGAGTAGCAAAGCCCTCTCTAAGGCATCAGCCACATATGCACCCTCACTCCCTCGAGGGTCCCTAAGGGAGGCATCATCCCTCAAAGGCTCCCCATGGAGCATAGGGGCAGGCAGCCAAGCCTGGGCCCCAGGCTGAACAGCAGTCTGCTTTTCCTGGCCTCGGCGCCCTATCCTCAGCTGTTTAGACGGTGGCAGAGCATCACCACCGCCCTGAGGAGAGTCAGACTCTTCACCCCCCTAGGTCTCTTGCCGTTATCCTTCTTTTGAGGAGGACTGGTGGGCTTGGACCCAGGCGTCGAACTCCGTTGGGGTGGAGGAGGAGGAAGTTTGGACGGAAGAGGCAAGGACAGCGGAGGCTCGGGAGGAGACTTCCCCGGCACGTCCCTCCCCAGTTGCCCCTCGATCAATGCCAGCAAGCTCTTCTGAGGTCTCTTCTTGAAACTCATCCTGGACTGGAGAGAGGACTCTTCGGACAAAAAATCCGCCTCGGATAAGCTGGGATCACCCAAATCGCCGGAAGGATCGTCGGGCCGAATGAAGCTGGTCAAACACACCAAACTCGCCCTCGGAAGGACCGGAGTCAGCAACTTCCTCTTCCTCTAACTCTTCCTCCTCAGCCTCTACGGCCTGTGCCGATGAAGAAGTACCCACCAATAGTACGCCCTTGGGAATGGGAGACCCTTTGGGGATCGCAAATCTGCACTCGACTACGGTGATGTTGTGCAGCCGAGGATCCCCAGCTCGGATCACGTGCTTCGGCACCGGGAACGATTTTTGGGTCGATTTGTATCCGAGGATAACGTGAGCGGCCCTGACTTGGTCGTCGTTTTTATTCACAAAGACCTCCGACCTCAGCACATTCTCCAGGTCCTCCTTATTGACCAAATTGAAGTGACGCTCAAAAGCGCGCGGATCTGCATAAAAGAAAGCAAGCTCCTGTTAAAAACCAAGTAAAGCTGAGCACTAAAACACAACAACTTAAACCCCCTCCTAGTCTGAATGCCCCACCTGGTGTACCCTCTACTGTTGGACAATGAAGGCCATCGTGCCACTCCCCAGACACAATGAGGAAGTCTTGGTTCAAACCCTTACTGGATTCAGGGAGGCACTGAATCAGCCGGACCCTATCGTCCCTCGTCTTCATATAATAGGACTTCTCCTTTAGGCGCTAGAGGTTGTAGCACCAGTTCACATCATGATGGGTCAACCTCAGCCCCATCTTCTCATTCAGGGCATCTACACAGCCCAAGATCCTAAAGACGTTGACAGCGCACTGGGTGGGAGACAAGTCAAAATACCGGAGATAGTCCCTCGTAACCGGCCCCATGGGAATCCTCATTCCACCCTCCAGAAAGGCGATTATAGGAACCACCACCTCACCCTCTTTCCTCCTAATACTCCACTTCCCTACTCCACAGTACCTCAGACCCACTGTATCAGGGATCTTGTAGTCGGCGACGAATTTGTCCATCATCTCCTCAGACTCGACTAATTTCTTAAATCTACCCATCCTAAAGAGCTAACAAGGAACTCAGGCAGAAAAATATAAACTGAAGGGAGAAGAAGATTTACAGAAATAAGGAAAAACTCCTCAGGCGGGCTTTTTATGCCAAAGGAAGTTGCAGGTGCAGTTGGAGAAGTGACCAAATTCGAAGGAAGTGCACAGGATCTCTTGATTGCAAAAGTGAAGGGTCAAATCAGTTTGATTAGGTATTTATACCCCCCATTAAAAATAACCGCACCAGCTTTCCCGCCCAATGAGCCAGGAGCATCCCCACCGTCCATTCATCATCACACCGTTGAATATAGAGGACACAGAGCCGCTGAAATTTAATGAAGGCATGCTCCAGATACCGAAACGCCAGGCACGTCCCCTAGGTATCTGAAAAGGTTTTTGGTGCTGACAAGTCAAGACAAGGACCCCAGAGCGTCAAAATCCTCTTCCCCACTCGAGAGGCCGGACAGCAGAATTTTGAGGGGCTATTGTGGGGCCCAGATATTCGGTAACCCCGGCCCACCACACATCCGGCCCAAGACCCACGCCGAGGACAGCAAGAATCCGAGGGTGAGTAGGAAGAGCCCAAGTCATCAAAGGACCTCGCCGAGGATGCCACGTCCTCGGCAAGCCGACATTAAAGAAAGGAAACTGTCACTCACTCATTAAATGCATGCCACCAACCCTCTGGCCGCATTAATGGTGAATTGACCAGTAAACAGTGACTTCTTGGTTATCTCAACTAACAGAAAGCCTGCAAAGGTAGCTGACAGGACAAGCCCTCAGAAACAAGTTCAAATGGCCGACAAGTGGACGGCAGAGATCAACTGAACAAGACTATATAATAGATAGAACCCCCAACATAAAAGGGGCTGGCTGATTGGTTGGTGGGGGGAGAGGTTAGGATCCTTGAGGGGAAATGTAAAAGGGGTTTTCAGGGTGTCTGAGGACAACCCATGTGTTTATAGGTTCTAAGGAAAGAGCTCCTCGGATTGTGCCGAGGACAAACTTTCTTCATGAACACTTAGCCAAAATCAGTGTTATTATCCTCACAAACATTTAGTCAAATTCCTTGCTGGCGCCTAGCCCTTCTACCCACGCTCTACAAATTTATTGTACGGGGGCCGCCCGAAAAGACCGGTCCCTACAGCTACTTTATGCAAAAAGAAGATAAAAAGTACAAATAATAAGAAAAAGAAAAGAGCAGGAAAGAAAATTAATTACAAGAGAGAAGAGAACTAATGAACTGAGGGAAAGAGTCACTAGATGTGAGTCCCTGTAATGGTTTTTTTTTTTTTTGCTTATGATTATGAAATCAATTGTATGTCTCTTCCAGATGATTTTTTCACAAATGATGAGTTTTGGGTCATTATTCCTTGTATTAGTCGTTGATACCTAATTCACATGAAATTATTCAGTGCACGTATTGTGTTACACTTTTGTTTCACATGAAAGTGGACCCAATATTTGGGAATGAAATGTTGGGTTTTGATTGATTAAATTAGTTTCACTTACACTATATAGGGTCTGAAGTAATGTTACTACATAAGGCTTTAAGAATTGGGCTGCAATGGGAAGCTAAGGGGAGATATTCAAGGCATAGGTTATAACTCTCTTCTTTGACGACCCCTATGGTGTTGATAAAAAGTTAGTAGTATCTCGAATATATTCACATTTTTCAAATACTTTACTTGCCTTCTCTGGTCCATTAAATTGTATTCCAATTATGGGGAATGGTCTACCATATAACAAAAGTGCAGCATAACAAAGTAAAAATAAAATAAAATAAAATATCTTTCCATGCAGGTCGCAGTTCCTTTGGCAGCTTGCATTTATTTCCTCAACGAGAAAACAAAGAGCTTGGCCAGGGCCTTCATTATTGGGTATGTTACATGCAAATAGCAACACAAAATTATCAAATTTCAACTTATTTTCTTTTTCATTTGCTTTTAGATACTGACATGTTTGTTTGTTCCATCACAGACTTGGTGCTCTTGTGATCGGCTGGGTATCTGGTTCTCTCCTGGCCCCCAATATTCCTGCACTTCTATTGCACCCAACATGGACTCTTGAGCTTTTAACATCACTAGTCGTATACTTATTGTTAGAAATACTGAATAATTTGTATATTGTATTTCACAATAAAAGAATATACATGGATGCCTTTATATAGGAGGCATATGTGTGCAGTACAAGTAAATATGTGTGTAGTACAAGTAAATATGTGTGTCGTAAAATCAAGAGTGCAGTACAAGACTGTGTGCTATACAAGTAATCTAACTGTGCTTAAAACCCACAACACTATACACGTTAACAGCCCCCCTCAAACTCAAGGTGGATGTGAAACCAACTTGAGGTTGTCAACCAAATCACGAAAGCGTCCCTAAGGATGTGACTTGGTGAAGATATCGGCAAGTTGATCTTTGGAAGAGACTGAGAAGAGCTTGAGAGCACCATGAACAAGATGATAACAGATAAAATGACAATCAATCTCGATGTGTTTAGTCCGTTCATGGAAGACATCATTGTGAGCAATATGAATGGCACTCTGGTTGTCACAATAAAGAGAAGTAGCAGAGGATGTGGACACACCTAAATCCTTAAGAAGCCAATGCAACCAAAGGAACTCAGATGTGGTATCAGCAAGTGCATGATATTCTGCTTCAGTACTAGAGCGGGCCACATGAGTTTATTTCTTACTTTGCCAAGAAATCAAAGAAGAACCAAGGAGAAAACAATAACTTGTAGTGGACCTGCGATCAGTGGGATCTCCTGCCCAATCAACATCAGAGAATGCACGAAGTACAAGAGGAGACTAAGCTGAGTAGAAAAGGCCATGGAAGAGAGTGCCCTTAAGTATCGAAGAATGCGCAGAACAGCAGCATAGTGAGTCGATCGTGGAGCAGACAGATACTGGCTCACCTGATGAACAGCATAGGAAATGTCTGGACGAGTAACTGTGAGATAAACTAAGCTGCCAACCAATCGTCTATAAAGAGAGGGATTAGACAATGGTTTCCCCCCCCCCCCCCCCCCCCCCGAGGGTGTCACATGCGCATTAAGTTCAACTGAAGTGTCAACAGTCTTACTATCAGTGAGTCCAGCTCAAGACAAGAGTTCAAAAGCATACTTGGCTTGAGTAATATAAAGTCCAGCTGTAGAATGAGTGATTTCAAGACCCAAGAAGTAGCTAATATGTCTAAGATCTTTCATCTCAAACTGCTGACTGAGAGTTCTTGAATACCACTGAGGTCATCACCAGTTATGATCATATCATCCACATACAGGAGAAGTAAAATAGTGCCTTTGTCAGTGTGACGAAGAAATAAAGCAGAATCATAATGACTAGCCATGTAACCTAAGCGAGAGATGGTAGAGCTGAATTTGGCAAACCAAGCTCGTGGAGCTTGTTTAAGGCCATAAAGTGCATGTCGAAGGTGACCAACCTTGTTTGAGTCAACAGAGAGACCAGGAGGAGGTTGCATATAAACTTCTTCACTTAAATCCCCATTAAGGAATGCATTTTTGACATCTATCTGCAAAAGATCCCATTTACTGGCAACAGCAACAACTAAGAGGGCACGAACAGATGAGATACAAGCAACCGGAGCAAGGGTCTCTTCATAATCAATCCCATACTCCTGTGTAAAATCTTTTGCAACAAAACGAGGTTTGTAGCGCTCAATGGACCCATCAGAGTGAGTCTTAATCTTGTAGATCCACTTACAACCAACCACAGATTTCCCAGGGGGGAGTTTTACCAAATCCCAAGTATGGTTTTTAGATAATGCATCAAGTTCCTCTTTCATTGCAATCTGCCATAAAGGTTCAGTGGAAGTCTCATGATAGGTGTGAGGCTCGTGTAGTGTAGCAAGGGCAGTGTAACAATGATAGGCAAGTAAATGTGCAGGAATAGATCTTACTCGAGTTGAGTGACGAGGTGGAATGTCTTGTGCAAGATCTTCAGGCAGAACAGGAGCAGGGACCCAAGCTTAGGATTGGGGTTGGGTAGCTCGTCTTCGACCTATTCATCTTCCACCTGTTCATTAAAGGGTGAATTAGGAAAGGGATCAGTGATATCTGGTGGTTGGACAGAGACAGAGAAGTCTATAGGAGAATCTGGAGTAACTATAGGAAGATCAAGAGCAGCTACAGGAGGAATATGTGCTTCATCTGAAAAAAGATCTAAGATAGAGGAAGAAGATAGGGAGGAACGGAAGTGAGAGAGCTCGACAAAGAGGCGATGTTCCCAAAAGACAATATTGCGAGAGATACGAAGACGATGAAAGACAGGATCGTAACACCAATACCCCTTTTGAGTTTCGCCATAGCCAAGAAAACAATAAAGCCTTGACCGAGGCTCAAGTTTGTTATGTTCATGTGGCTGAAGAAGAACGAAACAAGCAGAGCCAAATGAGCGAAGATAGTGATAGTCTAGAGGTGACCCAAAAAGGCGCTCATATGGAGTTTGATTTTGGATAACAGGACTCGGAATGCGATTAATAGTATGAACAGCATGAAGAGCAGCTTCACCCCAAAAAGGAGCAGGAACATTGGCAGAGAGAAGGAGAGTACGAACAGTGTCAAGAATATGACGAAGTTTTCGTTCTGCTCTACCATTTTACTGAGAGGTACCTGGACAAGTTAGTTGATGAAAAATGTCATAGGAATGCAAAACAGCTTGGAAAGCATATTTAGTGTATTCAAGAGCATTATCAGATCGAAAAATTTTGATGCTTTTGGAAAACTGAGTTTCAACCATTTTTGCAAAATTAGAATATACTTCCAATAATTCAGAACGATATTTCATATTAAAAATCCAGCTATAGCGAGAGTAATCATCAACAAAGACAACAAAATATCGAGACCCACCAATATTAGAGATAGAGGAAAGCCCCCAGACATCAAAATGAACAGGGTCAAAGATATCAGTGGATAATGATTCACTAGTATTGAAAGGTAAAGCTGGTTGTTTTCCTAACTGACATGAAACACAATCAAAATTTTTTGTAGACACTGAACCTAACAAACCTCTAGAAGCTAATTTTTGTACCCGAGAAGAAGATGCATGACCAAGTTGAGCATGCTAAAGTGCAAGGGAAGGAATTGAAGAAACTGTAGTAGCTGTAGCAATAGAAACAGGAGCAACAAGTGGAAGACGAAGGTTGTCCACGGGAAACATATGCCCAACTTTGGGACCGGCCCTAAGCTCTTGTCTCGTCCTCGGATCTTGCACAATACACCCAGAATAATCAAAGATAATGCGATAACCTAACTCAACTAATTGTCCCACAGAAAATAAATTATAAGAAAGGTCAGGAACATTAAAGACTCCAGGAATTGAGAGGTTGGAGGTTGAAATTGAACCTATATTATGACCAGACATTGTGGAACCATTTGCTGTGCGAATATTAAGAGGATGTGATGCAGGTTTAAGGTCAGAAAATAAGGACGGGTAAGGTGTCATGTGATTGCAGCAAGCAGAATCCATAAGCCAAGAGGTAGGAGACATACCAGATAAAACCGAGAGAGAAGAGGAATAAGATGCATTACCAACCATATGAATGACATTAGCGATGATATTTATAAGGTCATCTCTGGAAATAGAGAAAGTGGATCCAGAAGACTAAGACTGTGCAGAGATAGGATCCATGGGTTGGACACTCTCAGTGTTAGCAACTGTAGCAGCAGAAATGGAACCAGTTGATTTGTTGCACTGATAGCAAGTTGTTAGGACATATGTAGTTCACATGATTAAGAACATATGTCATACTTTTATGTAATTGGCTAATCCTTAGACAAAACGCACTTTACTTGTATTTGGATAGATTTAGGATGTGTTGAAATACTTCAAGAAACTGTGTTTCAAGACCAAGTATTGAAGCCTTCAAGTCTGTTCAAGAAAACAAGTTGAAAGTGCAATTTCATTAAAGCTCGACAGCTGGCTCGACAGCTGGCTCGACAGCTGCAACTATCGAGCTTCAGTAAGCTGTTTTAGCCCTGTGTCTCGACACCTGCTCGACAGCTACTCGACAGCTTCTATCTGTTGAGGTTTATAAAAATCAGAATTTTGATATGATTTCTTGGGATCCGTGAATGTGTCTTTGGGCCTTCTTTTCTTCTAACCCTAGACATATAAAATGATTGTTTTAAGGGCCGTCAATAGTGATACAAGTTGCACAAGCATTGAGCAAACTCTGTTCAAGCAATTTGTAACCAGAGACAAAGTTCTACCATTGTTCATCTCTTCTGAAGAAGTTGCTATGTATGTGCACCTTTGGGTTTTGTGACCAAGCATCTTCTTGATCTTCATCGTGTAGAATGAACTGAAGAACTTTGCAGCCAACCCTTATTTCTAGTTGGTGATTGAAGTCGCGTACTGGGATCCGCGCATTTGGTTAGTCACGTACTTAGGAGCCGTGCATCAAAATGGGGAACTGTCACTACAGAACAAGTCCAATTGGGTATTGGGGTAAGGGTTCAACTGTAGGTTGGTAAGGTACTTGGGATTCCTTTACTTGTAACCGCTTGTTTTAATAATAGTGGAGTTTCGGGAGTGGTGACCTGAAAATCACCCGGTGGGGTTTTTGCCGCATCGTGTTATTTATTTTCCGCTGCTTATTTAGTTTATTAGTGATTTGTTTGTACTGCCACGCAATTGCATGTAATTGAACCTAATTAATTCACTTGCCTATTAATTGGTTAATTCATCACAAGGGGTCAATTCGTTTGTGGCCTATTAAGTGGTATCAGAGCAGGCACACTCTGATTAGGTTATAATCTTTGCTGTGTTTGATCCATTAACCCCTGTTTGTCATGGATAGAGAACAGTCGTTAATCATACCTCCTTTATTTGATGGGACTAACTATGCCTACTAGAAAGTACGCATGTGAGCTTTTTTACAGTTTTTAGATGAAAAGGTATGGCAAGCTGTTGAGATTGCCTAGACTAAGCCAAAGGAAGCGTCGGCCAATTGGGATGAAGCCAAGATCAAGGTGGCAAACTTCAATAGCAGGGCATTGAATGCGTTGTTTAGTGCGGTCACCAATGAAGAGTTCAAAAAGATATCCTCAATTGAAACTGTTAAGGAAGCTTGGACCATCCTCCAGACAACCTATGAAGGAACCAAGACTGTCAAAGATTCAAAACTTCAGAGGCTCACTACAAGCTTTGAAGAAATAAAAATTGAGGAGGATGAGTCGTTCGATGAGTTCTATGCCAAGCTCAAGGACATAGTGAACTCAGCCTTCAATCTTGGGAAAACCATCCCTGAACCCAAGATTGTGAGGAAAGTGCTCAGATCTCTACTCGAGAGATTCCATGCCAAGATTACGGCAATTGAGGAATCAAAGGCTATTGACAAGATTCCTTTAACTGAGCTAGTTGGAAACTTGCAAACCTACGAGCTAGGGTTATCTAGGATTGGCAAGTCAAGCAAAGGCAAGAGCATGGCCTTAAAGGCCAAGAGCAGTGAGACAGAAGATTCTTCCGATGATGAAGATTCCAAGATGAAGTCCTACATTACAAGGCAGTTCAAGAAGTTTATGAAGAATGCCAATGGAAGGAATTTCGACAAGGACCGCAGGCAATCCAGTTCTTCTCAATTCAAGAGCCAGGACAAAGGGAAGAAGGATGCAAAGGAAAGTGGTCAGTACACTGTTCCCGCAGGGCCTAAGTGCTTTGGGTGTCATGGGTTCGGACATATGAAAAATGAGTGTCCTACATATCTCAAGAGCATTGGGAAGAGCAAGGCACTTGCTGCAACCTTGAGTGACACTAAGCCTGAAGATGATTCAGATAGTGAGGATGACGGAATCTTGAATGCCTTCACTGCGACAGTCAATCCTACTAAAGGGATTGTTGATGAAGTAGAAGGAAAAGAAGAATTGGTGGATTCTAAGTGTGAGAAGATGGATGATCAAGATGATATCCATTAAGCCTACGAGAAACTATACAAGCTGTCTGAGAAACACGAGAAACTCTATAGGCTGACCACCAAGAAACTCAGTGATGTGGAACTTGACCGTGAAGAGTTGTCCACAAAGTTTGATGAGGCAAATCAAACCATTGGAGCGCTGAGGTTCGAGAACAATTTCTTGGCTGAAAAGACCAAGAAGCTTGAAGCGGAGCTATTTCAGGTTAGAGCTCAGTTGGAGAGGACCTCGAGTGCAAAGCTTGATGAGATGCTCATCATTCAGAAATCTGCTTCAGATCGAACAGGTTTAGGGTATGATCTTTCTCCCTCTAATATTGCTTCTATTAGTGCTACTGTTTTTGTTCCTCCTGCTAATATTGTTAAAGTTGAGAACACTAATGTTAAAACTAAATTAGCTAGTGAGAACTTAGACAAGGGTAAATCTATCCTAGGAGCACCCCCTAAGCTAGAAAAGAAAGATGCTAAAAACCCTAGGGCTAAGAAGGCTAACTCTCAAAAGCTCAAACAGAAGAAGCAGCATCTCTGTCATCATTGTGGTGTTGCCGGTCATACTTGACCAAATTGTTATAAGTGGTTAGCCACTCAACAGAGCAAAAGCATGATAGCATCTGGAAGCCAAAATCAACTTCAATCCTCTCTTACTCCTCTTGGAGATCTTCTGAAAGCCCTTATGTTCCTTTCGAACATGAACGGGTTCAATTCTTCCCCTTCACCGCCAGTTCAAGGTTCAACTAAAGGAAAGGTGTCTTCCAAGGTGTGGAAGAAAAAGGACTCTAAGTGATTAAATCACTTTCTTCTATCTTCTTGTTTTTGTTTGTTGCATTACTTGTGTGTTTTGCTTTTATTTTGAGTTAGTCTAGTTTTACGCTTTGCTTTGATAACATGTTTTTGTTGGTTTATTTTCAGTTTTGTTTATTTTATTTTTGATAAAAATAAAAAAAAAAATTGAAAAAATACAAAACAGTGTGTGTTTTGTGTACATTGGTACTTGTGTACCTTGGATGGCCAATGAAACAAATTTTTCTAAACTTTGTATCTTTTGCAGCTTAGATGAGCATCTCTATGCACAACTAAGCAAGTGAGTTTTGTGGCTCTTGCAAAAGTGTGATGTCAATGATATTTGTGTGCTTCGGCATAGCAAAATTGAAATGTCAAATATCAATGGGTATTTCTTTTCTCTTTCTTATATGCCCATGCATGATATGCTAAATAAAAAGAACATATGCAAAGAAAATAAAAGGCAAAAAGATCAAAAATGCTTTAAATATGGTTGCAAGCATGTATTCTAGGAGATGTGGGAGTTATAGGATGTACCTCGAAGGTGATAGTCCCCATCAAACAGTTATGATTGTGTATGAGTTAAAGTGATTTTCTCATATCTCAAATCGTCATAACGTGTATACACTTATGCAATCTTGCGATGTTTTTCACACACGACACGCAATATTCTTTGCTACTCATGATACATGTGCAGGTACAATGTGATTTGGCCATCACTAGGTTTACATGTGTTTTTGCATACTCACTAAACTGTCATGACTTGTTTTTTTGAAATAAAAAAATCAGTTAGACTTGTTTAGTGTGTGTGTGTGTGTTTTTGGAGATCCATGTGCTTAAAATTTTTCATTGAAAGATGATTTTGAGAGCCTATTGTATTGATTGGATCATTGTTGAGTTGCATGGTTGATTGTATTCATGTCTATGTTTTTCACTTCTCGAAAAACTGTTTTTAAAAGCTGGCTTGACACCTCCTCAATACCTCCTCGATACCTAGCTATATGTCAAGCTTCTCTAGCTTTTTCTTATCGCAATCTCGACACATCCTCGACACCTGGTGGATCGATTGAGAAATATTCTGTCTCCTCGATAGCTTCTCGACACCTGGCCGATCGATCGAGCTTCTGTTCTGGGTTCTGGTGTTTATTCCTCAATACCTCCTCAACTCCTGTATCTGTCAACGACCATTCTTCTTGACACTTCCTCGACAGATGTCTCGACACCTCTCGATTCCTGTATCTGTAGAGATTTACTGAGGTTCTATATGTACTCTTCATGCAATCCGATTCTCATTTCCCACGATCTCTCTCGATCTGTCCGCACCTGTTCATCTTCCAAACTCATTTTTCTCACTCCAAACCTTCAACCCATATGATTTTCGGCCCTTCCTTGCTTCAAATCACTTGGTATGATCTCTTTTCTTCTCATATTTCATGCATTTCATGTTTTTGAATCTTAGGTTTGTTAGGATTGGTGCCCTTAAATCCTATTGTAAGATGCTATGTATGATATTAAGTGTGACATTGTGTTTGACATTATGTATGACTTAATATTGTGTTTAATAAATTTGTTTTATTATTATCTGAAATAATGGTAACATGAATATTCGGACATTATCATATAGTCCATGAGATGCATAGTATGTGATTTATGTGAAGAGTCACAGAAGATATAAATCACAAGTTCTTTGTAAACTCAGAATTATAGTTCGTAGTCGGTGATGAAATTGGGCATTTCATCTGCGAAGACTATAACATATCAACTACGATGATTTGTCTTGATCATGGAAGTGGAGACTTCTAGTTGATGTGTTAATATGTTTTAAGAGTTAAGACATATTGAACTGGACCGCCATGAGATTTATTATTTGCCTAAGGACTGTCAAATGAATAATAAATCTCATGACTTGTATTTGCATGAACTCTTAATCCTGAGAGAATAATGGACCTGATCATAAGATGTAGGTTGCTT
Source organism: Quercus glauca (assembly GCA_023736055.1). Lineage (NCBI taxonomy): Eukaryota > Viridiplantae > Streptophyta > Magnoliopsida > Fagales > Fagaceae > Quercus > Quercus glauca. The sequence goes on from CM043315.1 coordinate 919,931, forward strand.
TGATATATCAGGAGTGAGATCTATATTAATGGTCAAAACCTCAGTATGTTGGGCAGCCACATTAAGTGTTGATGGAACATGTATTCTCAAGATGGAATTCATAGTCTCTTAACAGAGATATAAAATATTCCCTTGAGATAAGTTTAATGGGTTTGTTATTCAGAGAGTTAGGCCTAACCACTTTAGTAAGACTAAAGTATATATTTATGGAATTGGATTTCATAAATATATAATGAATAACATTAAGGATTAAACCGGGTACTCAAGGATCAAGATGTAGTAATTTACAAAGTGGCAGTCTATATTAATAACTTTGTATTACTACGAATATTTTATGAAGGGGTTGCATGTATAATAAAGTCTTAGGATATAATATATAGATAAGACCTAGAGTGCAACTATATTTATATAGTGGTATTAAATATAGTTAATGGTAACTTTGGACTTGTCAAGAGTTGACAGAAAAGCCCAAGGCCCATTGGAGCTAGTGTCTTATTGGTCCCTTTTGGTCCCACTCCAAGCCACACACTTAAGCCCAATTGGTAAGGCCTAAAAGCCTAGCCCAATTAGATATATTGGTTAGAAACAAAGGGAAAAACGTACAGAAGTTTTTTGGTAAGAAAAACACCATTGTAGTGGTGTGGAAGTGGGTTTTTGGTACTCACTAGATATCCCTTTGTTACCAATTTGAGAGACCACACATCTTGGGCGATTAGTGGAATTGGAGTGAAGATTAAGAGTATTCCCAAGTGCTTCAATCTTCGGTTTTGAAACTCATCGCTTCAAGGTACGATCTCTTGTTCTCATAATTCTGAAATTTACTTTACACATGTTATCAATATTGAATGAAGTAGATCCGTTCAAAACTTATTTTCCGCTGCACTCACTTTTAATTCCATCAAATGGTATCAGAGCGGTCTTCAATTTCGTATTGTTTAACATGTTTGTGAGTTTTAGAATTGGAGAAGATAGTTTCATATTGTTAGAAGATTAAGTTTTTAATTTTCTGCATGTTGTTGAAACTATGATTTGATGAAAACTGAAATTGGTGTTATGATGTTGTTTAATTTTAAATTTAAGTATGTTAAATTCAATCTTAAGGCTATAACATCAATAGAATTCAGTTTTGACATTGATCTCTGTCTATCATGTTCGTTTTCAAGATGTTTGTTCATGAAAATCCGTAGAAAACTGCCTTAGAAAATTTCTGGGAATTTGAGTTTCGCGATTTTCGATCGATCGAAAATCATTTTCGATCGATCGAAAGAGACAGTGATTAGATGCTTTAGAACGATAGTTTTTCGATTGCTAGTCGATCGATCGAATCTGTTTTTCGATCGATCGAAAGGCAATCGAGTATCAATCGAAAGTGTCAGAGGATCAAGTTCGAATTTTTTAGTTTTTTTTCGATCGATCGAGGGGCACTTTCGATCGATCGAAAGAAAGAAAAACAGAAATTTTTTCTAAGTGTTTTCACATGATAAAAGAGTAAGACTATGTGTAATTAGATTATGCATGTTTTAAAACTAAAAACCTTTCTTTTAAAACATCTAGTGGGAGAGAGATACAACGGTTGGATCTCACGGCCTCCATTGTCAATTCATAGTAGTATGAAATAAATACTTTGTCTTTGCCTTGTGCTTAGCATTCCATGCGGAGAGTATTTATTTTATGGTCCTACAAGATTGAATTTCTTGGTTTATTGTGGTTTGATCAAACGCCTTGTCTTTGCCTTGAGCTTAGCATTCCATGCGGAGGGTGTTTTGTATCATGGTACTACAAAATAAGCTTGTTAAGGGGATGAAATGTGGCTACACATGATTCTAGACAATGGTATACACTAGACTAAATATTATAGTATCCTCTATGCTGAGTTCTTACTATCATTATTTAGAGGCCAAATAAATATAACGGCATATTATTAGTGTTTGATAAGAGTTATCATGATAGCACTAATGATGAGAATAGTTCTCAATCAATCATAGTATTTTATATTCACTCTATGCTGAGGGATATTGAATATGGGATTGGGTTGTCGTTGCATATATTATATTATGGTTTTATTAAGGTTCCATACTATATGTTTATATGCTAAAAAGATAATGTCCAGTTTATTGATTATATTCATGTTTATTGTTTTCAGATTTAGAACATGGCATCTTTTAGCCCACTTGTAGCTATTCTTAATCAAAACAAACTGACTGGATCCAACTATGTTGACTGGAAAAGAAACTTGGACATAGTTCTCACTGCTGAAGAACATAAGTATGTTCTTACTAAACCATGTCCTAACTTTCCTTCATTAGATGCTCCTCTTGAGGAAAAACAACGATATGATCGTTGGCAGAAATCTAATGGAATGGCCAAGTGCTACATCCTAGCATCTATCTCAAATGTTCTACAGCATCAAATGCAGGATGTAGAACTAGCTTCAGACATCATGCAAAGTCTGAAGGAGATGTTTGGTGAGCAAGGCCGTTCTGCAAGGCAAGAGACCATGAGGCAAATTTATAACACCAGAATGGCTGAAGGAAGTTCAGTTAGAGAGCATTGTCTTACAATGATCTCTAATCTGAACACATTGGAAGTTTTAGGTGCCGATATAGATGGAGAATCCCAAGTGGATATGATACTCCAGTCGCTACCAGAATCATTCAAGGAATTCAAACTAAACTATAATATGAACAAAAAGATTTATACCTTGTCTGAATTAATGAATGAATTGGTAGCGGCAGAAGGCATTCTTGGTACTTCCAATGTTGAAGCCAATGTTGGTGAAGCTTCTACTTCTCAACCTAAGTCGAAAGGCAAGGGTAAGAAGAAGAAGAAGAAGGACTTCACCAAACAAGAGGGTAAACAAATTGCCTTAGGGGTTGCTGATAAAGGAAAGAAAATCAAAGGAAAGTGTTTCCATTGTGGTGAGAAAGGACATTGGAAGAGGAATTGTCCAGTTTTCAAGGCTGCCAAGAATAAAGGTATGAATGATACATTCCTTCTTGAAATATGTTTGGTACAGAATCCCACGGATTCCTGGTGTGTGGATTCAGGTTGTACTAATCATATCTGCAATTCTTTGCAGGGGTTTCAGGAGACCAGAAAACTTAAAGAAGGGGAGTTGTTTCTTACTTTGGCTGATGGGAGCAGAATTCCAGTTGTAGCTGTTGGTGTTTATAATTTGTGTTTTCAATCTAGAGTTTTAATATTAGAAGACTGTTTGTATGTACCTAATGTACGTAGGAATTTAATTTCTGCTACTTACTTAGGTAAACAAGGATATTGTGTTATCCTAAAAGACAATGTTGTAATAAAGAAGGATAAAGTGTTTATCTGTTATGGCAATATTGTGGATGGTCTTTATATTTTAACTCCTGATAAGCATGAATTATATAATTCTGAATTAGATGCTAACTCTCATGTAAAATCATTAAAGAGAAAGTTTCCTTCTACTAATGATGCATATCTTTGGCACTTGCGTTTAGGTCATATTAATTCAAACAGAATTCAAAGACTGATCAAAGATGGACTCTTAGGGCCCATGGACTTTGATGAATTTCCAGTTTGTGAATCTTGTTTGGAAGGTAAAATGACCAAACGACCTTTTACTGCAAAAGGTAGAAGAGCCCAAGATTTGCTAGAATTAGTACATTCTGATGTTTGTGGTCCTATGTCAATCCAAGCAAGAGGTGGCCATGAGTATTTCATTACTTTCACTGATGATTACTCAAGATATGGTTATGTATACCTAATGAGACGGAAGTCCGAAGCCTTTGAAAAGTTCAAAGAGTTTAGGGCTGAAGTTGAGAATCAATTAGGTAAACACATAAAAGCCATTCGATCTGATCGAGGTGGTGAATACCTCTTTGGGGATTTCAAGGATTACTTAACTAAGAATGGGATTGTATCCCAATTGACTGCACCTGGAACTCCACAACAGAATGGTGTAGCAGAAAGAAGGAATAGGACTCTTTTAGAAATGGTTAGGTCCATGATGAGTTATTCAACTCTACCTATTTCTTTTTGGGGATATGCCTTAAACACAGCGATGTATCTTCTGAATTTAGTACCTTCGAAGTCTGTTCCTAAAACACCTGTGGAATTGTGGAATGGGCGTAAGCCTAGTATGAGACATCTCCATATTTGGGGTTGTCCAGCACATGTGTTAAAAGGAAAGTCTGACAAGTTACAGTCTAAAACAGAAGTGGTTTTCTTTGTTGGGTATCCAAAAGGAACTGTTGGAGGTTTATTCTATAGTCATAAAGATAATAAAGTGTTTGTTAGCACAAATGCCCAATTCTTGGAAAATGACTATATGAATGATTATACTCCTAAAAGTAGAGTTGTGTTGGCTGAAATGAATGAATCTGTAAATGAACAACCTATAGATGAAACTAGGGATAATGTGGCTGTATTAGGTACACCACAAGATACTACTACTGAGATGTCTAGTACACAGGTGCCTCGTCGTAGTGGGAGAATTGTTCGGCCTCCTATAAGATTCATAGGTTTAGGAGAAATCTATGAAGCTATCTCAGAAGAGGTTGAATCGGATCCCTATACATATGATGAAGCAATGAATGATGTAGATGCATATCATTGGGTCCAAGCTATGAAATCTGAATTAGATTCCATGTATTCCAATCAAGTTTGGAATCTTGTAGAGGCGCCTAATGGCATTAAACCTGTTGGTTGCAAATGGGTTTACAAGAGAAAGAGAGGGATAGATGGGAAGGTTGAAACCTTTAAAGCAAGGCTAGTGGCGAAAGGGTATACTCAAAAAGAAGGTATTGATTATGATGAAACCTTTTCTCCAGTAGCAATGCTTAAATCTATCAGAATTCTCTTATCCATTGCTGCTCATTTTGATTATGAGATTTGGCAAATGGATGTCAAAACTGCATTTCTTAATGGCAATCTTGAAGAGGAAATCTATATGATGCAACCGGAAGGTTTCATAGCAAAGAACCAAGAGCATTTGGTATGCAAGTTGCAAAGGTCCATTTATGGACTTAAGCAAGCATCTAGGTCATGGAACATCAGATTTGATCAAGCAATCAAGACATTTGGTTTTGAACAAAATCTTGATGAACCATGTGTGTACAAAAGACATCAAGATAAAGTAGTAATGTTCCTAGTACTTTATGTTGATGATATTCTACTCATTGGAAATGATGTAGGGGTAATATCATCTGTAAAAGTTTGGTTGTCAAGTCAATTTGATATGAAGGACTTGGGTGAGGCTAACTTTATTCTAGGGATCAAGCTTTGGCGAGATCGCAAGAATAAGATGTTAGGCTTATCACAAGCTGGATATATAGATAAGGTTCTAGAACGGTTTAGCATGCAAAACTCTAAGAAAGGATTACTTCCTTTCAGACATGGAGTTCCTCTGTCTGATGACCAAAGGCCTAAGACTCAAGAGGAAATAGATATAATGAGACAAGTTCCTTATGCTTCTGCAGTAGGAAGTCTCATGTATGCCATGCTTTGTACTAGACCAGATATCTGCTATTCAGTGGGCATGGTCAGTAGATATCAATCAAATCCAGGACCAAAACATTGGCAAGCTGTAAAGCATATTCTCAAGTATCTACGGAGAACGAGAGATTATATGCTTGTTTACCGTTGTGAGGATTTGATTCCCATTGGCTATACAGATTCAGATTTTCAATCGGATCTAGATTTCAGAAAATCCACTTCAGGATGTGTTTTCACCTTGGGAGGTGGAGCCATTAGTTGGCGGAGTATTAAGCAATCATGTATTGCAGACTCCACCATGGAAGCAGAATATGTTGCTGCTTGTGAAGCAGCAAAGGAAGCTGTATGGCTCAAGAAATTCCTCTCTGACCTTGGTGTAATAAGAATGGAGCAAGTTCCAATCACATTGTTTTGTGATAACAGTGGAGCAGTTGCACAATCTAAAGATCCAAGGAATCACAAGAAAGGAAAGCACATTGAGAGGAAGTACCATATCATTCGAGATATTGTTGCTCGTGGAGATGTGGTGGTAGCAAAGATTGAAAGTGCAAACAATCTAGCAGATCCATTTACCAAAGCCTTGCCTCAAAGGACTTTCGAGTCACTTTTGGAGGGAATGGGAGTTAGATTAATGCACAATAGTCTTTAGGGCAAGTGGGAGAATGTTAGGATTGGTGCCCTTAAATCCTATTGTAAGATGCTATGTATGATATTAAGTGTGACATTGTGTTTGACATTATGTATGACTTAATATTGTGTTTAATAAATTTGTTTTATTATTATCTGAAATAATGGTAACATGAATATTCGGACATTATCATATAGTCCATGAGATGCATAGTATGTGATTTATGTGAAGAGTCACAGAAGATATAAATCACAAGTTCTTTGTAAACTCAGAATTATAGTTTGTAGTCGGTGATGAAATTGGGCATTTCATCTGCGAAGACTATAACATATCAACTACGATGATTTGTCTTGATCATGGAAGTGGAGACTTCTAGTTGATGTGTTAATATGTTTTAAGAGTTAAGACATATTGAACTGGACCGCCATGAGATTTATTATTTGCCTAAGGACTGTCAAATGAATAATAAATCTCATGACTTGTATTTGCATGAACTCTTAATCCTGAGAGAATAATGGACCTGATCATAAGATGTAGGTTGCTTTGATATATCAGGAGTGAGATCTATATTAATGGTCAAAACCTCAGTATGTTGGGCAGCCACATTAAGTGTTGATGGAACATGTATTCTCAAGATGGAATTCATAGTCTCTTAACAGAGATATAAAATATTCCCTTGAGATAAGTTTAATGGGTTTGTTATTCAGAGAGTTAGGCCTAACCACTTTAGTAAGACTAAAGTATATATTTATGGAATTGGATTTCATAAATATATAATGAATAACATTAAGGATTAAACCGGGTACTCAAGGATCAAGATGTAGTAATTTACAAAGTGGCAGTCTATATTAATAACTTTGTATTACTACGAATATTTTATGAAGGGGTTGCATGTATAATAAAGTCTTGGGATATAATATATAGATAAGACCTAGAGTGCAACTATATTTATATAGTGGTATTAAATATAGTTAATGGTAACTTTGGACTTGTCAAGAGTTGACAGAAAAGCCCAAGGCCCATTGGAGCTAGTGTCTTATTGGTCCCTTTTGGTCCCACTCCAAGCCACACACTTAAGCCCAATTGGTAAGGCCTAAAAGCCTAGCCCAATTAGATATATTGGTTAGAAACAAAGGGAAAAACGTACAGAAGTTTTTTGGTAAGAAAAACACCATTGTAGTGGTGTGGAAGTGGGTTTTTGGTACTCACTAGATATCCCTTTGTTACCAATTTGAGAGACCACACATCTTGGGCGATTAGTGGAATTGGAGTGAAGATTAAGAGTATTCCCAAGTGCTTCAATCTTCGGTTTTGAAACTCATCGCTTCAAGGTACGATCTCTTGTTCTCATAATTCTGAAATTTACTTTACACATGTTATCAATATTGAATGAAGTAGATCCGTTCAAAACTTATTTTCCGCTGCACTCACTTTTAATTCCATCAAGGTTTTGGGGTTTCTGAAAAATTTTGGGGTTTTTCAAAATTGATGAGTTTTTGTTGAAATTTTGGGATGGGTTTTCATTTAAATATGTTCAAAATCTCATGCATTGCATCACATTTGCATTCTAATGATATTTTCATGCATTTAGATGTGTGCAATATGTTTATGTGCTGGTAGGATTGGATTGGGCTGAGCCCATGATGAATTTTGTTTTGCATGTCATATGTTCATGCATTCCCAAGTCTGCTCCGTCTCGGAACCCTCTTCATTCTGGGGCATTATCTTCTTCTGATCCTACTCTTCCTAAAATTCGGTTCTGTGATGAGGATGCCCGTAAAGCATTCTTGGAGAACTTCTCTCAACGAGGTGTTCATTCGGAACGCCAAGTCATTTTCGCGGACTTCACCGACACTGACCTTCCCGATGTCATTCACAATCGGGGATGGGAGTCACTGTGTGGCGTCTCGGTCACTTGTCCCCTCGTGCTTATTCAGGAGTTTTACTCCAACATGCATGTGATTGATTCTTCAGTACCTCTCTTTCATACTCGCGTTAGAGGTACGCGCTTTGCTGTCACACTGTTGCTTGTTGCGGGTGTGCTTAGAGTTTCGAGGGTAGCGCATCTTGATTACCCCGGTTGTGAGCGTTTGAGGACTGTGTCCAAAGACGAGATGATGTCTGCTTTCTATGAACACCCATCTGTTTGGGGTGAGCGTCAGTTTACACCATGTCGACCTTTTGCTAAAGGTCCTAGATTCATGAACATGGTAATGACTTTTGTGTTGCACCCACTCTCTCACTATAACTCTATCACAGAGCCTCGTGCTCAATTTTTACTTTCTTTGTTGGAGCACCTCACTATAGATTTTCCTTCACATTTCATTCTTTCCATCATAGATGTGTTTAGGGATATGGCTACCTGTGATAAGCTCATCTTTTCTTCTGCTATCACGAGGATCCTAAGCCATTTTTCTGTTCCTTTTCCCTCCTCTGATCACTTCTCTGTCATGTGTGCCATAGATGCCGCAACCGAAAAAACGTAGTGAGGCTCAGTTTAGGTCTCGATAGGAGTCAGCAGCTCCTCCCTCTGGTTTGACTCCATCTTGCTCGGCACCCTCTTGTTCTACTCCGTCTACATCTGCTCCCTCTTCTTCTTTAGGCGATGCATCTCTTGGAGACATCATGGCGCAGCTGCAGCGCCTGGATGCTCGCCTTGATACGCTCTCTACTGAGTTGTATCAAGTGAACATTCGTGTTGGTCGTATTGCACGACGTCAGGCGACCATGGGTGGTTTTGCTCCTGAGGCTACTCCTTCACCACCTCCTCCAGTGGCCTCTGATTTTGATGCTAAGGATGATGATGATGATGGTGGTGATGATGATGGAGATGCTAACTCTTCTGATGAGATGTCTGCTTGACACTCTACCCTTTGTCACTCATGACAAAAAGGAGGACTAATTTTGGGATATGAGAGTAGTCATCTTAGGGAGATAGTTAGTATAAGACATTTTTTATAGGGGGAGTGTTGATACTTGAGGGATGTAGTGAGGATTTGATGTATCTTTTCTTTTCTTTCTTATATAGATACATTGTTCTTGTACATTTGATCTTGTGATCATTCTGACATACATTGTACTTATTTCTTTCTATATGTGGATGTATGTTGTTTCTTTCACCTATCTCTTACTTGTGTTGTTTCTTCTCTCTTTATACACATGTTTCTTTACTTGTATGCAATCTATTATTTCTGTTTCACACAAAGATGCATTGATGAGTGTTGTTTAAAGTGTTTCAAAAATACAGGTTGTCAAAGTCTACTTGCCATAAACTCTCTTCTTGCAAAGTTTTTCAAGAGTTTGTGTTAGGATAGATTTTATTGTATGTAACAAGTGAGTATGAGTTGAGTGATTTATGACTTCTCTCATATGTTCATTTGTTAGTTGTGGTTTTGTCAGGGATTGCTAAAGGGGGAGATTGTTAGAACATATGTGGTTCAGCTGATTAAGAACATATGTCATACTTTTATGTAATTGGCTAATCCTTAGACAAAACGCACTTTACTTGTATTTGGGTAGATTTAGGATGTGTTGAAATACTTCAAGAAAACGTGTTTCAAGATCAAGTATTGAAGCCTTCAAGTCTGTTCAAGAAAACAAGCTGAAAGTGCAATTTCATTAAAGCTCGACAGTTGCATCTATCGAGCTTCAGTAAGCTGTTTCAGCCCCGTGTTTCGACACCTGCTCGACAGCTACTCGACAGCTTCTATCTATCGAGATTTATAAAAATCAGAATTCTGATATGATTTCTTGGGATCCGTGAATGTGTCTTTGGGCCTTCTTTTCTTTTAACCCTAGACATATAAAAGGATTGTTTTAAGGGCCGTTAATAGTGATACAAGTTTTACAAGCATTGAGCAAACTCTGTTCAAGCAATTTGTAACCAGAGACAAAGTTCTGCCATTGTTCATCTCTTCTAAAGAAGTTGCTGTGTATGTGCACCTTTAGATTTTGTGACCAAGCATCTTCTTGATCTTCATCGTGTAGAATGAACTGAAGAATTTTGCGCCAACCCTTATTTCTAGTTGGTGATTGAAGTCACGTACTAGGATCCGCGCATCTGGTTAGTCACGCACTTGGGAGCCGTGCATCAAAAAGGGGAACTGTCACTACAGAACAAGTCCAATTGGGTATTGGGGTAAGGGTTCAACTGTAGGTTGGTGAGGTACTTAGGATTCCTTTACTTGTAACCGCTTGTTTTGATAATAGTGGAGTTTCGGGAGTGGTGACCTGAAAATCACCCGGTGGGGTTTTTGCGGTTAGGGTTTTCCCCATTCGTGAACAAATCACGGTGTTATTTATTTTCCGCTGCTTATTTAGTTTATTGGTGATTTGTTTGTACTGCCACGCAATTGCATGTAATTGAACCTAATTAATTCACTTGGCTAATTAATTAGTTAATTCATCACAAGGGGTCAATTCGTTTGTGGCTTATCACAAGTCTCAATATTATGGCCAAAACGTTTGCAAAAATTGCAAAAACGTTTGTTGGATTGTCGGCGACGATTGTTACAAAAGAAAGAAGACTTGTCCTTATTCTTCATTTAGAAGCAAAATATGCAAAAACGGACTGTAAAAATGAAATCTACGCGAAAAATTGGGTAAGGAGTACCTGAACTACAAAAGTCAACTCTGGCAAAAAAGTCAACAGTCAACCCTGGTCAAAGTCAACTCTGGAAGTCAACGGTCAACGGTGTAAAAGTCAACAGATGACGTCAGCAGGCTGACTATGAGATGACGTCAGCAGATGAGAAGGCGTTGACGTCAGCTAGGGCTGACGTGGAAGAGCAGTTTTCACGCGTGTGGCACGTGCCGCGCGTGAGAGCGCGTGAAGGCGCGTGGAACTGTAGGTGCGGCGCGTGGGAGCCCATGAGAAGGAACCCAGCTGTTTAGTGGGGCGTGGGAGGCGCGTGGAGTGCGTGCATTGTGAAGCAGAACCATTGAGCGGCGCGTGGGGGCGCATGCAGTCTCTGATGGCTTCAAGGCTTCCACGAGTGTGTAGATCGGTGTAAGACGATCTCTGTGGTACCTTCACCAACGTAATCAGAGCAATATTGCGGTGGTAATGCAACAGGCAGTGGTCTTTGCGGCGTGAAACTCCTCAACAACAGCGGCTGTAGATCCGGAACCCAAAGATGACGGCTAGAAGACGTCGGAGGTTCAACAGCGAGAGGCTGCGGTGGCTGCTGTGATGGCGAAAGTGATGTTGAGAATGGAGTCACACCAATAAAGACAAGACTGCTAAGAAAAAGTTAGAGCAGTGGCTCTGATACCATGTTAAAAATACTGAATAATTTGTATATTGTATTTCACAATAAAAGAATATACATGGATGCCTTTATATAGGAGGCATATATGTGCAGTACAAGTAAATATGTGTGTGGTAAAAGCAAGAGTGTAGTACAAGATTGTGTGCTATACAAGTAATCTAACTAGGCTTAAAGCCCACAACACTATACACGTTAACACTTATTTTTGTTTCTTGCTTGTACTTTCCTCAAGTAACAGTCTGATTACACTATCATCACCATTCATTTTTACGTATTATCAGCAAATTGTGGACGAGAACATTCCTTACAACCTTCCTATATTGATTGAATTTTGAGTAGCCAACCCTTTTTTTTTTCTTGTGTATGCGCGTGCCATGATGTGCTTATTTATTTTTCAATCTTTTTATGTTTCAAGTGCACAATTACAAGAAGGTAGAGTTGCCAAGTGAATGATTTGGGGGGAGAATAATATTCTTGAAACAACTTACAAATGTCTATTGCCCTGGCATTTGAATCCATGGTAAACAAAAGGGCACTTATGACCCGTTTGGATGGAAGGGGAAGGAGAGGAAGTAAAGGGCAGTAGAGTATAGTAAAGTTAGCTGAAAATAGAATAATTTTGTGATAAATCAACTCTACTTCTCCTTTCCCCTCCTCAATCCAAACGGATCATTAGGCTCACATAACTGATGCAAGTTGAGTTGGTAACATGGTCATTTTATGTTCTGTTTTCTGGAATTGATTTAGTTAGAATGCATTTGGCCCCTGATAAATAAAGCTCGAACCTTTTGTTGGGAAAAAAGAAGGAAAATGTACATTCCATAAAAACCGTTTTCTCAATGTGACCAAAATTTGGTCATTCATTCAATTTTTTTTGTACCTTGTCTATAAGTGGTTCTTATACTCCTAATAAAGCATAATATTAGAGCATGCAATGATGGGGTGTAATAAAAATTTACGTCATCTAATAAAAGATTGTCACATCAGTTTTTACTTAAGTTGGATTTTCAAATGGATATTAGAATTGAGTAAGTGTGGTTGTGTTTATTCTATAATATGTAATATAATGATGTGGTATGTTGGGCTTGGAGTAAAACTTGGGCTTTACACCATATCTTTATAGAAGTTAATCTCATTTTAGTATAAGAATCTATTTTATCTATTTTAAATACTCACTTTTTAAAACGCCATATACCAAATTATCTATTTTATGTTATATATCATTAAAATATCAATTTTTCTTGATTTTTTAAATTAATTATTTTTCTTTATACACAACAATCATCATTTACTTTCTTCCATCATCCTCGAAATACTGAGTAGTGTTGGTGTTAGTTCACACAGTTATTGTAACAAACTTGTAAATTTAGACTAGCCTCTAAGCATGCGCGTGAGCGCGTGCTCAGAGGCTCTTCTATTTTTTGAGTAAATTTTAATAATTTACATCTATTATAATTTGGAATTGCTATATTTTTCAATCACAAAAATTCTTAAGAGTGTGATGAATGTTATGGGTGTGTGTGAAATAAGAATCCCATTCCAATAAAGAATGATCTTAAGCTGCTTGTGTTTGAACTTGCAACATTGTCCTCGAATGGCAAGAACCAAAAAAATAATGAACTTTAAGGAGAAAATTACTTACAAACTGAGTCTCTAAGTTCAACTTCCAAATAGCTAGATATTTGAGAAGTTAAAAAAATCCAAGGATTTGGCTACTAATTCAGTTTAGCGGACTGAAAAATCTTGCTCAACAAAAGGATGGTGATAGAGCTATCAAAAAAGAACCAAAGTTAAAACAAACACAAACCCCAAACAATTTTCAACCATCTAATAAGCTTTCTATAAAAAAAATAAAAAAATAAAAAAAACAAATTTGCAACTATTAGATAAAATAAAAAATGCAGAAAAATTTAGCAGACGCAATGCCCAACAAAATCATCAACAATTTTAAAAAGAAAAGGCCATACCTCAACATGCCTTGCGTTTGAGGGCTCAGGTGGCAACTCAAAATCCAAGATCTCTTCCTTTGGCACTACTGCTTTCTCAGCATTAGGATCTGGGGAAATCTATAGAATATCAAGCATGTGATTGTGTGAATGTACAAATGCATTCAACTATCTCTAAGGACCAAAATTATCACAAAAACTTAGACACATACCATGTTGAGAAAAAACAAACACACGGCAATCTTGAAAACAATTTTTAGCAATCCACTAAGCAACCAAATCAGCCTGCAAACAAAACTAAGCCAAAGTCAATGTAAATATGTAGTTTCGATTACTCTGCAAGTAGTAATTTCCTTACCTTTTAGTCTATCACGTACCGAGAGATAAAGAGGTGTCTGTGTTTGTATCGAACTCTATTGCTAAAAAAACCGGTCTAATAAAATAGAGAGATGCTACGTCTACAACATTTTTACAACAAATCACAGGTGGTTAGTTATTATTTGTTCAAATTTGAAACTAACACTAAGATTACTTTTTTGCCCCAACAATAACAACCAGTGACAACCTGCCACTTAGGATTTGTTGTAAAAATGTTATAGATATATCATTTCTCAATAAAATAACAACTTTTTTAAAAAGCTACCCTAAAATTTAGGATTTGAAGGGGAGTAAACGGTTGGTTTAGTGTTTGCTACTTTTTAGGAAAAAAATGTATCAAATGTGCGTGAGATATATATATATATATATATATTCGGCCAATTAAAAAAATAAAGAAAGAAAAAAATTTAAACGTGAAGTTTGTTTCTGAATAAGTGGGTTAGTGGAAGAGAAATCCTATTTTGTAGGCAATGTTTTAGTAGGGGTTAAAAATGTATTTTTACTTTGTTGTCTACTTAAACTTAGAGAAATAAGGGTATTTTGGACAAAAAAAATCCAGTCCAAACAGAAACAGCCCTTAAATAATAATATAGATAATTATATACCGATTGATGTGAATTATTTTTAAATAAAGATGTATAAATTTTATGCATTTTACTATTATACCCTGGTGGGAGTGTACAATGTCACTTACATTCCCTCTAAAAGTGCAAAATACCTGTATATTAACGTTCTCTCTCTGACAGTCCTTTTTCACCCTAAAATAATAATAAATAAATAAAAAAAGCCTTTTTATGTCCAGTGGTTGTACTTCAAAATCAAAGTACCCCTCTCTCTTGTCTGAATGAATGTGAGCGGGATTCAAGCTCAACTCTAGTGTAAGCATTGAATTATTCAAATAAGTTCTTGAACAACCACATCCGCTCTTTAAAAGAATTCATCTATTTTACATAAAAATTTTACTTTTTTTTATTTTATACCATCATTATTACAAAACACCCACGTCAATTTATCTATTATACACTATATTTTATATAAATAATATTTTTATGAGTTGAAGAGAGAGAGAGAATGTGGAAGAGAGAATGTGAGGAGAGAGAAATAATACTAAAATAATGTATAGAAGAACTACAGTAAACGTGTATATATATGCACATTTACTGTAGCATTTATGCATTTATGCACAATTTTACACTCACTGATGTGAGTGTTTTTTTGTCAAAATGGATAAAATAAGCAACTTTTTGTATTTTGCAAGAGTCGATATGGTTGCTCTTATCAAAGAATCTATGAACATGCCTGGTTTTTAGTGAACAGAAAAAATCTAAAATCTAATAAAACCTCTAGTTTTATAAACATGCATCCTTCGCTCCCTTTTTTCTTTTCTTTAATGACATCATTCCTTCCCTTTTGTATGTATTTAAAAAAATAATAAAAAATAAGAAACCATTTGCTAGCAAAACTCAATATTTGAACAAAACGATAAGTAACCTTTTTAGTTTTTTATCACAAAAGAACAATAGGATAAGAAGAATAACTTTCCGATCAAAGCATTATTGTGTTTTTTTATATAAAAAATAAACATCTCATCGTTTGGGAAACCCATTTCTAAAACCATTCTCAAATGTACTCTTTTAAGTCACAAATTAAAAACGGGCTCTTGCAGATCAAACTACTAGAACATGAAATAACAAAAAAAACAACTACAATAAAATCTACCTTGTATTAAACAAACAACATGAAGAAATTCACCAAGAACTGTAAACAATAAACATACCATAGTTTGAGAGTTTTAAGTACTAAAAAAAAAATAATACATAAAAATAATAAACATCGATATTAGTATCAGCTATGCCACAATAAAGAAACAACATCTATTACATTCTAAAAACTAACACATGAGAGAGCATGTTACATATAGCTCAAGGGTATCCTGAGCCACTATGTCTAGTGTACTTAAACTCCGGGCGGTTGTTCTTGGTGGCACAACAGCCAACGCAGCAGGGGCGTAGCCAGGAATAAATACATGGGGGGGCCG
This sequence comes from Quercus glauca, assembly GCA_023736055.1. NCBI lineage: Eukaryota > Viridiplantae > Streptophyta > Magnoliopsida > Fagales > Fagaceae > Quercus > Quercus glauca. The sequence continues at coordinate 935,666 of CM043315.1, forward strand.
GGTTGTAACATAAATATACTAAATATAATTCTTAAGTCTATTGGATACAAAATTATCAACTTTCATATATCATCATATACTTGAACATGTTGGGAATTCAACCGAAATTCCAAACCTGTGAGAAACAAAAAAATAGAGAAAACAAAACGCCAAAAGAAAAACAATCACACGCACAAGACAGTATTTACGTGGTTCGGCAATTTGCCTACGTCCACAAAGTTGCAGGGATTTCACTATTATCAAAGAAAATTACAATGTGCGGCTACAGTGTTTTTCTTTCTTAAAAACAACAACAAGACAAAACCCTAATCACAAAAAAAAAAGGCTTTTATATCCTGCGCACAGGATTCACAATGGGCTACAAAACGGGCCAAAAAATTTTTGTCTACCCAAGCCTCTGCTCCATGGACTAAGCCTCAGTAAATCTCCCATTAAAAACCACATAACATTATTCAGGTCAGGTTGGGTCATCAACCGGATCAAATCATGCCTGACGACGATTTTTCATGGAATAAAATTCATCCATTTTCATCTCTATAGTGAAATTCCCTACAATTTCCTTCTCTATATAAACTATCATATTATCTGCCAAAAACTCATCCTCCATTCTATTGCGAAGTCTTGTTTTTAACAACTTCATAGCTGAGAAAGCTCGTTCTGTAGTTGCTGTAGAAACTGGAAGGATCAACACAAGACCAATAAGTCTATCAATCAAAAAATAGATATTAGACTTTCCTGAAATTTTTAATCCCCTACATAGCTCGAAAATTGTACTCATTTTCTGAAAATCTGGATGTTTTATCACATCAAGCTCATAATGTTGCAATTGAGACTCCAAAAGTTCTTGTTCATATTTAGTAAAATCTTGAGGATAATATTTCTTAACTAAATTGCATATATGAACAATTTTGAATAATCTAAAAGCATCTTTGGGATTTAAAGCTGAACTAAAAATGACAAGTTCTGTTATTAGCTCACAAAATCTACTTTTCAATTCTTGTAATTGAAAGTTGTAGGGACTCAAAATGTAATGGACCCTGGACAATAAAATTTGTAGAGAATGGGTAGGAAGGACTAAGCATAAAACGGGTAGACAACGAATTTTGGGGCGGATCCCCCTATACAAACCGGACCTAGAAGTTTATGGTAAGAAAGATCCTCACTCCGTCGCAATTTTGGCCAAGTGTTTGTAAGGATCATTGATCCTCGGCTCTGTCTGAGGACCTTATTTTCTTTCCCCCCCCCCCTCCTTCTTTAATGTTCAGCATCTTGCTAGTTATATAGTCTTATTTTTGTTGATCTTGACCATCCACTTGTCAATTATCTAATCGTTGTGTACAGGAGTTTGTCACATCATCTGTAGTTTACAGGCTTTACGTTAGTTCTCAGCCGCCTTTACAGACTTTCTATTAGTTGGGGTAATCGAGGCGACTGGGTCCGCCGGTCATGTCTCCATTAAGACGGCCAAAATGTTTGTGGGATATTTTCCCTTTAGTGAAGTCGGTGTGCTTGAGGACAGGTCATCCTCGGCGCGGGCCTTGGGAACGTTCTGGGTTCTTTCCCATTGTCCTCAGCCTCAGCACTATCCTCGGCGCGGGCCTTGGGCCGCATGTGGTGGGCCAGCGTGGTTAGCGCAATAGGGCCCCACAATAGCCCTTCAAAATTCTGCTGCCCGTCCCCTTGGGCGGGGAGGAGGATTTTGATTTCCCCGGCGCCTATTCTCGGTCTGTTGGGTTTTACCGTACCGACAATGTTATCACTATTTCAGCCGTTTTTGTAGCTTTCTTTTTGCGCGTAGGGTCGCCCGGGAAGGGTAGGCTTGCATCGTTCGAGCTATATCACTCGATTTCTCACGGTTTTTGCCCCTGAGGGGGCTCGTTTACTTGGCACCTGAAAGGGAATTGGCTTTGCCTCAGTTTTTGGCTCATGACCCGTACAAGAGCCCTGGTTTTGACCAACGTTTGCTTGGCTTCATAATGACTGATTCGCACAGAGGTTTGGATCTATTGTTCGTACACGACCTTGATTTTTCTTAGTGTTTAGTTTTTACGGGGAGATTTTCTTCCCGCTGACCTGAGGTCTTCGACCATGCAATGCTTTAAGCTTTGTTTAGTGCCCGGTTTTCTCATTTTATGCTTGGTTTTCCCTGAGGCTTGGGTCCGAGGACCATGCAATGCCTTGGTTTTGCTTAACGTTTAGCTTTCGTGATGACATGTTCTTCTTGCCAGAAGTATCGAGTTTCTCGATAATATTTAGCTATCTGAAGTATCTGGTTTCCCCAGAGGCTTGGGTCCGAGGACCATGCAAGGCCTTGGTTCTGTCCAGTACCTAGTTTTCTCTTTTAATAATCATCTGAAGTATCTGGTTTCCCCAGAGGCTTGGGTCCGAGGACCATGCAAGGCCTTGGTTCTGTCCAGTACCTAGTTTTCTCACTTCATCATTCATTTATTTTATCTATTTATCCGTAGCCATTTAGTTCTATATTGATACAATTTACGACAAGCATTAAATAATTACACTTCTCAAGCAGAATAATAATAATAATAAATGCTGGAGTTGGTGGAGGATAAAACCTTGCCGTGTCTTACCTCTTCGTTTGGTGGAATTCCTCAGATAACGAGGCGTCTTTTGGGTTGTCCAGGTAAGGCGTTCTGACGTTTCGGTGTTTAGTGAGGCGTCTCCTCATTAATGCTGGCCATGGATCTACGAGGATCAAACGGTTGGCAAGCCCCTTGGAAATTGGGGCGGCATTATTGCCTCCGAAAATCTCTCCCTGGGATTTATGGCAGATTGGCGCTCATAAATATCCCACCATCTATATAAGACGCTTCCAAGGCAACCTTCTCCTTCACTCTTGACAAAAATCCCTATCAAATTTCTCCCATAAACATCTCCCAAAAAGGCTCCGCCAAACATAGCCGTTTGAGTCCCTTCGAATGAGTGGGCCCTTAAAAAGGGGAATCTTGGGGATGCATAGCCCCTATCAGGAGCCGAGGATGGCATGCCGACCCTGGCCGCTACGCTGGGATGGGTATCTGGGAGATCCGAAGATTCTCCTTCTTTTCAACCTAACCGGAGACACAACCCTCCTCAACGCCTGGAGGAGGATCCAGAGAGAACGTAACCTCCCTCTCTTGGGTTTGGGTTTTTGACCCCCCAAGTCAGCTACAGTGGGGGTGGGAGGGGAACCAGGCGGAACCCAAGAGCGAAACCGTATGGTGCCTCTGCCTCTTCCGCCCTTAATGTAGCTTTCCTATCTTCTCATTCTTCTTCTCTCTCCTCTCTCTTGCTCTTCAACGAGCTTCCCCTTTTCTTTTCCTCTTCCTTTGCTTCTCATCCAGCCTTCTTTTCTTTCTTCTGTTCCTCTTCTGTTCCTCTGCCAACTTTCTTTCTTTCTTTTCCTCCTCTCTTCCTTCACTTCTTTTTTAATATTTGTTCTTCATCTCTTCTTTTCTTCATCTCTTCCTCTACTCTCCTTTTCCACCTTTTGTTCTTCTGCCATTTGTTGCTCTCTACCACTTTGTTCCTCTGCCGGCTTTATCAAGCGTCTGCCTTTTGTAGTTAGCTTTAGAACAAGCCCCCTGGGCATTACTTGTAAAAGATGTAATCTTTTTTCATACATGAATAAGAGAAGTAGACTTATTTTACGTGTTGTCTCTTTTTTTTTTTTTTTTTTTTTTTTTTTTTGCACTTGTTTCTTGTTGTTGTAGACTGCCGGATGAATATTGTTGCTAAAAACTGTATGAATCTGCATCTGTTCTCGATTGATTTGGCGTTTTGTCTTCTTTACGTCGTGCCGCTAACGCACAAGTCCTCCCCACAGACGGTGCCAATTATAGGGACTCAAAATGTAATGGACCCTGGACAATAAAATTTGTAGAGAATGGGTAGGAAGGACTAAGCATAAAACAGGCAGACAACGAATTTTGGGGCGGATCCCCCTATACGAACCGGACCTAGAAGTTTATGGTAAGAAAGATCCTCACTCCGTCGCAATTTTGGCCAAGTGTTTGTAAGGATCATTGATCCTCGGCTCTGTCTGAGGACCTTATTTTCTTTCCCCCCCCCCCCCTCCTTCTTTAATGTTCAGCATCTTGCTAGTTATATAGTCTTATTTTTGTTGATCTTGACCATCCACTTGTCAATTATCTGATCGTTGTGTACAGAAGTTTGTCACATCATCTGTAGTTTACAGGCTTTACGTTAGTTCTCAGCCGCCTTTACAGACTTTCTATTAGTTGGGGTAATCGAGGCGACTGGGTCCGCCGGTCATGTCTCCATTAAGACGGCCAAAATGTTGGTGGGATATTTTCCCTTTAGTGAAGTCGGTGTGCTTGAGGACAGGTCATCCTCGGCGCGGGCCTTGGGAACGTTCTGGGTTCTTTCCCATTGTCCTCGGCCTCAGCACTATCCTCGGCGCGGGCCTTGGGCCGCATGTGGTGGGCCAGCGTGGTTAACGCAATAGGGCCCCACAAAAGTCTATTGCAACTGTAAATATGCAAATTCTAAAATGATGTTCGATTGTTAAATCTTCATCTTGACGACGATATCTACCTCAACCTTTAGTGTAACGAGCATTCATATCAGGAATATCAATTTCATGTTGCTCACAAAATGCTATAACACTAGCAAGTAAAGGCTCCCATCCATCATCTCTCAACTTTTGAATAAGTGATTTTGTAGTTGAAACTAAATGCATGGCATTTAAAAGGTCTTGAGAACGTTGTTGCAAAGCTTGACAAAGAACATTAGTAATTCCCATTATCTCTTTCATCAAATGCAAGATTAAAATAAATTCAAATGATGTTAATACTTGATAAGCTCCCTCGGCATCACCGCGTTATTTATAGTTAGCCCCTTCCTTAGAAATAGTGTTGATAACTTTGCAAGTAGCATCAAACATGTTAATCAAACTACAAATAGATTGAAAATGAGATCCCCACCTAGTATCTCCAGCTTGTTACAAAGTACCAATCTGGTTTGCACCTCTTCCAGTCTCAATTTCATTAGAAGCAATCATATTCTCAACTTGTTCTGCTTGAGCATGTTGCAATTCATCATTACGCTTACTAGAACCAACAACAATATTGATAATATTAACCAAATGATCAAAGAACTGATGAACATCTTTTTCTTCTCTAGATGCTGTAATTAGAGCTAATTGCAACCTATGAGCTATACAGTGTACACAATAAGCATATGGGCAATCTTTAAGAAAAAGAACTTGTAATCCATTCCATTCACCACGCATGTTACTAGCCCCATCATATCCTTGACCTCGAATATTTTCAATGTGGAGGTTGTAATGAGAAAGGACAACACATATCTCATTCTTTAAAGTCAATACAGTAGTGTCTCTAACATGCACAACATGAAAGAAATGCTCTTTAATGAAACCTTCTTTATCAACAAACCTCAAAATGATGGCCATTTGCTCTCTCTTCGACTCATCCCGAGCTTCATCAACAAGAATAAAAAATTTTGCATCCCCAATTTCTTCACAAATAGCGTTTCGCACATTACTAGCAAGAATATGCAAAATCTCTTTTTGAATTGTGGGTGATGTATATTTGGCATTTCCTGGTGCATTTTCCAAGACAACACTAGCTATTTTGTTATTGAAAGTTGATGTGAATTTTATCAATTCAATAAAATTACCTCTATTTTTTGAATCAAGGCTTTCATCATGACCTCTAAAAGCACAAGCTTGGAATGCTAGCCATCGAGCACACTCTACTGAGGTTTTGAGTCGCAACCGATTATTCTCTAATTCTTTTGACGTTTGTTTCTCAATCAACTTGTCAATATGCCGTGAATAATTCTTTAAATCCTCGCAACATTTCATAGCAATTTTATGTGGGGAGTTTGGTTCTTTCCCTTCATGACGAATTAAAGGACAATTCATTCCATCTTTCACCTTTTTCCAATTATTTAAACCTCTTGAAATGAATACATCTGATCCGGGATGACCTATTGGTTTCTTACTAAAAAGGTAGCAAGGTAGACAATATATGGCATCCATTGAAGGTGAGTAGTCCAACCAATCCTTATGTGAACCAAACCATGAAGGTTCAAATCGACGACGATGAGTATCATCATTGTATGGATAATCTATATTTTCAGGTTGATATGGACCTTCTTTGAGATAAGCTCGTCGGATTTCATCTTGTTTGTTGATAGGAAATTCACATATTTGTTTACGTGATCCTGGATCACGATCTATCTCTTCAAATTGAAGTTTTGGACATTTGGAGGGGTGTTCATTAGGTATTGAAGTATTAACATTTGTTTCTACAGCCACAGGTGTCCTAATTTCTGAATTGCTAACATCTTTTTTCTTAAAGAATGCATCAATTGTTTTTCGTTTGCTCATAATTCTTTTAGCTTTAAGAATATGACTCAAAAATTAACTTGAAAAGAATTTTTAAAAAAATTTTAATTAGAAATTTTTACTTAGTTATATGAATGTTATTCATACTCAAGAAAAAAACAAAATTTTCACTATAATTTAAACAATCAGCCCATTTTTAATATAACTTTAATTAATAATAACCCCTCAAACAAAAACAAAAATAATTTAATTAATTTGTCTTTTATAATGTATTGGTTAATTTAATTATATAGCTTTAATTATTATTGTTTAGTTTAACAATAAACTATATTGCTTTAATTTATTTTTCATTAATTATACTGCTTTAATTTGTTATATTGTTTAGCCCCTTATACATATTACATTAAAAGAGCCGAACATTATACATTCCATGTGCAGCACAATAATTAAAGCAATGTAATGTGCTGCACATTACATTGCTTTAATTATTGTGCTGCACCCGGCCCCATGAGCCCATAGCCCATCTACCCCCTCCCCACCCCACTCAACAAACAACAAACAAGCACAACATGCGCCCCAATCACAATAGCTAGCTGCAATCAGGAACGCTACTAAGCCTCGGCTCGGGTTAGTTAACAGAGAGAACTTGGATAAACTTTTGAGATCCGAGATATACAAGAATCCGTCCGACGGTCAACTAAGGGCGGCGCACATCATCCTCGGGTACAAGCCTATTTCCTCGTCTTTTCAAGCACCCAAGTGTGTGATAAAGGCTGCGGATCCCCGGCTGCAGAGGATCAGCGTAGCCCATGAAAGGTTCAGGTTTATAGTTCCCGAGGGTGTTCCAATCCCCGACGTCACCCCCTTTTCTCAACCATCATCCGTAGCGGCTACTTCCGCAGGAGCTTCTTCATCTCGCCCCGTTATTCAAGAGGTGGAAGAAGAAGAAGAAGAAGAAGAAGTTTCGGCGGACGGGTTTGAGGTGTTCAATCGACCAGAGTCTCCCGAGGCAGTTCCTGGTGAAATGGGCATCCAAAGGAAGAGCCAAAGGAGTTTGTTTGATGTCATTGAAGGTAAATCTGGGAGAGAGGCACCAGGGAGGTCCTCTCAGACCATTCCTCCTCCTTCCCCTTCTCCTAAACCTCACCAACCTAAGGAGGGCGAACCTGTTGATCCTAAGAGGAGGAGAGAGCAGAAGGGTAAAGATGCGGTGGAGACTGTGGAGATTGGGAGACCTCGCATGGCCCAGGAGGGTGAGGATCAGCCGCCTCTAAAACAACAGAAAACAACTCGCGCGGCTTCTAGAGCGAGTACCAAGCAAACAATTCAGTCCTCGGGGACTGAAGCCTGGCTTCCTGCGCCCATGCTCGGCGGTGAGCCTCTGAGGGCAGATGCATCCCTAAGAGATTATAATGGTGGGATAGGGTGCCATATCGCCTCCGTTCTAGAAGAGACCCTTCCTCTTCCTCGGGATATGGCTGAGGTCAAAAAGATGAAGAAAAATGAACTCTTCATGAATCTGAAAAGGCACTTGGGCATGGTATAGCACCCTTACGGCTTTATCCGTTCCTCTTAGTTCACTTCATTTCTGATTGCCTCTCTTCTCTTTTTTTGTATACAGATTGTTCAAGAAACTTTTACGCTAGAGGAAGTGACCAACAACTACTATTTCCAGTTGAACAAGGAGAGGGAGCTAAGGATTGACACTTCCAGGACGCTCGCTGCCAGTGAACTAAGCGTAGAATAGTTGAAGCAAAAGTTGGCGGATGAAGAATCCGCTCGGCAGAGCGCTGATTCAGCTCTGTCCATCCTTCAAAAGCAAGTTGAGGATCAAGGGAAAAAGCTCAAGGATGCCAACGACCAACTGAAAGATTCTAAGGAACAATTTTCAACGCTGATGAGGCAGTTGGAAGAAGCTCAAAGGTAAAGGGGTTTGGCAGAAAAAGAGAAGGATAAGGCTGAGAGAGCAAGAGCCGAGGCTGAGAAAGCAAAAGATGAGGCCGAACAGCGGGGGTATGACGAAGGCGTAGCCGAAACCGAGGACAGGTTCAGAAAAGAGGTCTCAATCGTGTGCCGAGCATATTGTGCTCAGACTTGGGAAGAAGCTCTCAATCGTGCGGGCATCGAGCCTTTATCAGAGCTGAGAAGTCCTGACAACATCTTTTTTCCTTCAGCCATACGAGCCTCAAGTACTCCTCCTCAGCAACAAGAGGTTTCCTCTACTGCGGTTGGCTCGGCTGAAGAGGCTCAGGGTCAGAATCCTCTCCCGACCGGTCAGCAGAAGCAGCCTGAAGTGTCCGAAGTGGAAAGAGGGACCTCATTAACCAAAGTCGCAGAGGTTCCTAAGGATGGGCAAGCTTCTCAAAGCTTCAAAGAGGACTTAGCCTCTACCGTTTTGCCTGCTGGGGAGGCTTCAAAGGGGAAAGAGAAAGACAAGGATGTTCCTCCTCCCAAGATGTAAATAAAATTAAACAAATAGTTGATGTATGCAGGGGGAAGTTCCATTTTTTGACTTGTATAAGACATTATGGGTTTATCTTTTTCTCGTATAGTTTCTTGCATGAATATGTTTTCGCATTTACATTACCTTGAGCCATAGAAGAGCAAAAGTTTAGCACTGCGAGAGAAAATTTAGTTTTATCTAGGCCAAATGAAAGCCAAACAAAAGTGGAGATAGCGTTTCGAATAATTTGTCCTTGGGAGTATTGAACACCCTAAAATGCCTTGAGATGACGCTAACGGAATTTGCCTTGGCATACAATGATGATCACATAGACCTTGTTTATGAGGCGCTAATTTTCATGGCGTGCATTAACTTCCCCCAAGTCTTGGTCCGAGGATTTTTCGCGACTTAATTTCTGTTTAACGATTTGTTTCATCATCTGAAGTATCTAGTTTCCCCAGAGGCTTGGGTCGGAGGACCATGCAATGCCTTGGTTCTGTCCAGTATCTAGTTCTCTTATTTTAAGTGGTTAGTTTCCCCAGAGGCTGGTGTCCGAGGACCATACAATGCCTTGGTTCTGTCTAACACTTCACTTTTTCATCTGAAGTATCTGGTTTCCCCAGAGGCTTGGGTCCGAGGACCATACAATGCCTTGGTTCTGTCCAGTACCTAGTTTTCTTATTTTAAGTGGTTAGTTTCCCCAGAGGCTGGTGTCCGAGGACCATACAATGCCTTGGTTCTGTCTAACACTTCACTTTTTCATCTGAAGTATCTGGTTTCCCCTGAGGCTTGGGTCCGAGGACCATACAATGCCTTGGTTCTGTCCAGCACTTCGACTTATTTAAGGAATACAAGTAATAGAACTCCAATTAAGTTAGGAAAGAAATGTATGATAGAACTGTTTGTGCTAATAGTAGTACCTTCTTAGGTTGCTTACGATGGAGTGGTGGAGTACCGTTTTTTCGTCAAGATCTTCTAAATAGTAGTACATTCCAAGGGTGGAGTACCGTTTTTTCGTCAAGATCTTCTAAATAGTAAGCCCCTATTCCTGCCACAGAGGTGATGCGATATGGTCCTTCCCAATTGGGCCTTAGCTTTCCCCAAGCTGGGTTTTTGGTATTCCCAACGACTTTTCTCAACACTAGGTCCCCTAGAGCTAGCGGCCTCAGCCTTACATTCGCATCATAGCCTTGTTTCAGCTTATGTTGATAATAGGCTAGCTGGACCATCGCTCTGTCTCGTCGTTCGTCTATCAGATCTAGACTCTTTCCCAAAAGCTCGTCATTGCCCTCTGAGGTGAAAGTGCTGGTCCTTAATGTGGGAAAACCCGTCTTCAGCGGAATCACGGCCTCTGCCCCGTACGTCATTGAGAATGGGGTTTCTCCCGTTGACCGTCGAGGTGTTGTTCGGTAAGTCCACAGAACGTGCGGCAGCTCCTCCACCCATTTTCCCTTGGCATCGTCTAACCTCTTCTTGAGCCCACTCACAATGACCTTATTGACGGCCTCGACTTGCCCATTTCCCTGTGGATAGGCTGGGGTGGAATATCTGTTCTTGATTCCCAGGTCGGAACAGTACTCCCTGAAGGCCTTGCTATCAAACTGAAGACCATTATCCGAGATAAGGGCTTGAGGGACCCCAAATCGGGTGACGATGTTCTTCCAAACGAACCTCTTGACGTCCACGTCTCTGATATTAGCCAGGGGTTCAGCTTCCACCCACTTCCTGAAATAGTCCGTGCCAACGAGCATGTATTTTTTATTCCTGATTGCCTTAGGGAAAGGGCCAACAATGTCTAAGCCCCATTGCGCGAAAGGCCAAGGACTAGAAAGGGGGTTGAGGACTCCCCCGGGTTGATGGATATTTGGAGCGAACCTCTGGCATTGATCACATTTTTTAACATACTCCTGTGCTTCCTTCTGCATGCCTGGCCACCAGTACCCTTGAGTGATTGCTCGGTGAGACAGAGACCTCCTCCCGTATGACTCCCACAAATCCCCTCATGCAGCTCTTCTAGGAGTGCCTCTGATGCTTCGGGGTGTACACAGAGTAGGTAAGGCCCGGAGAAAGAGCGCTTGTATAGCTTTTTGTCCCCAGACAACCAGAACCGTGGAGCTTTCCTTCTTATCTTGTCAGCCTCCAGCTTGTCCTCTGGCAGTACGTCCTTTTCAAGGTATACCGTTATAGGATCCATCCAACTCGGCGATGAACTGATCAGGTTGATCTGAACAGGGTCCTCCGTTGCCGGAGTGGGTGAGCTTAAATCTTCAACCACGATTATACGAGGTAGGTCCCGTGCCAAGGAGGTGGCAAGGGTAGCCAGAGAGTCCGCGTGCGCATTCCCATTCCTAGGGACATGGGATAGTTCAAAAGATTCAAAGTCCTTTTGCATACGCCTAACTCGGCTCAGGTAGCTTTGCATCCTGGCGTCTCGAGCTTCCAGCTCTCCTCTAATTTGGCCCACGATTAAGCTCGAATCCGAGAACATCTCTACTGTTTTTCCTCCAAGCTTCGTGACCGTCGCCATTCCTGCTATCAAAGCCTCATACTCCGCTTCATTGTTGGTGGCCGAGAATCCCAACCTCAAAGACTTCTCCACAACGGCCATTTCGGGAGATATTAGGACTAGCCCCACTCCCGACCCCCTTTGGTTTGCTGCTCCGTCCACGTACACCCTCCAGGAATGGGGACGTTGCGTGGATATGAGGCCCACCGATTTTTCCTCCATGCCGTGCGGGCCTGTGCTTATTTCCTCAGGGCCCTCAGCAAATTCAGCCACCAGGTCGGCGAGCACCTGACCCTTTACAGAGGTGCGGGGCATATACTTTATATCGAAAGCCCCAAGTATCGTGCCCCATTTAGCAACCCTGCCAGTGTAGTCTGCACTCCGAAGTACAGCTCTGAGTGGGTATTGAGTCAAGATAACCACAGTGTGTGCCTGAAAGTAGTGGGGAAGTTTCTTCGTAGCGTGCACTACTGCCAAAATGGCCTTCTCCAAGGGCAGATACCGCACCTCGGCCTCATGAAGTGACTTGCTCACGTAGTATACTGGCCGCTGTACGCCATTATCCACTCGTATCATCACAAAACTAATAGCATGAGTGGCTATTGCTAAGTAAGCGAAAAGAACTTCGTCTACTTCAGGGCTGGACAGGATAGGTGGCCGAGAAAGATATTTCTTGAGTTGCTGAAATGCTAAAGCGCACTCCTCAGTCCACTCGAACCCCTTCCATTTGTGAAGTAAGAGGAAAAAGGGTCTGCACCTGTCGGCTGATCTGGATATGAATCTGTTCAGCGCAGCGGTCATCCCAGTCAGTCTCTGGACTTCCTTAGGATTCCGAGGTGGCTGCAAGCTGTTTATGGCCTTAATCTGGTCCGGGTTCACTTCAATTCCCCGGTGGGTCACCATATAGCCCAAAAATTTCCCAGAGCTAACCCCAAAGGAGCACTTGGAGGCGTTCAGCCGCAATTTGTGCTTTCTCAAAACTTCAAATGTGCCAATTAGGTCCGTCATATGTTCGGACGCCACTTTGCTCTTTACCACCATGTCATCTATATAAATCTCTATGCTGTTGCCCAACTGTGGTTCGAACATCTTCGTCATCATCCGTTGGTACGTTGACCCTGCGTTCTTCAAGCCGAAAGGCATTACCTTGTAGTGGTAATTTCCGTTGGGAGTAAGGAATGCTGTCTTCTCTTGGTCACCCAATGCCAGTGGGATCTGATGATAACCCTGAAAGGCGTCCAGGAAGCTCATCCGAGGATGGCCTACTGTTGCGTCGACCAGCTGATCTATACGGGGCATGGGGAAAGGGTCCTTCGGGCAGGCTTTGTTAAGATCCGTAAAGTCGACGGACACACGCCATTTTCCAGTTTTCTTCTTCACCACTACTGTGTTTGCCAACCACTGAGGGTAGAATACCTCCTTGATAGCCCCAGCCTGCTTGAGCTTGTCCACCTCGTCTTTAATAGCTTCGACGTGTAATTTCGACGGACGCCGAGGTGGCTGTTGCTTTGGAATAGCTGATGGATTGACATTCAAATGATGATAGATGAAGTCTGGATCAACCCCTGGCGCTTCATAGGCGTTCCATGCAAACACGTCTATGTTCCTTCTTAGGACCTCAACCAATTGCTCTTTCTCTGGCGAGGGTAATAGCGCTCCGACCTGGAAGTACCTATCCGGGTCATTACCGACAATCACTCTCTCCAATTCCTCACATTCAGCATCCTCAGCGATAGTGCTGGAGAGTGTTCCTCGGTCCTTTAATTGCTATAATCCATCCTCGGCCCTGGCCGACGACCCTTTCTCTGGCTTATGCTGGATAGCCGCTACCATGCACTGCCTCGCCATGGCCTGGCTTCCCAATATTTCTGACACTTGGCCACCCGACGGGTACTTCACCTTCTGATGGAGAGAGGAGGAAACAGCCCCCAGGGTATGCAACCAAGGCCTTCCCAGAATCGCCGCGTAGGGAGAGAAGACGTCCACCACGATGAAATCCACTTCCACCACTTCAGAGCCTGTGTGCACAGGTAATCTAATCATACCCAACGGAATGACCGATCTGCCCTCGAAGCTTACCAGCGGGGAGCTATAGGCCGTCAGGTCTTGGGGTGTCAAACCCAACCCCCTGTATAAGTCGGGGTACATCACCTCGGCCGTGCTCCCTTCTTCAATCATCACCCTTTTTACATCATATCCTCCAATTCTCAGCGTAACCACCAAAGCATCATCATGCGGCTGTATGGTCCCTCTCTTGTCCTCTTCAGAAAATCCTAGTACCAGTGAGGCGTTTAGCTTTGCCTTCTTTGGCGCTGAATGTGAGCTCACCTCCAAGCAATGAGATACTGACAATATTCTGGAGGGACAAGACCCCGTCCTTCCTGGGGCCGCAAATATGACGTTTATGGTGCCCAGGGGGGCCCCTGAAGAGGCATTTCCTCTCGACGTCTGCCCTGCCTGGCCTCCTCGGGCACTGGTGTGGTGCAGAAGGTTGGTCAACCTCCCTTCTCGGACTAGCTCTTCCAGGTGGTCCCACAAGTTTCTACAGTCCTCAGTTGTATGTCCATGGTCCTGATGGTACTGACAGTAGAGGTTCTGGTTGCGTCTCGCAGGATCCCCTACCATCCTATTGGGCGCCCTGAAGAAAGGCTCGTTTTGTATTTTTTCCAGAACTCGCTGGACTGGTTCTCGGAACACAACGTTGACTGCCTGGGGATTTGCAGATCCTGACTGCCCCACAAAATCTCTCTGAGGTCGATTGTTATTATACCGATCGGACCTAAATTCCCTCATCTCCTGAGGGATCACCTTGGTCTTTCCTCTGCTCCGTATCTGGTCTTCCTCTATTCTTCTAAACCTATCGATCCTATCCATAAGCTGTCGCATGCTGGTAACAGGCTTACCGGTTAAGGAAGTCCTCAGCTCGTGATCGATTGGAAGGCCCTCCTTGAAGGTGTTAATAGCCACCTTGTCGTTGGCCCCCTCTACTTCGTTATACATCTCCCAATATCTGTCGGAGTATGCTTTCAGGGTTTCTCCCTCTCGCTGAGACATGGACAATAACGACCCTAAGGGCTGAACAACCCTCCTGCAAGTAATGAAGCGAGCCCCAAAAGTTTGGATGAGTCTCTCAAAGGAATCAACAGTATTCTCCTCCAAGCCGTTGAACCACCTCATCGCCACCGGGCCTAGGCTTGAGGGAAAAACCTTACACATCAAGGCCTCGTCCCTAGAATGAATGGCCATCCTCTGATTGTAATGGCTAACATGCTCCAGCGGGTCCGTCTGACCATTATAAATGGTGAACGTAGGTTGATGAAACCTCCGAGGGAGACTTGCGTCCTCTATGCTTCGCGTGAACGGCGACTTGGAGACTTGACTCAGCGCCTTGTTCAGAGCCTCGTTCCCTAAGCCCTGATGAGGTGGACTTTTGTACGTCCGTCGACTGTAGCGCTCTTTACTGAGGGAAAAAAGCTCGCTGGGCGGGGTTCTGGACCGTCGCCTGTAACTTGTATCGTCTGACTCATCGGAGGCTTGCTTCGCTTCCTTATTCGTCTGCTTTCGTCGTTCATACCGTAATTCCCTTCTTAACATATCGATCTCATGCTGCATGTCTTTACGGTCCTTCGCTTGGGAGACATGGCTCTTCCCTCGAGTCCGGCTCTTCTCCGTACGGGTTGTCCGTACGCTTCCCTCGCGGTCTCCCCTTCGTTCACGAATCAGCAACGGTGTGCCACGTTGGGGTCCCCTAGACTCTGCTTGATGTGGACTAGTGTCCACCTGCTGTGGTGTTCCTTCTGCCATCAGCTGTTGCACCTATCTTTTTCTACGGTCGGATCAAGCTCTCCCCACAGACGGCGCCAGGTATAATTGTTGAAACATGTGTTAAAAAAAAAATCTACAGTAAGCATAACTATTGAAATAGGTGTTAAAAAAATAAATAAATAGAAAAAAGTTATATCAACAGTCGGATAAACGTGAAAAAAAATAAATTAAATATTTTATCAACAGTTATAAAACGTTGAAAATAAAAACACGGAAAATGTATAGATTCTACAGTGTTTTTTACGATTAATTTTTTTTTTTTATCCTTCTCACTCTCTCTTCCTCTATCGCTCTCTCGCTCTCTCTCATAGCTCTTTGCGGTCATGGCTATTAATCAATTTCAAAACCTTTCTATTTTTCTATTATTTTCTAGGTAAAAAAACAAAGTTCTTGACTAGTTTTTTTTTTTTTTTTTTAATGATTTTCGTTTTGATTTCCTCATCAAGATCATCGCCATTGAATTGATTTCACCGTCTCACTCCTCCTTCAGCAATTCACCGTTCTCCAATTTCAGCAGGTTCTTCTTCTTCTTCTTCTTCTTCTTCTTCTTCTCTCTCTCTCTCTCTCTCTCTCTCTCTCTCTCATTTCTTCAATTTTTGAAAACTTATGATTTTTATGGTTGAGGATAATTGGAATTTCTTCATGTCAAGCACCGTTGAATTTGTTACTTCGTGTTTGTGTTTTGATTGCAATTTTTTGATGGTGTTGTAGACCATTTTTTTTTTTAATGTAGTTATATGGTGGAGAAGAATAGGAAACTTTAGAACCAGTTTGAAGCCAAAGCTTCGACTTCTTCTCATGGTGGTTTAGGTTCTGTAAACCCTATATTCGATGGGGTTTCCATCTTTGTCAATGGTTTCACGGTTCCTTCCAGTCAGGTTCAATCGCTTTTTATAATAATTTTCTATTGAACTGTGCTTGGTTGCTGAGAAAATTAAACAAGAATAGTAAAAAAGAGAGATGAAAGTTGGACAATTAGACCTTATATTAAATTTGTTCCAGTTCTTGGTCTGAACTCTGAACCTTTTGAATTATTTAAAAAACAGGACAATGACTTTAAAAATTCTTCTTGGGTTCAATTGGGGATTAGTTTGTCTATACTTTTTTGGGGATTGGATAAGAACTTCATATGGTTGAATCAAGAGACATGGAAGTGAATGTGGGATAAGAATGTGTATGTTCATGCTCAAACTATATACCTTTTTATCTTGTTTAAGTCTAAGCTTTAGTAAAATTTATATTAGCACCCTCTAATGATGGAACCAAGAGATCAAATTTGGCACCTACTACAGAGCCTCTGCTATCACTTTTACATATATATATATATATATATATATATGTTTTTGTATTGATTTTAAAGTTTCTTGTGCAACTCTTCAGGTTATGTTGTACGAGGACATGGAGGTTAATGGTGTCCCACTAAAGGTAACAACTAGATGGTGAAAAATATCTTAGGAAGAACTTTTTCAGTTCAGCATAATATGAAATCACCGAAGGGCTATAGGGTTTCTTGTGTCACTTTTGTGATCCTATATAAAACATCTTACACACCGGGACTGCCCTGGTTTAAAAACACATTTCAATGAGATTTGTGCAGGCATATGATATGCAACCGGACACATTTCAATAACTTAGAATATCATTTTTAATTTTACTTGCTATTTGACATGGTTTAATAACTTAGAATATCAAAACTGGTAGATATGGGCATTACACTTTTTATAAGTATTGGGGAGCAATTACATATGTGCACTCATACATAATGACCTTTATAGTCTCATGAAACATATGCGGATTTGAGAAAGTTGACTTTCATGACACAGGTAATGAGCACCGAATCGGTAATTGGCAATTTGACTTTCATGACACATTTTTGTATGAATTAGCAGCTCTCAAATCCCGAACCAGTACACTTGCACTTGGCAGCCCAAAACTTTTTTGTGCCAGAATATCAGTGCCTCACTACTGAATCCAAACTATATGAATGTTTTTCCCCCATTTTTTCTTTTCTTAATTTTTCCTCCATTTTTTATGGTTCACCTATTGTTTGGAGTGGCATTTCGTCCTTGCAGGACACATTGGTTTCTGTTTCACAATGTTAGAAGAGATGTAATGGACATGCAAATATAATGCACACTATATTGTAGGATCTTTTGAGCTCATGGATGTAAGTTTTGGTCATATCTGGTGGAAGTTCTGTTGTTACATACACAGAGACTCATGCTTGCACAGTCACACATAAATTTTAGAGGGGAAAATGCATTACCTGTTACCAGCTTACCATCATAGATACAATTTTACTTGTGCCTACTTTGAATTATAAGTGCCTAATTTGAATTATAACAGTTCCTTCAACAGAAACTCTGCTATTTTCATGTTATAGTGTGGCCATATATCTTGTTGGTGCAAAATACAATGATAATGGAAATAATACAAAGAGAAACTGAATAATACTACTAAATTTTATTACTTTAAAGAGAGAAATTACATAACACTATTTGGACTGAGGCGTGGCACTCGCTCTCTTTAAGGAGATTCAAGCTATTGGTTGGCTAAACTTTGTAACCGGTGCAGACCTTCTCTGACTTGTCTCCCCCAGGATACAACAGCCTAACAAGTGTCGTATGGTTAGAACAAACCTCTCTATCTTTTGTCTAATGGGCTGGAGTTACACAATTAATTGGGAGATAAGGAGTTGCTGAAGAATGAAAAGGCCCAAACGGATAGTCCATTAATTGGGTTAATGGCTCTTTATTTTCCATAGTAAAAATGGAGTATTAATTCGGGCCAGCCCAACAAGTGTCGTATGGCTAGAACAAACCTTTCTATCTTTTGTCTAATGGGCTGGAGTTACACAATTAATGGGGAGATAAAGAGTTGCTGAAAAATGAAAAGGCCCAAACGGATAGTCCATTAAGTGGGTTAATGGCTCTTTATTTTCCATAGTAAAAATGGAGTATTGATACCTCCATTCTTCACCTCTCCCTTGCGCACGTATCTAGCCCAATATCTAAGACAATTCATTTTAGCCCATTAATCACCACAATTAAAAAGAATAAAAAAGTCTCTCTTCTTTTCAATGTGGGATTAAACATTTTCACTAACTTCTCATCTTCCATATTCACTCCCATATCTTTACATCTTCCATATTCACTCCCATATCTTTACATTTATGTTATAACATTTATTTATTTTAATTATTTAATATTAAAATGCTCTAACATATCTCTATATGTAGCTGAGTTGCCAATATGTATTCCCCCCCCCCCCCCCCCCCCTAATTATCTTCTGCCTATAACCTGTAAATCTCATGCCTCTGTTACTAGTAATGCAACTAATGTTCATGAACTCTTCCAACAGGTCTTTGATGAGGACATTGCGCAAGACAAGAGATTGGGAATAGCAAAGCTAACTTTGAATGACCTGGACGCTGAAACCGAGAAAGAGCTTGATTTGAGACTGCAACCATCACTTGACATGCCGAAAATAAAAGATAAAAAGGATAGAGGGACTCTTACAGTTAAGGTAGAAATTGCTTCTCATTTTGATTAGTGATGTGTCTTCTATTGTATGTTAAAGAAAGGCCTGCAATATAATTATAAAAAATTTCTCATTCACATCATATGTATTCTATGCAGGGGGTCTTGTCCCTTCTTTTCATTGAATTTTATTTTTATTTTTTTAATTTAAGGGTATTGTTATTTTTTTAATTTAAGGTCTTATAGCACAAATTTAACAAGGAAGAGCAGTTGGCTGCTCTAGAAGAAGAGAAGTAGGGATGACAATTTTTGCCCGACCCGCGGGTACTCGGCCCGACCCGACCCTAATGGATCGGGTTTTACCCAGTCCGATTAGAAATAGGGTCGGGTATGGGTTTTAAAAAAAAAAAAAAAACCCGAAATGGGTCCGGGTCGGGTCCGGATTTTATTAAAAAAATCCAAAACCCGACCTGAAACCCGTTTTGGATAAAAACCCGGTACCCTGAAATTACAAAAATACCCCCTCTATATATATATATATATACCCCTATCATCAAACCCTAATCTCTCATTTCTTCAGCACAGTAGCAACTCCAACTCACGCCTCCTCCCTCAATCCTCACCCTCACTCCGACACTCCATCTCCCTCAGCTCAGTCCCTCAGTCACGCCTCCCTCGCCTCCTCACCCTCACTCCGACACTCCCTAAGCACACGGCTCGTTAAGGCATAACCATGTTTGGTGGATGGCAACGACATGGCAATGGCTTTCTTCAACCCTTGAATCAGTGAGCATGTTAGGCAAACCAGTATAACCCTTGATGTTTTAGGGTTTATCGGCAGATGGAGGAGGAGATAATGGCCGATTTGGGTTGGGATTCCTGCTTACGATAGCGCTGTGGAGAACATTGCCAAGGGTGGGTTGTTGGAGTGGGTAGTAAAGTTCCGATCTGCAATATTTCCTTTTGTTTTCTGTTTGGTTCTCAAGAAAAACAAAAAGGAAAGTATAGTGGGAAAAACAAAAATCCATCTGCTACTTCTTACTGGCTTTATATTATAGTTTCATTTCATTTTGTACTTATTTTCGTTTTGCCTGAGTTTTACTGCACTAAAGCTCTTGTGTTTGTTGAAATGTCTATGATATTTATTATATATTCTTTTTCAGTTTGGTTGCTATGAAAATGAAAGTGTATTCAGAAAATAATTGAGACTTCTCTGTGATGGTTTTAGTTTGTTGATATTACTTTTGGTTGCTAGTAAAGCAAAGGAACCGAAAAGGATTTGTGTTACTGGTAAAGCAAATAAAATTTGGGCTTCAATTTTTTTTTTTTTTTGGTTAGGCCACGAATTGGGCCCAATCCCTTAACGGGGCCCGACTGGGGCGGGTCCGGGCCCCAGAAAAAAACCGATACCCTAATCGTGCCGAGTCCGAGCCACGGGTCTTGACCCACAGGTCGGGTCCGGGTATGAAAAAACCCAGCCCGAATTTGACCCGTTGCCATTCCTAAAGAGAAGATGATCCTAGAAGCAAGAAAGAAACTGAAAGAAGCGGCAGTTATAGGGATTACAATGGACACAATTGACAGAGTTGCAACACTGGTTGGGTCTAGTGTTGGATTTGTGGGTACTGGAATTGGTGCTAGGGTTGGGCTTGTGGGGAAGTGCTGTTGGTGCTGGAGTTGGGCTTGTGGGAACTGGCCTTTGAGCTGTTGGCAGTGGACTGAGCAAAGCAGGAAAGTTCATGGGCTGAACCATTACAGGGCAATCAAGGAGGAGTGGCTCCACAACTCCAGTAATTAGTGTCCAAGAAAATGGTGATGCCAAGTTGCAGTAGGCTTCCTGCAGAATTGCTGCTGGAGTATGTGGTCTGACCTCTTGTGTATGCTTTAATGATTGGATAGAGATAAATTATTTTGATATGCTGTTTATATGCTGGTGCGGAAAATAACATATTGTTTATATTCTTGGGAGGATCGATATGGTTGATCTTGGAAGGGATTTCTTCTTGGTGAGGTTTTCGCTTATGGAGGATCTTGAGCTGGTTCTCAAAAAAGGCCGATGGTTTATAGGTGAACACTTTCTGTCGATACGGAAGTGGGAAGCTAATTTTAAGCCTTCTGAAGCGCAGGTTCCCTTGATAGCAATCTGGGTAAGACTCTTTGAGTTACCCATCGAATACTATGAGGCAGAAGTCCTCTGGCAGGTAGGGCGAGCGTTGGGTTTGGTGCTTCGTGTGGATATGCACACTGCAACGAAGGCGAGGGGCCGGTATGCTCATATTTGTGTGCAGGTTGACGTTAGTAAACCGCTTATCACCTTGATCCGCATAGGGCAACGTAACCAACCGGTCGCCTATGAGGGAGTTAGTAAGTTATGCTTCTCCTGTGGTCGGCTTGGCCACCGGAAAGAGACATGCCAGTATACCATCAAGCCTCCGTCTCCACCTCCGAAAGATTCCAAGGCACTAAACGACGCAGAAGTTACGGATCAAATGCCAGCTACGCCTAAGGCACGGACAGAGGTTCAGACCGAGGATCACAGTGCTTTGGACAGAGTGGACTATGACGCCTCCTTTGGTCCTTGGATGGTGGTTTCACTTAAAAAGAACGACCACAAAGGAGCTAAGCGAATTAGTCCGAACTCGTTGCCTGGGAATGGAAAGTCTCAATATCAAGAAAAGATTATTGAGCCGTTAGAGAATTCTAGAGTTAAAGAGGTTTGGGTTGGGCCAAGTAAAGCTAAAGAATCGGATGGAAAAAGGAAAGCCCAAACTGATATGTTTACAAGGCCCAACTTTGAGCTTTTCCCCTCTAGTTGATCAGTCACCAACATTCTCATGTGGGTTAGCTTCTACGGGGTCAACTCAGAAGAAAGTAGAGAGTGTGGGCCAGGCTAGCAAAGATTTGAACAATCTCAAGTCCAAAACTTGCTCTGTCAAGGGCAAAAAAGAGATAGCGCGTAATAAGGCAATTTTATCAGCTTCTAACTCTGCCGCAACAAATAAAGCAAATCCTACTTTTTCCACTTCTGAGAAAACAAGCCTCTCCACTCCCTCCGATTGGTCTAGAAGCATCTCTAAACTTTGAACTGAGCTGAATGGTGAGTTCAAATTCAGTGCAAAGCCAGACAACAAAATGGGCGGTCAACGTGGACGAGTTAGTTGTGGAGATACCGATTGGGCAAATAAGATGAGCTTATCAACTGAGCTTACCCATGGGTCAGTGCAAAGCATGGATGCGTCTATGGCCACTGAGCACAGTCATGGGATTCTTGCCATCGACAGAGTCGGAGTGGGGACAGTTGGAAGTTCTGTGGTGGATAATCTTAGTTGACATAGCAGAGATGGAAGAGTTGGCTACGAGGCAGATGCCAGACGAAAGAAATGGTGAGGATGACCGGATGGAATCTGATGGAGGAAGTGAAAGTCCTACCTCCAATTGATAAGTGCCCGAACTCCATCCACTGTATAGTCGTGAATATTATTGCGTGGAATTGCAGGTGGGCATCAAAGCCCTCTTTTCAGAGTCATGTTAGGGAGCTGGTGCATAATCATGATCCAGCCATTATGATCATTATGAAGACCTGTATTGGGGGTGAGCGAGCTAAGGATATCACTGACAGACTTCCTTTTGATGGGGCCATTCACATAGACACTATTGGGTTTGCTGGTCATCTGTGGCTTTTGTGGAATTCAGACTGAGTTCAGGTCACTTAGTTGGCCATGTCGAAGCAAGAAATCCATGTTATAATTAAGGTACTTCCCTCTAATTTTGAATTTATATGTACTGCTGTGTATGCTAGTCCTAGATTCCATGAGAGATCTGTTTTGTGGAATAATTTAAAAAATGTTGCCAGCCTTTATAATAAACCTTGGGTTATTGCTGGAGATTTTAATGAGGTCCTTTTGGAAGGAGATAAATATAGGGGAAGGAGCATTAGTTCTAGTAGGTCCCTTCTTTTTAAAGAATGCCTTGATCACTATGCTATGGTTGATATGGGTTTTGTTGGGCCTCGTTTTACTTGGACGAATAAAAGGAATTTTTTTGCTCTTGTTCAAGAAAGGATTGACCGTTTCTTTGCTAATCCTAGTTGCTATGCCTTGCACCCGGATACTAGAGTTTCTCATCTCACTCGATGTATGTCGGATCATTGCCCAATACTTCTTTAGACCAATCCATCCAATAGTGTGTTTCTGCCTAGGCCCTTTAAATTCCAAAGTTTTTGGCTATCGGATTTATCTTTTCTGGGATTTGTCAGGGAGGCGTGGGGTAGGGCTAGACCCCACCGGGAATCCGTTGAGACTTTCTCTAGGAAAGCTACAGATTGGAACAAGAATCATTTTGGCAATATTTTTGGTAAAAAGAAAAGAGTTATGGCTCGTCTAAATGGCACCCAAAAAGCCATAGCTAATCACCCTTCGCATGCCTTGCTTGAATTGGAGAAAGTGTTGCACAAAGAGCTTAATACCATCTTAGACCAAGAGGAGGAGTTGTGGGTGCAAAAATCTCATATTAACCGGCTGATTGAGGGTAATCGTAATACGACCTTTCACCATATGTCCACTATTGTTAGGAGAAGGTGTAACAAAATCACTTGTATTAAGAATGATATGAGGGAGTGGATTCTGAGTGAAAATAGGGCTATGAACCACATTAGAAGGGGGTTTGAGAGGTTATTCACAACTAGTCTTGACTTTGCTACTATCAACCCTATGCGGTCTCCCTGGTGGCTAAATAGCCTTTCTGATGAAGAGAGATCCAGCTTGGGTGGTATGGTTACGGATGCTGAAATTAAAGATGGCCTTTAGGAGCTGAAAGCTTTTAAAGCTCCAGGTCCTGATGGCCTCCATGTGGGTTTCTTTCAAAGATTTTTGCTTATTGTGGGGGATTCGGTGAAGGAGGAAGTGCGGAAAGCTTTTACAGATTGCAAAATTCCTGAATACCTTAATAGAACAAATGTGGTTTTGATTCTAAAGATGGCGGGTCCTGAAAGCTTGGGAAATTATCGCCCAATCAGTTTATGCAATATAGTGTACAAGACTGTCACTAAGATCCTTGTAGCCAGGATTAGACCATATCTTGATAAACTCGTTTCCCCCCTTCAGTCTGCCTTTGTGCCGGGTAGGAGAAGTGTTGATAACGCCATTGTGGTGCAAGAGATTATCCATACTATAAGCAATAAGAAAGGTAGAGTGGGCTATATGGCTATCAAAATGGACCTCGAAAAGGCTTATGATAAACTTGAGTGGAGTTTCATTAGAGAAGTGCTCATGAATGCCAATCTCCCCCAAAATTTGATTATCCTTATTATGAGTTGTGTGTCCTCAGTTTCCACTTCCATTTTGTTTAATGGAGGTAATATGGAGCATATTTTTCCTTCCAGAGGAATTAGGCAAGGTGATCCGCTTTCGCCTTATTTGTTCATCCTTTGCATAGAAGCCCTTGGTTACCTTATTGATGAGAAATGCAAAGATAAAAGTTGGTCTCCTGTTAAAAGTTCCAATAATGGGGTTGCCTTCTCGCATTTATTCTTTGCCGATGATTTGGTCCTATTTGCTAAGGCGAACCTTGTTAATTGCTTAACTATTCGGGATGTCCTTAATAGTTTTTGTGCTAGGTCCGAGTAGTCCATTAGTGAGAGCAAATCAAGAGTATTTTTCTCCCTGAATATGGATTTGGATACTAGGGAATCCTTGTGTGATATTCTAGATTTTCATTCAACTCTAAACCTAGGAAAATACCTTGGATTTGCTTTAAAGCACCGTGGAACTAATAATGCGGATCTCAACTTTGTGTTGGAGAGAGTTAAGCAAAAGTTGGCTGGTTGGAAAGCCAATCTCTTGTCTTTGGCGGGAAGGGCTGTTCTCATTCAAGCTTCCACATCCACCATCCCCGCCTACATTATGCAAAGTACGGCGCTCCCAAAGAAGTTGCTTGACAACATTGACAGGGTCAATCGAAACTTTTTGTGGGGATCGACGGATGAGGCAAAGAAAGTTCATTGGGTGAGCTGGCATAAAGTCACTAAGTCTAAAGCGGAAAGGGGTTTAGGGATTCAAGCAACCAAGGGTAGGTACCAAGCCCTTTTGGCCAAGTTAAATTGGCGGTTTAGGATGGAGAAAGATGCCTTATGGGTGAAAGTCCTTAATAGCAAATACTGCTCTTACCGAAGACTTAATGCAAAGAATTGTGATAAGCTTCCTTGCTCTAGGACTTGGAAAGCTAGGAAAATGGGGAGTGAGGTGTTCAACAAGGGAATCCGATGGATACCGGGAAGAAACCGTAGTTTGAACCTTTGGCATGATAAATGGATGCCCAATGAAAGGTTGAGAGATCTCATTCAAGGCCCCCTTTCCATTAAGGATGAGTCGCTAAAGGTTAAAGATGTCTTTGGGTTGTAGGGTTGGGATTGGTCTGTGCTCTCCTTTCATCTTCCTAACGATATCCTTATGGAGGTCAACTCTATTCCCTATTCGGTTAAAGCAACTCAAGGGGAGGATAGGCTGATTTGGTCGAGAGCTAATCGGGGAAACTTTGATCTTAATCGCGCTTATGTATTAGCTATAGGGAGTGAATCGAATGTTGGGCCCTTTAATGGGATGTGGGTTTGGAAATTGGACACCATCCCACAGGTTAAAACCTTTATATGGCAATGTTTACATAATGCTATTGGAGTGGGAGAGTGCCTAGTCAAACGGTGCATTAGTAATGATGATATCTGCCCCTTGTGTCATAGAGAGCCAGAAACAATTCTCCATAGACTTCAAGATTGTGGGACCTCGAAACAGATTTGAGAAAGGTTGGGAGTAAGGTAGAATAGTAATTTCTGTGAGAGAAACTTGGGTCAATGACTAGAATACAACTGTAAGAACAATACTTGCAAGTTAGGAGAGCAACCCCCTTGGAGAATCATCTTCCCGTTTGCCATTTGGCTGCTATGGAAGCATCGAAATGCAACAATTTTCAGGAACTTGCATGGTCAACCAAATGTCCATAGGGATGCGCTTTTCCGCTCCCTAGAGTTTCAGCACTGTGGTTTGAATAACAAGAAGTCAGGCAACAAGAGGGTGGTGCAAGTGAGGTGGGAAAGACCTCAAGTTGGATGGGCATGCCTAAATACTGATGGTGCAGCTGTAGGGAACCCAGGCTGAGCTGGGTGTGGCGGCCTTATCAGAAATGAGCATAGAGAGTGGCTGGGTGGTTTCTCTAGAAGTATTGGTTGTGCCGACAGCTTTATGGCAGAGCTTTGGGGACTTGGGGACAAGTTAACTCTCTGTATTGACTTACATTTGACTGCTGTGGATGTCCAGCTTGATGCTAAAGTAGTTGTGCAGCTTCTTTCAAACTCTTCTAGTGCTAATTTATCTGCTACGCCTCTCCTTGATGATTGCAGGAATTTGGTGTCACAGATAGGCCATGTCTGGATCAGCCACTGTTTTTGTGAAGCAAACTCATGTGCTGACTTCTTGGCTCGGTTAGGAATTCATCAAGATAGTTGTTTTGTTTTGCACCATGATCCGCCGGTGGATTTATTAGGTTTGTCGAGCTCGGACAGAGCTGGAGTGTATCATATCAGATCTATATCTAATCCTTCCCCCTCCCCCCTTTAGTTTTTGTCGTTAATGCAAGTTCCCTTTTACCAAAAAAAAAAAAGAAATATTTTCTGTGGGTTGGTTTCTTTTTTCCACTTGTTTTAGTTTACTCTCATCTCAACACTAGTGAGGCGACATCTTGTGTTTTTGTACCGCATTTCTGGAATTTCAATATGACAGCATCTGCTACCTGCATAAAATTAACCCAAATCATTATTATGAATACAAATAAAATAAATACCACTTTTGAATACCACTTTACCAAAATTCAATCCAAAAAAATAAAATCCATAAAGAGGTCAGGTGTATCAATAAGATGCTTTTGAATACACGTTTATATCACTCCCCACACATTTTGCAAACCAACTACATTCGCACGTTTTGTTAGGACATATGTGGTTCACATGTTAAGAACATATGTCATACTTTTATGTAATTGGCTAATCTTTAGACAAAACACAATTTACTTGTATTTGGGTAGATTTAAGATGTGTTGAAATACTTCAAGAAACCGTGTTTCAAGATCAAGTATTGAAGCCTTCAAGTCTATTCAAGAAAACAAGTTGAAAGTGCAATTTCATTAAAGCTTGACAGCTGGCTCGACAGTTGCATCTATTGAGTTTCAGTAAGCAGTTTCAACCTCGTGTCTCGACACCTGCTCGATAGCTACTCGACAGCTTCTATCTGTCGAGGTTTATAAAAATCAGAATTCTGATATGATTTCTTGGGATCCGTGAATGTGTCTTTGGGCCTTCTTCTCTCCTAACCCTAGACATATAAAAGAATTGTTTTAAGAGCCGTCAAAGAGTTCGCAAGTTGCACAAGCATTGAGCAAAATCTGTTCGAGCAAATTGTGACCAAAGACGAAGTTCTTGACCTAGTTCATCTCTTCTAAAGAAGTTGCTGTATATGTGCACCTTTGGGTTTTGTGACCGAACATCTTCTTGATCTTCATCATGTATATGAACTGAAAAACTTTGCAGCCAACCCTTATTTCTAGTTGGTGATTGAAGTCGCGTACTAGGATCCACGCATCTGGTTAGTCACGTACTTGGGAGCCGTGCATCAAAAGGGGGAACTGTCACTACAGAACAAGTCCAATTGGGTATTGGGGTAAGGGTTCAACTGTACGATGGTAAGATACTTAGGATTCCTTTACTTGTAACCGCTTGTTTTGATAATAGTGGAGTTTCGGGAGTGGTGACCTGAAAATCACCCGGTGGGGTTTTTGCTGTTAGGGTTTTTCCCATTCGTGAAAAAATCACCGTGTTATTTATTTTCCGCTGCTTATTTAGTTTATTGGTGATTTTTTTGTGCTGCCACGCAATTGCATGTAATTGAACCTAATTAATTCACTTGACTAATTAATTGGTTAATTCATCACAATGGGTCAATTTGTTTGTGACCTATCAAATGGTATCAGAGCAGGCACACTCTGATTATGTTTTAATCTTTGCTATGTTTGATCCATTGACCCCTGTTTGTCATGGATAGAGGACAGTCATTAATTATACCTCTTTTATTTGATTGGACTAACTATGCATACTGGAAAGTACGCATGAGAGTTTTTTTGCAGTCTTTAGATGAAAAGGTATGGCAAGCCGTTAAGATTGGCTGGACTAAGCCAAAGGAAGCCCCAACTGATTGGGATGAAGCCAAGATCAAGGCGGCAAACTTCAACAGCAAGGCATTGAATGCGTTGTTCAGTGCAGTGACCAATGAGGAATTTAAGAAGATTTCCTCAACTGAAACTGCTAAAGAGGCTTGGACCATTCTCCAGACAACCTATGAGGGAACCAAGGCTATCAAAGATTCAAAACTTTAGAGACTCACTACAAGCTTTGAAGAAATAACAATGGAGGAGGATGAGTCGTTCGATGAGTTCTATGCCAAGCTCAAGAACATAGTGAACTCAGCCTTCAATCTTTGGGAAACCATTCCTGAACCCAAGATTGTGAGGAAAGTGCTCAGATCTCTACCCGAGAGATTCCATGCCAAGATTATGGCGATCGAGGAATCAAAGGATATTGACAAGATTCCTTTAATTGAGTTGGTTGGAAACTTGCAGACCTACGAGCTAGGGTTATCTAGGATTGGCAAGTTAAGCAAAGGCAAGAGCATGGCCTTAAAGGCCAAGAGCAGTGAGACAGATGAGTCTTCCGATGATGAAAATTCCAAGATGAAGTCCTACATTACAAGGCAGTTCAAGAAGTTTATAAAGAATGCCAATGGAAGGAACTTCGATAAGAACCACAGGCAATCCAGTTCTTCTCAGTTCAAGAGCCAGGACAAAGGGAAGAAGGATGCAAAGGAAAGTGGTCAGTACATTGTTCCCGCGGGCCTAAGTGCTTTGGGTGTCATGGGTTCGGACACATGAAAAATGAGTGTCCTACATATCTCAAGAGCATTGGGAAGAGCAAGGCACTTGCTGCAACCTTGAGTGACACTAAGTCTGAAGATGATTCCGATAGTGAGGATGACGGAATCTTAAATGCCTTCACTGTGACAGTCAATCCTACTGAAGGGATTGTTGATGAAGTAGAAGAAGAAGAAGAATTGGTGGATTCTAAGTATGAGAAGATGGATGATCAAGATGATATCCATTTAGCCTACGAGAAACTATACAAGCTGTCTGAGAAACACGAGAAACTCTATAGGCTGACCACCAAGAAACTCAGTGATGTGGAACTTGACCGTGAAGAGTTGTCCACAAAGATTGATGAGACAAATCAAACCATTGGAGCGTTAAGGTTCGAGAACAATTTCTTGGCTGAGAAGACCAAGAAGCTTGAAGCGAAGCTATTTCAGGTTAGAGCTCAGTTGGAGAGGACTTCGAGTGCAAAGCTTGATAAGATGCTCAGCATTCAGAAATCTGCTTCAGATCGAACAGGTTTAGGGTATGATCTTTCTTCCTCTAATATTGCTTCTACTAGTGCTACTGTTTTTATTCCTCTTGCTAATATTGTTAAATTTGAGAACACTGATGTTAAAACTGAATTAGCTAGTGAGAACTTAGACAATGGTAAATCTATCCTAGGAGCACCCCTAAGCTAGAAAAGAAAGATGCTAAAAACCCTAGGGCTAAAAAAGCTAACTCTCAAAAGCCCAAACAGAAGAAACAGCATCTTTGTCATCATTGTAGTGTTGCCGGTCATACTCGACCAAATTGCTATAAGTGGCTAGCCACTCAACAGAGCAACAGCATGATAGTATCTGGAAGCCAAAATCAACTTCAATCCTCTCTTGCTCCTCTTGGAGATCTTCTGAAAGCCCTCATGTTCCTTTCGAACTTGAATGGGTTCAATTCTTCCCCTTCGTTGCCGGTTCAAGGTTTCAACCAAAAGAAAGGTTCTTCCAAGGTGTGGAAGAAAAAGGATTCTAAGTGATTAAATCACTTTCTTTTTTTTGTTTGTTGCATTACTTGTGTGTTTTGCTTTTATTTTGAGTCAGTCTAGTTTATGCTTTGCATTGATAACATGTTTTTGTTGGTTTATTTTCAGTTTTTGTTTATTTTATTTTTGATAAAAAAAAAATTGAAAAAAATTGAAAAATACAAAAACAGTGTGTGTTTTGTGTACATTGGTAGTTGTGTACCTTGGATGGCCAATGAAACAAAGTTTTCTAAACTTTGTATCTTTTGTAACTTAGATGATCATCTCTATGCACAACTAAGCAAGTGAGCTTTGTGGCTCTTGTTTGTTATCAATGGGTATTTCTTTTCTCTCTTATATATGCCCATGCATGATATGTTTAAAAAGAAAAATATGCAAAGAAAATAAAAAGCAAAAAGATAAAAAAAATGCTTTAAATATGGTTGCAAGTGTGTATTCTAGGAGATGTGGGAGTTATAGGATGTACCTCGAAGGTGATAATCCCCATCAAACAGTTATGATTGTGTGTGAGTTAAAGTGATTTTCTCATATTTCAAATCGTCATAACATGTATACACTTATGCAATCTTGCGATGTTTTACACACACGACACGCAATATTCTTTGCTACTCATGATACATGTGCAGGTACAATGTGATTTGGCCATCACGAGGTTTACATGTGCTTTTGTATGCTCACTAAACTGTCATGACTTGTTTTTGAAATATAAAATCAGTTAGATTTGTTTAGTGTGTGTGTGTGTGTGTGTTTTTGGAGATCCATATGCTTAAAATTCTTCATTGAGAGATGATTTTGAAATCCTATTGTGTTGATTGGATCATTGTTGAGTTGCATGTTTGATTGCATTCATGTCTATGTTTTTCACTTCTCGAAAAACTGTTTTTAAAAGCTGGCTCGACACCTCCTCGATACCTAGCTATCTGTCGAGCTTCTCAAGCTTTTTCTTATCGCAATCTCGACACATCCTCGACACCAGGTGGATCGATCGAGATATCTCCTGTCTCCTCGATAGCTTCTTGACACCTGGCCAATCGATCGAACTTCTGTTCTGGGTTCTGGTGTTTATTCCTCAATACCTCCTCGACACCTGTATCTGTCGAGGACCATTCCTTTCGACACTTCCTCGACAGATGTCTCGACACCTCTCGACACCTGTATCTGTCGAGATTTACTAAGGTTCTATATAAACCCCTCGTGCGATCAGGTTCTCATTTCCCTCGATCTCTCTCGATTTGTCCGCACCTATTCATCTTCCAAACTCTCTTTTCTCACTCCAAACCTTCAACCCACGTGATTTTCGGCCCTCCCTTGCTTCAAATCACTTGGTATGATCTCTTTTCTTCTCATATTTCATGCATTTCACGTTTTTGAATCTTAGGTTTTAGGGTTTTTGAAAAATTTTAAGGTTTTTCAAAATTGATGAGTTTTTCTTAAAATTTTGGAATGGGTTTTCATATAAATATGTTCAAAAACTCATGCATTGCATCTCATTTGCATTATAACAGTATTTTCAAGCATTTAGATGTGTGCAATATGTTTGTGTGCTGGTAGGATTGGATTGGGCTGAGCCCATGATGTTTTTCTTTTGCACGTCACATGTTCATGCATTTCCCATGCATACATACTCTTTTTTCAATATATCTTGATATATTTGAAATGCTTTGGGACTTTTCTGATTGTCTCTTTCTCCATCTCTCTCATTCTATTTACGTTAGTAGTGTCTATGGCACCTAAATGTAAGTCTGCTCCATCTCGGAACCCTCTTCGTTCCGAGGCATCATCTTCTTCTGATCCTACTCCTTCTAAAATTTGGTTCCGTGATGAGGATGCCCGTAAAGCATTCTTGGAGAACTTCTCTAGACGAGGTGTTCATTCGGAACGCCGAGTCATTTTGGCGGACTTCGCCGATACTAACCTTCCCGATGTCATTCATAGTCGGGGATGGGAGTCACTGTGTTGCGTCCCGGTCACTTGTCCTCTCGTGCTTATTTAGGAGTTTTACTCCAACATGCACGGGATTGATTCTTCAGTACCTCTCTTTCACACTCGCGTTCGAGGTACGCGCTTTGCTGTCACACCGCAACTTGTTGCAGATGTGCTTAGAGTTCCGAGGGTAGCGCATCCTGATTACCCCGGTTGTGAACGTTTGAGGACTGTGTCCAAAGACGAGATGATGTGTGCTTTCTGTGAGCACCCATCTGCTTGGGGTGAGCATCAGTTTACACCATGTCGACCTTTTGCTAAAGGTCCTAGATTCATGAACATGGTGATGACTTTTGTGTTGCACCCACTCTCTCACTATAACTCTATCACAGAGCCTCATGCTCGATTTTTGCTTTCTTTGTTGGAGCACCTCACTATAGATTTTCCTTCACATTTTATTCTTTCCATCATAGATGTGTTTAGGGATACGGCTACCCGTGATAAGCTCA
The DNA here is from genome assembly GCA_023736055.1 of Quercus glauca. Classification (NCBI taxonomy): domain Eukaryota; kingdom Viridiplantae; phylum Streptophyta; class Magnoliopsida; order Fagales; family Fagaceae; genus Quercus; species Quercus glauca. The sequence continues at coordinate 967,663 of CM043315.1, forward strand.
TCTTTCCTTCTGCTATCACGAGGATCTTATGCCATTTTTCTATTCCTTTTCCCTCCTATGATCACTTCTCTATCATGTGTGCCATAGATGCCGCTACCGTAAAACGTAGTAAGGCTTAGTTTAGGTCACGACATGAGTCAGCAGCTCCTCCCTCCGGTTTGACTCCATCTCGTTCGGCACCCTTTCGATCTGCTCCGTCTACATCTGCTCCCTCCTCTTCTTTGGGCGATGTATCTCTTGGAGACATCATGGCGCAGCTACAGCGCCTGGATGCTCGCCTTGATACGCTCTTTACTGAGTTGTATCAAGTGAACATTCGTGTTGGTCGTATTGCACGACATTAGGCGACCAGGGGTGGTTTTGCTCCTAAGGCTACTCCTTCACCACCTCCTCCAGTGGCTTCTGATTCTGATGCTGAGGATGATGATGATGATGATGGTGATGCTAGCTCTTCTGATAAGATGTCTGCTTGACACTCTACCCTATGTCACTTGTGACAAAAAAGGAGAGTAATTTTGGGATATGAGAGTAGTCATCTTAGGGGGAGAGTTAGTATAGGACATTTTTGATAGGGGGAGTGTTGATACTTGAGAGATGTAGTGAGGATTTAATGTATCTTTTCTTTTCTTTATTATATAGATACATTGTTCTTGTACATTTGATCTTGTGATCATTCTGACATACATTGTACTTATTTCTTTCTATATGTGAATGTATGTTGTTTCTTTCACCTACCTCTTACATGTGTTGTTTCTTTTCTCTCTTTATACACATGTTTCTTTACTTATATGCAATCTATTATTTCTGCTTCACACAAAGATGCCTTGATGAGTTTTGTTTAAAATGTTTCAGAAATACAGGTTGTTAAAGTCTACTTGCCTTAAACTCTCTTCTTGCAAAGTTTTTCAAGAGTTTGTGTTAGGATAGATTTTATTGTATTAAACAAGTGAATATGATTTGAGTGATTTATGACTTCTCTCATATGCTCATTTGTTTGTTGTGGTTTTGTCACGGATCGCCAAATGGGGAGATTGTTAGGACATATGTGGTTCACATGTTAAGAACATATGTCATACTTTTATGTAATTGGCTAATCTTTAGACAAAACGCACTTTACTTGTTTTTGGGTAGATTTAGGATATGTTGAAATACTTCAAGAAACCGTGTTTCAAGATCAAGTATTGAAGCCTTCAAGTCTGTTCAAGAAAACAAGCTGAAAGTGCAATTTCATTAAAGCTCGACAGCTGCATCTATCGAGCTTCAGTAAGCTGTTTTAACCCCGTGTCTCGACACCTGCTCGACAGCTACTCGACAGCTTCTATCTGTCGAGGTTTATAAAAATCAGAATTTTGATATGATTTCTTGAGATCCGTGAATGTGTCTTTGGGCCTTATTCTCTCCTAATCCTAGACATATAAAAGGATTGTTTTAAGAGCCGTCAAAGAGTTTGCAAGTTGCACAAGCATTGAGCAAAATCTGTTCACGCAAATTGTGACTAAAGATGAAGTTCTTGACCTAGTTCATCTTTTCTAAAGAAGTTGATGTGTATGTGCACCTTTGGGTTTTGTGACCGAGCATTTTCTTAATCTTTATCATGTGTATGAATTGAAGAACTTTGCAACCCCTTATTTCTAGTTGGTGATTGAAGTCGCGTACTGGGATCCGCGCATCTGGTTAGTCACGTACTTGGGAGCCGTGTATCAAATGGGGGAACTGTCACTACAAAACAAGTCCAATCGAGTATTGGGTAAGGGTTCAACTGTAGGTTGGTAAGATACTTGGGATTCCTTTACTTGTAACCGCTTGTTTTGATAATAGTGGAGTTTCGGGAGTGGTGACCTGAAAATCACTCGGTGAGATTTTTGCCGTTAGGGTTTTCCCCATTTGTGAACAAATCACCGTGTTATTTATTTTCCGCTACTTATTTAGTTTATTGGTGATTTGTTTGTGCTGCCACGCAATTGCATGTAATTGAACCTAATTAATTCACTTGGCTAATTAATTGGTTAATTCATCACAAGGGGTTAATTCGTTTGTGGCCTATCACGTTATTCAAACTTTCAAACAACAATACTGTATTTGTTTCATAGGTGAGTTTTATATTTGTTTTAAACTATGACAAAACATTTTCTCAAAAAAAAAAAAAAAAAAACTATGAAAAAACATGTATGCAATTCAAAGGAAGACATGAAAACATTAAGACAGAGAAGGAACAAACGTATCAAAAAAAAACAGACAACAATGAAAAGGTGACATTAACAGAGAAGAAAGTAAAGTGATGACTAACCATCAGTATCGTCTCCCATTCACGACAGCAGAAAGTTGTTCATTCTGATGTTCTTTTCACTATAGTGAAAAGAACATCAAGATTGACCAACTTTGTGAGTGAGTGTGTTTTTTTTTAAACCTTCTTCTTCTTCTTCTTCTTCTTCTTTTTTTTTTTTTTTTTTTTTTTTTGCTATTGGCTTTGAATTCAAGTATATACATTTTATTTTATGTTATGTCATATGTGTGTCATGTATTACATATTACAAAATCAAAAAGTTTGTGTTCAAGAGAAAATGAATTTGAGATAGAGGGTTTTGGTGATTTTTCTGTATACAAGTTTCAGTTTGTAGACCAAAAAATCTTATTGGTGTTAATTTGGCTCACTGTGAACACTTACCGTTAATTTGGTTTTATATGCATTTATAAACTTTATGATATATATTCTTATTTGAAGGACTTGCCTAAGGGGTGCATTGGTTGACTAAGATTATGACTTCAGAGGGATTTTAAAGAAGAAGAAGAAGAATTACATAAGAACCTCCTATCTTTCCTACCATCTTCAAATGCATTCTTTTTTATGAGAAAAGCTGAAGATCCCACCGGATGTACATTTTACAGCCATGAGGTAAGTCAATATGAAGAATTGTCATTTTGTTAGTGTTTTTTTTTTTTTTTTACTTAGTATATTTTTTTAATTGATGTTGTATGTGATATTGAGTTTGCAATTTGGTACTCTTTAGTGAAAATCTACAAGTAGTCAATTTAATGGAATGATGTAGCTAAGTTTTGGATTTCAGGTATTTAGAATTTGAGACAACCCTAATGAAGAGGAAGAGTGCCTGTGAGAGTTTAAGGATCCATGACTTGGAGCTAAAGTGATATATTAGCATATGCTCCGTATTTGGTATTTTTTTACTATGGTCCTATGGATCTTGGCGGTGGTATTTGTAAAATTATCTTAATTTTGTAGTGGTTGAAGGCTACTACAAACTGTGCAATGTTTTTCATGTCTAATATTTATGCGTGTAGTGCTTTTTTTTTTCTTCTTTTTTTTCTTTTTAATGTTGAAAATTTCAATAATTTTAATTTGCGGTTTATGCGTACTTCAAATGAAGTTTATGCATGTATCTTTAAATTTATTGTGATAAAGATTTTTTTTTAGAATATTAAATATTTTAACACAAACACCCGGGGAGATGTGAGAAGGTTTTTAAAGAAACTTACTGTGGTGTATATCCAAAAGGGCCTAACTTTTGAATATACAGCACAGACTTTAAACCTCTTTAACTCACACTCATTAATTGTGATAAAGATAACTAAACTGAAGATAAACATTTGGGCTTGGGTTCAAAAAAACAATATGCTTTTGAACAAATCCATAACTTTTGGCCTTGGGTTAAAAAAAATAATAGATGCACCAAAAAAAAAATTTATATCCTTTGATATTAAACTTAGAGAATATGTGGACTTCTCAAACGGTATTCTTGGTGTTGTAAGAAATTAATACTATTTAAATTTTCTTTTATATCAACCAAGCCTTAATCCTATTTCCAACTTTGTGAGACATTGATATTTGACTCAAAATTAGCTACTAATCAATTTTAATCAAACCTAACAATTCAATAAATTGCTAGGGTTGCTGCTACAAGTGCTGGAGATTCAATAGCTGCTGCTGCAAGTGCTGGAGATTCAAGTTCAAAGTATGCAGGCCAAGAAAAAGAACAAACCTTGGATGAAGACAGATGCCATGACTGACGTGACCAGCAAAATGTAACTAAAACAAACTTAGTTTAGTTAGTTATTGCGCAAAAACGTTGAATTTGTTATTCGGTAAAAATTCTTCGCCAAGAGGACCTTGGCTTATTTCCTAACAAAATTAGACTGATGTTTTTTATTCTTCAAAAGATTTTTCCATTTGTTTATCCGACTTCTAAATATGCTATCTACAAGTTTTGTTACAAAAATGCCTGTTAGGTTCTAAGGCCTTAGGATTTTATGTATTTAGAACTCTAATTTGTAATGTTGGTAAACCATGATCAAAACAATGCATTTAGTCTTGTTTAGGCTTGCTCAAAGTTGGTTTAATATTGTAAAGTTGGAATCGAGTGGCTGCAGAAGTATTAGTTACTTTCGGCCTGGCTCGATCGATCGAAAGTTAGACTTGATCGATCGAAAGTCGGCCAGAATGTTTTTTCTGCAGAATTTCCAACTCAGCCCTAACTCTTTAAACGTTTAGGGTTTTATGTTTTGCCCTAGGTATATAAGGCAAACCCTAGCCACGTTTTTCAGAGTTGCACAAGTTGTATTGTTGCTCATACATTGCGGTTTTGTGTAAATCTCTTGTGAGATCTAGAGGAGCTTTCCTTTACACAAAGCTTAGGGTTTTCAAGATTGAGATCACTTCAACATCTTGATGATCAACTTGGTTGCTGCCTTTAAAGCTTAAAGATAATCAAGCGTGGGTGCTTGTAGCTGATTGAAGGAATACAAAGAAAGAAGTAGTCCGTGGACTCGGAGCCTGCGCGTGGTCGTGTCAGGAAGTTTTACTGGTGGGTAGCATTAGGAAGTCAAGCGGGGAGCTTGTAAGTCCTTTTGTAAGAACTTCAATTCTTTCTTAGTGGATTCCGTTTTGCCTTGAGGATCGGTGGGTAAAATCCTCCCCAGGTTTTTCCGTGTGGTTTCCTGGGTGATCATATCATTGTGTTCTTTATTATTTCCGCTGCTTTATATGTTTATATGCATGATATGATTTTGTGATTGTTTTAACCTAGAATTGCTTAATTTGACTAAGTAACAACTTGGCTAATTAATCTAGGCTACGCAATCTGGTTATAGTTTAAGGGGTCTAAACCGTTCAATGCCGACATTGTTTTCTGGAAAATTTTCTAGACTAGTGAAACCTAGGGTGATTTTTGAACAAAATTTAACCGAGTTTTTTTTTTGTTTTGGCAAAAGATTTTTCCATTTGTTTCTCTGACAACTATATATGCCATCTATAAGTTATGTTTCAAAAATGCCGACATTGTATTCTGGTCAAAATTCTAGACCAGTAGGACCTAGGGGCATTTTTGAACAAAATTTAACTGAGTTTTTTTTTTTTTTTTTTTTTTTTTTTTTTTTTGTTGCAAAAGATTTTTCCATTTTTTTTCTGACAACTATATATGCCATCTACAAGTTATGTTTCAAAAATGCTGACGTTGTATTCCGGTCAAAATTCTAGACCAATAGGACCTAGTTCATTTTTGAACAAAATTTAACCGAGTGTTTTATTTTTTTTTGGCAAAAGTTTTTTTTCATTTTTTTCTCTGACCACTATATATGCCATCTACAGGTTTTCATGCAAAAATGCCAACATTGTATTCCAGTCCAAATTCTTAACTAGTACGTGTTATGGATATTTCTGAATAAATTTTAATTTTTCTTTTTTTTTTCTCACAGAAAAATTTTTTGTTTCTTTCTTGGACCTCTAAATGTGCCACCTACAAGTTATCATGCAAAAACGTTGAATTTGTTTTCCTTTAATAATTCTAGACCAGTAGAACCTTGGGGCATTTTTGAAAAAAATTTAACATAGTTTTTTTATTTTTTATTTTTTATTTTTTGCAAAAAAAATTTCTATTTGTATCTCTAACCACTGTATGCCCTCTACAGGTTGTCGTGCTGAAACGCCGACATTATATTGCGATCCAAAGCCTTAGCGAGTACATCTTATGGGCATTTCCGAACGAATTTTAACCTAGTTTTTTTTTTTTTTTTTTTTTTTTTATAAATTTTCTTACAAACTAGTTTTATGTTTGTTTCTTGGACCTCTAAATATGCTATCTACAAGTTATCACGCAAAAACGTTGAGTTTGTTTTCCGGTAAAAATTCTTCGCCAAGAGGACCTAGGGACATTTTCGAACTAAATTGGAATGATGTTTTTTATTCTTGCAAAAGATTTTTTCATATGTTTATCGAACCAGTAAATATGCTATTTACAAGTTTTGATGCAAAAATTTCGACATTGTATTCTGGTCAAATTTCTAGACCAGTTGCACCTAGGGGCATTATTGAACAAAATTTTACCGAGCTTTTTTTTTCTTTTCTTTTTTTTTTTGCAAAAGATTTTTCCATTTGTTTCTCTGACCACTATGTATGACATCTACAAGTTTTCGTACAAAAACGCTGACATTGTATTCCGGTCCAAATTCTTAGCGAGTACGTCTTATAGGCATTTCCAAACAAATTTTAACCTGGTTTTTTTAATTTTTTTTTTTATTACAAAACATTTTTACATTTGTTTCTTGGACCTCTAAATGTCTTATCTTCAAGTTATCACGCATAAATGTTGAATTTGTTTTTCGGACAAAATTCTTGGCCAAGAGGACCTTGGCTTATTTCTGAACAAAATTAGACTAATGTTTTTTATTCTTCAAAAGATTTTTCCATTTGTTTATCGGACCTCTAAATATGCTATCTACAAGTTTTGGCACAAAAATGCCGACATTGTCTTCTGGACAAATTTCTAGACTAGTAGAACCTAGGAGGATTTTTTAACAAAAATTAACCGAGTTTTTTTTTTTTTAATTAATTTTCTAATGATTTTGATCGGTGGATTATCACTTTTTTCATAAACTTTTTTTTTTTGCGGAATACTTTTTTCATGAACTTATCCTTATTTTTTTTTCCCAATTTCATAGTGGCATACATATACATGCTTTGTTTTTCTTACATGTACATGTCTTGCTCGCATGTTGTTTGTTGTATTTTATTTGCTTTCCTTACTGTGTGAAAACGATAAATTAGAAATTTAATTATGCTATTTTCTTGTGCCAAAAAGCTTTCCTCTTCAATTTTTCAAAATGCATAACATGTCCCTCATTGTCATGATTATTATTTGGCTGCTCTGAAGTATACTCTCTCCCTCTCATAGAAGGGATCCCACCTACCATGGGACCCACCCAACTAGAGCTCGGTAATGATGAAAAGATACCTCTTAACTTTAAGATGGAGTTAAGGTAGGCAATCTCAACCTCCTTGTAAAACTACCTATGTGGTCAAGGAGGTGATTTGAAACCCTCCTTGTAGCCCTTCTTGAAGAGTAAAATGTGCCATTGGAAGACGCAAAGGTTGAGAAATAAAATAGGAACCAATAAGTAATGTCCAGCAAAATTACGATAAAAATCTTGTCCAGCGATGGCAAGTGTCTTCTTTGTCCGAAATTTGACCCTTTTTTTAGCAAAATAAAATTTCTTCGTTGTTGGTCAAAAACTTATACATAACATATTTATAAGTTCCAGATACAAATTGGAAAGATATTTTGTGGGAAAAAAAAAAAAAAAAAAAAAAAAAAAAAAAAAAAAAAAAAAAAACTCAAATCAATATTGGACAAAAATACTACCAGCCTGTACCTCTAAAAAGTTATGTAGGGTCGAAATTTGATGGACTAGGCACTAACTTTCCATGTTGTGAGCCCAACAAACTCCCAACAATGAATTTGTAGAGAATGGGTTTAAACAGCTGGGCTAGTTATGGGTTTAGCAACAGTTCGTGCAAACAAACAAGTGTAAAGAGGCATTCAAACTAACGTTTAGTAAAAATTTCCTCGGTCCGAAGAGGCTTGGTATTTATCGACTTAGTGAATACCCAATTCCTCCTTTCTTCATGAGACCTGTTCCCTTTATATATACACCTATCGCCTCATCTCCACTGCACACTTGTTCTTCATCTAAGCGTCTACTTCAGTACTAGTCACATCAGAAGTTTGCTTTAACCTGCAATGAGTGGTAGTGGTTGAGGTTGCACTATTCAGGTGTCTTCTCCACATAAATGCAGCTAGGAAAGTTGCTGCAGCGCATTAAATGCAGTGGTGGCAGCTTTATTTGTAAGATATTTCATGATATCCTCGCACTTAGGCATGCCCAGAGCTAACTCCTTACAGAGGAAACTTCAGTATATCCATTTGATCAAGTTCTTTGGAGATCCGACCAATGGGACCTCTTCGGACCAGCCAGGCCATCTGCAGACGCAACATTTGTCCCTTCTTGGTTGCATTTTCACCAGGATGGCAGGGCGCTGATCCCTTTAACCTCTTCGGACAAGAAGTTATATTCAAATTGGGCCCCAGGCCCAACATATGGCGTTGGACCTTCTCACCCACAATAGCCCCTCAAAATTCCAATTTTTCCCTCGTATCCGAAGAGAAAAAGTGGGGTTTTGACCTTTTGCCAAGTGAAAGCATTGAATTTCTGACTCCGCACGTGTGTATGCGCATGAATCTAGGCGCCTTTTTTATTACCGCTGCCGTTGCGTCATTTCCGAAGCGTCATTAATTGCTCCAGGCGGCGTCTTGTCCGTGAAATCTAATGACACGTCGCAAATCCAACGGACGAGATTTCCCTCAAAATTTTGGGCGGGATAAATCCCACCACTTTGCCTACCTCTATATAAAGTCCCAGAGGGGGTTATTTTCTCACTTTGCAAATTTCAGACTCTCCAGCGAACTCAAGCATTCAGATTCCCAAAGCCTCTTCTGTCATCTACTTCGACTTGTCCCAGAATCTACTACGATCTTTCCGCAAGGCTAAAGGACATCCTCCAATTCGATTCTGCGAAAGTTCTTTGTTCGAGATTTTCAAAATCTATTCAGATTGTCTCTTCGGCCCTTTGGTAGCTTTTCCCAGTCGCAGTTTCGCATTTTTCCCCCCATCTGACCTAATTGACAATGGGTAGATTTAAATACTTAGTGGATAGTCCCTCCCAGATAGAGAAGTTTAGGGCGACATATCGCATTCCCCAGGATGTGGGCCTGAGGTATTGCTCTACAGAGGGGTTATTATTGGACCGAGAAGTGGGTGAGGTTATAATCCCCATTATCGCTTTCCTGGAAGGAGGGATGACCATCCCCATGGGTCCAGTTACCAGAAGTTATCTTACCGCCCATAGACTTAGCCCTGACCAGTGCGCGCCTAACACATTTAGGGATTTAGGATCAGTCGACGACCTAAACCGTCAATTAGAATTGGGACTTACCTGGCACGATGTGGTACACATGTACGAGTGCCGTACCAAAGAAGGAGCGGGATACTATCTAAGGTCCCGGTCTGATGTCGTTAGACTCATCTCCTGTCTCCCCAAGTCTAACAAAGGGATGAAAGACGATTATCTGATCGTCTCGGGCATATGGCATGACGGGATTCATTGCCCAACCCAACCAGGAGAGCCAGGTGGGATATCCCCCCTTGAGATTTTCTAACCTTCTTTTTCTTTTAGCTAATCGGACTTCCTTGTCATATTTCAATTTTTTCTGACAGTTCCATTGCAATGTTTGCAGATAGAAACCACGTCGCTCCTCGGTTGAGTGTCACGGATACCGCGGCTCTGAACTACCTTCTTCGGTCGGAGATCTTTGTAAGCGAAGACGGACAGCTTAGGGCCGCTCACCTCATCCTCGGCTATACCCCAAAGTCTGAGTTTCAGCCGATTGGCAATGCAATAACATTCGGGGATCGCCGCATCAACCGCATTGACGTGGCTCGAAAAGGCTTTCTAGCCCCGTTTGACCTTGCACCCGTGCTGCATCCGAACCCACAAGGCGTTCCATTGCTCGTTCAGCCTGTTCAGCAGGTCCCTCTTCGACCAGAAGTAGAGGGAGATAGAGTAGCCTCATCGACCCCTTCGCTTGACGAGCAAATCGACCAATTCAAGTTTGAAGGGGAAACCTCAGAGGAAGTTCAAATTTTGTCTACCGAAGAGGCATTTGATAGGCACTCGGTTGCTCCACTCTTAAATATAGCCGTGCCTGACGACTCTGAAGAAGAAGATATGCAGTGTTTAGCGGATTTGATGAAGAACAGGAGGCCGAAGGTCGTGGCCAAAGGTATTGGCACATCCCAGCCCACGGTCAATCTTCCACCCCCTCCTCCCCTAGCCCCGAGAGATCCTGGCCTAAAGCAACTGCCGGACCTGAAGAAGAAAAGGGTGGTGTCGGATATTGAAGAAGGGGAGGTGGTCCCTCCAAAGGGTACAAAGCACCAAAAGACGGCCCATGACTCGAGAAGTAAGAGGGCTTCTTCTACTGAGAGCAGGGAAGAAACCTTGGCCGCAGACGTGAGGCGAGGGACTAGGGTGTGGTCCCCGAAGCTGACGCTGGATGGCGCAGACATCCCATATGACGCCTCCCTCCGAAACTACGCTGGAGGGAAGGCTGGGCACATAGCAGAGGCACTAGAGCAGCCTCTCCTCCTTCCGAAGGACATGGAGTCCTATCGGCGCTTCAGCCAACAAGAGCTCTTTCTGTCCCTCAAAAGAGACATAGCCATGGTGAGATAAGTGATATTCTCTTGTAGCTCTTATGTGCATTCACATCTTAACGTAAAATTCTTTGGTTGCCATGCAGATTACCCAACAGATTTACGTGGCTGAAGAGTGGAATAAAAAGAAAGATATTGAAGCGCAAGCCGCGGCCCAATCCAGGGAGGAGGCCGAGAAGGCATTAGTTAGTGCAAAAGACGAGTGCACCCGCATCTCCGAGCAGCTGAAGGCGGAGGCGAAGGCCAAGAAAAGTCTGGAAGCAGGCCTGAAGAGTGTTACAAAGCAAGCCAAAGACCAGCGCCAGAAGCTGTACACCACCGAAATCAATCTGGAAACAGAGAAGGCGTTGGTGAAGGAACTTCGGGCTGAGCTTGACAAGGCCAGGGACGCCGCTAAATTGGCCAAGCAGGACGCTCAATTGGCCAAGGAAGCAGTTGAGGTTGAGAAGCAGGCTGCCTACATGCTGGGGGTGCAAGAGACCCAAACGAGGCTGACCGAGGAGTTTACTAAGGTCTGCAGGGAGTATTGCGACATCACGTGGGGCAAAGGCCTTGATGCAGCTGGAGTCACCCCAGAGTCTGCCCTGAGGCAGCCTGGGAGTGTTTACTACCACCCTGACATCTGCGACCTACCAGTAACCTTGGAAGCTTCCTCGGCCGGTCAGGATCTTACAGTTCCAGTTGAGACAAGTCAGGCACCTCTTCAGACCAGTGATGCGGGCGATCTGCCAACAACTGACCCAATGCCTCAGAAAAAGGCTTAGGACGCATTTTTTCAATTGTAATAGTTAGGACCTGTTATCATTTATTTTGTAACAAAATCACCTTTTTAATGAATGAAATGGTTTACTTTTTGCCTTTGTTGTTCTTATATTATAGTTTAAATCGCCCCCCCCCTACGGCTAATAACGACAGTTAGATAACTGAGAATCACCCAAAACCATGGTAATCTTTTGGACGTGGCTGAACGAGGCCTTATAATAGCTACAGTTGACGTAATTGACCTTGAATTTATATATTCCGCAAAACACCAGACCAGACTAATAACGTAGGCAGTAATACTTGAGAAACGTAAATAAGTGTTAACTAACCCAAATCATCTGGTCCGAGGACTACAGGCATGATTGAATTTAAGTTTTAACACTTGAGAAGAACGTGAATGAGTGCTAACTAGCCCAAATCATCTGGTCCGAGGACTACAGGCATGATTGAATTTAAGTTTAAACACTTTAGAGGAAACGTTAATGAGTTTTAACTAACCCAAATCATCTGGTCCGAGGACTACAAGCATGATTGAATTTAAGTTTAAACACTTTAGAGGAAACGTGAATGAGTGTTAACTAACCCAAATCATCTGGTCCGAGGACTACAGGCATGATTGAATTTAAGTTTAAACACTTTAGAGGAAACGTGAATGAGTGTTAACTAACCCAAATCATCTGGTCCGAGGACTACAGGCATGATTGAATTTAAGTTTAAACACTTTAGAGGATCATTAGCACAATAAAATGGTAGCATGACTGAACGAAGAATTCTTTTAATAGTAGTACCTTTTGAGGTTATTTACATTCCATGGCCGGGGCACTACATGATTATCCAGGTCTTCTAAGAAATATGCTCCAATGCCAGCCCTTGAAGTAATACAATACGGACCTTCCCAATTTGGTCCCAGTTTTCCCCATGCTAGATTCTTCGCATTACCTACCACCTTCCTTAGGACCAGATCACCAGGCTCTAGAGGTCTCAGCCTCACATTGGCGTCATAGCCCTGCTTGAGTTTCTGCTGGTAATGCGCCAAACGGACCATTGCATTTTCTCTTCGTTCTTCAATCAAATCCAAACTCTTTTCCAGTTGCCTATCATTGTCGGTTGGATCAAAGGAGCTAGTCCTGTATGTTGGGAATCCAATCTCCAGAGGTATAACAGCTTCAGCCCCATAGGTCATTGAAAAGGGGGTCTCACCAGTGGACCTGCGAGACGTAGTTCTATATGCCCACAATACGTGGGGCAGTTCTTCTACCCACCTACCCTTCGCATCATCCAACCTCTTCTTTAGTCCATTAACTATGACTTTATTAACAGCTTCGGCCTGCCCATTTCCCTGAGGGTAAGCAGGGGTGGAGTATCCGTTTGTGATTCCCAGCTCGCCACAATAACCCCTGAAGGCTTTGCTGTCAAACTGAAGCCCATTGTCCGAGATCAGGGTATGAGGGACCCCGAATCGAGTGACGATATTTTTCCATATGAATTTCTTTACATCTACATCCCTGATATTCGCTAAAGGTTCGGCTTCGACCCACTTGGTGAAGTAGTCTGTTCCGACCAGAAGGTACTTCTTGTTTCCTGCTGCTTTAGGGAATGGGCCTACGATATCCAGTCCCCATTGAGCGAAAGGCCATGGGCTGGATAGTGGATTAAGGGTACCACCCGGCTGATGTATGTTCGGCGCAAACCGCTGGCACTGGTCACACTTTTTAACGTATTCCTGGGCCTCTCTTTGCATATTTGGCCACCAATAACCCTGAGTAATGGCTCGATGGGCTAAGGATCTCCCACCAGTATGGCTCCCACAGATCCCTTCATACAATTCTTCTAACAGTGACTCAGCCGCTTCAGGGTGTATGCACAATAAATATGGGCCTGAATAGGATCGTTTGTATAGTTTGTGGTCCTCGGACACCCAGAACCTTGTAGCTTTTCTCCGCATTTTGTCCGCTTCCCCTTTTTCTTTGGGCAAGACATCGTCCTTCAAGAACTTGATGATAGGATCCATCCAGCACTCGTCGGCCCTGACGTGATGGACCTGGACTGCCTTTTTTCTTAACTCTGTGGGTCTCTGCATATCCTCAATGAGGATAACCCTTGGTAATTCCTGTGCCGAAGAGGTGGCTAGGGTGGCTAGCGAATCGGCATGTGTATTACGATCTCTGGGGATGTGCCGTAGGCTAAAAGATTCGAACTCGGACTGCAGGGACTTAGCCAGGCTCAAATACCCCTGCATCCTTTCGTCTTTCGCTTTGAATTCTCCCAGCACTTGGCCGACGATCAATCTTGAGTCTGAGAATATCTCAACGGACTTTCCTCCTATCCTCCGTACCATCTTCATCCCCATCAACAGAGCCTCATATTCTGCCTCATTATTCGTTGCTGAGAAGTCCAGCCTTAAGGTTTTTTCAATGGTAATTCTCTCAGGGGATATCAGCACTAGCCCTACTCCTGAGCCTCTCTGGTTAGATGCGCCATCTACGTACACTTCCCAGGGTAAAGGGCTCCGTGAAGAAACCATACCAACGTGCCTTCCTTCCATGCCTAGGATTGGCGTTACTTCCTCTAAATGGGGTTCTGTGAACTCAGCGACCAAGTCTGCAAGGACCTGGCCCTTCACTGATGTACGAGGCATGTACTTGATGTCGAAAGCCCCTAGGATCGTCCCCCATTTGGCAATCCTTCCTGTGTAGTCGGCGCTTCGGAGTACTGCTCTGAGCAGAAGCTGGGTGAGGACTATGACGGTGTGGGCTTGAAAGTAGTGAGGCAACTTCTTCATACCGAGCACCACAGCTAGGATGGCCTTCTCCAGAGGTAAATAACGAATTTCAACTTCATGCAGTGACTTACTTACGTAGTAGATTGGTTTTTGCACCCCACAGTCCGTTCGTATCAACACCAAGCTCACGGCATTAAGAGCGACGGCGATGTAAGCAAATAAGACCTCATCTGGCTCAGGACTGGACATGATTGGTGGCCGGGCCAAGTAATCCTTGAGTTGCTGAAAAGCAACTGCACACTCCTCCGTCCATTCGAAATCCTTCCATTTATTGATCAATGAGAAGAAAGGCCTACACCTATCTGCTGATCTGGAAATGAACCTGTTAAGGGCAGCGGTTATCCCAGTCAGCTTCTGAATTTCCTTGGGGTTCCAAGGAGCTCGCAAGTTGTTGATGGCCTTTATCTGATTGGGGTTAACTTCGATTCCCCTGTGCGTGACCATATACCCTAAGAATTTGCCTGATCTAACACCAAACGAACACTTGGATGCATTCAAGCGCAACCTGTGTCCCCTCAGGATTTTGAAAACATCCCTGAGATCCCCAATGTGCTCAGCAATGACCTTGCTTTTCACCACCATGTCATCAATATATACTTCCATGCTTTTACCCAGTTGCGGTTCGAACATTCTGGTCATCATTCTTTGATAGGTAGCTCCTGCATTTTTCAAGCCGAATGGCATTACCTTGTAGTGGTAATTCCCTACAGGGGTTACGAAAGCTGTTTTCTTCTGATCAGCGAGAGCCAGTGGTATCTGATGATAACCTTGAAATGCGTCTAAGAAACTCATCCGAGGGTGTCCAACAGTAGCATCAACTAGTTGATCTATCTTCGGCATGGGAAACGGATCCTTCGGACAAGCTCTATTAAGATCAGTGAAGTCCACGCACACCCGCCATTTTCCGCTTTTCTTTTTTACCACCACTGTGTTAGCCAACCATTCAGGGTAAAAAATTTCCTTAATGGCCCCCGCCTGCTAGAGTTTCATCACTTCCGCCCTGACTGCATCTGTGTGTTCCTTCGATGGACGCCGGAGTGGTTGCTTCTTGGGGACGATGGTGGGATTAACGTTTAGATGGTGGCAAATAAAGTCTGGGCTTACCCCGGGGCTTCCGCAGGGTCCCATGCAAATACATCAACGTTTGCCCTGAGGAACTCTATCAGTTCTTCTTTCTCCTGAGGAGGCAGCGTGGATCCGACTTGGAAAAACTTCTCTGGATCGTTATCAACAACTATCCTTGCCAAGCTTTCGCACTCTACTTCCTTGGCAGAGGTTTCGGTGTCCAGCACCGAAGGTTTTAATTGCTATAAACTCTCCTTGTTATAGTCCGAGGGCTCAGCATGCGGTTTGTGCTGGATAGCTGCCACTAGACATTGCCTGGACGTAGACTGATCTCCTCGGATCTCCTCGACTATCCCTTCAGACGGATACTTAATCTTCTGATGAAGTGTGAAGGATACGGCCCCGAGGGTATGAAGCCAAAGTCTGCCCACAATAGCAGTGTAGGGTGAGTAGGCATCCACCACTATGAAATCTACCTCCACCGTCTCAGGTCCGGTTTGTACAGGTAGTCTGATTTGGCCCTTCGGAATGATCACTTTGCCATCAAAACTGACTAAAGGGGAACTGTATGGAGTTAGGTCTTCGGGAGACAAGTTCAGCCCCTTATATAGGTCGGGGTACATTATCTTTACAGCGCTGTCCTGATCTACCATCACCCTCTTCACATCGTATCCACCTATTCTCAGAGTAACTACCAGGGCGTCATCATGCGGCTGTATAGTCCCGATTTTGTCCTCGTCCGAAAAGCCCAAAACTGGAACCTCAATCCTAGGCCTCTTCAGCTCTCTGTTAATACTCTCCGAGGGCACCCGAGCAACTGACAATACTCTGGAGAGGCAAGAACCCGTCCTCCCTGGTGCGGCAAAAATGACATTGATTGTACCTAAAGGAGGTTTTACAGAGTCGCCCCTCCTGGGCCCCGCGTTTGCTTGATTCCCTTGGCCGTATGAGTGGTGTAGAAGCTGCTTTAGCCTGCCTTCGCTGACCAGCTGATCCAGATGGTCCCACAGGCTTCTGCAATCCTCAATAATATGCCCATGGTCAAGGTGATATTGACAGTAAAGATTGTAGTTGCGCCTTTCCGGGTTTCCGACCATCTTGTTCGGCCTTTTGAAGAACGGTTCATTTTTTATTTTCTCCAGGACTTGGTGTACTGGCTCGCGAAAAATGGCATTGACCGACTGGATGTTCGCTGTGCTTTGTCCGATCCAGTCCTTTCTCGGCCTGTTGTGGTTCTGCCTGTCCGACCTGAAATCCCTCCCCTCCTGAGGGATAACCTTATCCTTTCCCTTGCTCTGCTGTTGGTCTTCTTCAACCCTTTTGTACTTGTCAATCCTATCCATCAACTAGCGTATACTGGTAGCAGGTTTGCGCGTTAGGGACGCTCTCAAGGGGTGCTTAGTGGGGAGGCCCAGCTTAAAAGAACTGATGGCCACCAAGTCGCAATCCTCCTCCATCTCATTATACGTTTCCCAGAACCTATCCGAATATGACTTCAAAGTCTCCCCTCCTTCATACTGACGGACAACAGGGAAGCCATGGATTGCGGAACCCTTTGGCATGTGACAAAACGCGAACCAAACGCCTGAGTTAGCTCTTGGAAAGAACTTATGGAGTTTGCTTTCAGGCTATCAAACCATCTCATGGCTATCGGTCCCAAGCTGGACGGGAAGACCTTGCACATTAGGGCTTCGTCCCTGGAGTGGACGGCCATCCTCTGGCTGAAATGGCTCACATGTTCCACTGGGTCTGTCCGGCCGTTGTAGATGGTGAATGTAGGCTGGTGGAAACGTCGAGGGAGTCTAGCATTCTCGATGTTACGTGTAAAGGGAGATCTGGAAATCTGATCCAGGGCTTTACTCATAGCGTCGTTCCCTTCGCCCCTAGGTAGGGGGTTTCGAGGGTTCGCCCCCTGATGGCGCATTTCCTCATAGGTAAAGGACTCGCTAACTGGCGTTCGATGTTTCTGTTTGTAGACAACATCTCGTTCATCCTCAGAGTCTTCATCAGAGTACGAGGGACTGCGCTTCCTCTTCGCATGGTGCAACTCCCTCTTCAGCCTATCAATTTCTCTCTGCATGATTTGGTTTTTCTCTGCATGGGACATGTGGCTCTCTCCACATGACTGGTTTCGGTCGTCACATGCGATGTGAACACTACCCTCCCGATCCTGTCTCCATTCCAGATGAAGAAAGGGATCAGTGTACTGAGGTGACTTAGACTCCGCTGGTCGTTGCCTTGGTTCAGCCATCTTTGAGGTGTTGCTTCCACCTTTGTTCAAGCTGTTCCCACAGACGGCGCCAATTGTAGGGTCGAAATTTGATGGACTAGGCACTAACTTTCCGTGTTGTGAGCCCAACAAACGCCCAACAATGAATTTGTAGAGAATGGGTTTAAACAGCTGGGCTAGTTATGGGTTTAGCAACGGTTCGTGCAAACAAACAAGTGTAAAGAGGCATTCAAACTAACGTTTAGTAAAAATTTCCTCGGTCCGAAGAGGCTTGGTATTTATCAACTTAGTGAATACCCAATTCCTCCTTTCTTCATGAGACCTGTTCCCTTTATATATACACATTTCGCCTCATCTCCACCGCACACTTGTTCTTCATCTAAGCGTCTACTTCAGTACTAGTCACATCAGAAGTTTGCTTTAACCTGCAATGAGTGGTAGTGGTTGAGGTTGCACTGTTCAAGTGTCTTCTCCACATAAATGCGGCCAGGAAAGTTGCTGCAGCGCATTAAATGCAGTGGTGGCAGCTTTATTTGTAAGATATTTCATGATATCCCCGCACTTAGGCATGCCCAGAGCTAACTCCTTACAGAGGAAACTTCAGTATATCTATTTGATCAAGTTCTCTGGAGATCCGACGAGTGGGACCTCTTCGGACCAGCCAGGCTGTCTGCGGACGCAACATTTGTCCCTTCTTGGTTGCATTTTCACCAGGATGGCAGGGCGCTGATCCCTTTAACCTCTTCGGACAGGAAGTTATATTCAAATTAAGCCCCAGGCCCAACATATGGCGTTGGGCCTTCTCACCCACAAGTTATTTTTTAGATCTACTCAAATTCAATATGTAAAAAATGTATAACTCTAAAAAGTTAGATCGAATGTAATATTATTTGTATAATTTGAACCCACATGTAGTTAGGGATGAATTGCTGATAATGTAAGTGATGTGCCAAATGCGAACCAATAAGAATTTGCTACCTTAAAAAAATTGCTAAAATTATTACACACACACACACACGTATATAATTAGTCACTAACTCTTGTGATGCACAAGATTGTTTTAAATCAAATGTTAACATGTTCAGGTTTAAACACTTCTCTAATTCAATTATTGAAAGCTAAATTGACTCTAATATAAGATGAAACATGTAATTATGATGAAATTTGTGTCAATCGGATATTATTTACTATATGATCTATAAGCTTATATTTTGTGCATAATTTTAAATTACAAAAACTTGCAATTTAAAAATTTTATTGATGACGTAGTTATTGATCTTTAATTTTCTTGAAATTTGCAAACATAGAGGATATAAAAAGAAGATGTAATCCAATCGTGAATTTGTCAAAATTCACTTCCAATAAAAAGATATTAAGTAAGTTTGTAACCTAAAGTTACAACTAATTTTGTAGTTAAATTTTGTCTATTGTAGAATCTAATTTGATTTTCTCTAAACTTTACCTATTAATATATATATATATATATATATATAATTTTTTTGCTAAATGAATTTGTGGGGGTAAAGGCCCAGGATCATATATTGGGCCTTGGGTTTTATCTGGGGAAATGGTTTGTCCGAGGAGAGGTAAGTAATTAAAAGAAGCCCAAAGTTCAGAATTATAAAAGATGGAGCGGAGGAAGATGTTCCGAGGAGATGTTCCTTCTCGGATAAAGCTAAAAACTGGTCGGCTCTGTACCTCAACAATTTAGGTGACCCTCCAGGAGATTTCCACGACAAGGATGATCCTTATACACGTACAGAAGAGATAAGAATCTAGAAATATCTAAGGGAAAAGTGGCTACCACCGCATTTAATGCCCTGTACCTACTCCCCTGGCCGCATTTATGTGGAGAAGACCCCTGAACAGTGTTACATTGGCAACTACAACTCACAGAAGATCGAAGGAGGTGGCTGATGGGACAGACACTCAAGTAGTAACCCAAATGGTTACAAGTGTATGGTGAAGATGATTCAGAAAAGATATATAATGTGAGAACCCCTCCACAAAGGAGGGATCGGAGGAAAGGAAAAAAGAACACTGTAGCAACTGAAATATCATCTGTAATCATCTTGAGAAGATTTGTAATTCATTTAATCTCCTCAGACATCAGATTCATTTAGTATTATTGACTTTACTATTGTCTAATACCACTTTAAATCCATACCAGCCGATACTAATTTCATTAAAGCCTAGTTCTTCGACCCACTTTCTATAAATTCTATTGTATTGGGCTCATTGGGCCAAGGTATCATTCATCTTGGACTTGGGCTACAAAAAGGGCCCTTACAATTGGCGCCGTCTATGGGGAGAACTTGTGTGATAATTAAAGCGACGGTCAACCATGGTAGGATCAGGTCCACACGAGGCAGAGTCTTTGGAATCCTAGCATGGCGATCCTTCCGTCCACCTGGAGCAAAAGGGTGATCGCGAAAGAAGTGTACACACCCCGCATACTGGGAAGAGCAAGTCTCATGGGGGAAGCCACGTCTCCTATACAAAGATGAATAGAAGCATTCAGTTGGAAATCGACCAACTAAAGAGGAAGTTGCGCCATGCACAACGTAGGAGAGCCCCTTCCAACTCTGATACTTCTTCCGGTGGTGAAAAGGATGTTAACTATAGGCGAACATCTAGAAGCCTGCCTAGTGAGTCTTTCTTCTACGAAGAGGAGTAGCGACATGAACGGAAGGTTCAAAGCCCGACCCAGAGGGGGGTGGGAAGCGACATTATGAGTAAAGCGTTGCACCAACTCTCCAGGTCACCTTTCACAAGGAGGATTGAGGGAGCGGCACTCCCTCGGCGATTTCATCAGCCCACTTTCACCATGTATAACGGCAAGATGGACCCCGTTGAGCATGTGAGCCATTTCAACCAAAGAATGGGTGTCCATTCCAAGGATGAAGCCTTAATGTGTAAAGTTTTCCCGTCCAGTTTAGAACCTGTGGCCATGAGATGGTTTAACGGCCTCAAGGCAGATTCCATTAGTTCTTTTCAAGAGCTCACACAAGCCTTTGGCTCTCGATTCGTCACTTGCACCAGAGTTCCTCGGCCTTTGGCCTCCCTACTGTCCTTGAGCATGCGAGAGGGGGAAACCTTGAAGACGTACTCGGATCGATACTGGGAGATGTTCAATGAGGTAGATGGTGACTTTGATGATGTAGCCATCAATACCTTTACGCTCGGACTTCTCGTCGGTCATGGCTTAAGGAAATCGCTAACTAGTAAGCCTGTCACCAGCGTGTGCCAACTCATGGACCGAATTGATAAGTATAAAAGAGTTGAGGAAAATCAGCAGCAATGGAAAGGAAAAGACAAGGTTATCCCTCAGGAGAGGAGGGATTTCAGGTCGGATCGGTACAATAATAATAAACCACGGAGAGATTTTGTGGGACAATCAGGGTCGGCGAACTTTCAGACAGTCAATGTCGTGTTCCGAGAGCCAGTGCATCAAGTTCTGGAGTAGATTAAAAATCAGTAATTCTTTAAACTGCCAAGTAAAATGGTGGGAAATCCTGAAAGATGCAACCATAACCTCTATTGTCAATACCATCAAGATCATGGACATACTACAGAGGATTGTAGGAGTCTGTGGGACCACTTAGACTAACTCGTCTGTGAAAGCCAACTAAAACAACTCCTGCACCACTCCAGTGGCCAAGGGAGCCAGGCAAGCTCAGGATCTCGGAGAGATAACTCTTCAAGGCCCCCTTGGGGAACGATAAATGTCATTTTCGCTGCACTAGGGAGAACTAGATCCTACCCTTCCAAGGTAATGTCTGTGGCTAGGGTGTTTGTCGAGGACGCAGAATCAAAACCAAAGAAGGCTAGACTGGAGATCCAACCAATTTTGGGCTTCTCGGATGAAGACAAAGTTGGAACCATCCAACCCCATAACGATACTTTGGTGATTACCCTTAGGATTGGGGAATATGATGTGAAAAGAGTATTGGTATACCAAGGTAGTGGCGCTAAGATTATGTACCCTGACTTGTACAGGGGACTAAAGTTGAAGCCCGAAAACTTAACCGCATACGACTCGCCCTTGATAAGTTTTGATGGGAAGATGGTCATTCCGAAGGGCCAGATCCGATTACCTGTGCAGACTGGGTTGGAGGTGGTCGAGGTCGATTTCATTGTAGTGGACACCTATTCCCCTTACACAGCCATTGTGGCCAGGCCATGGCTTCATACCCTAGGGGCTGTTTCTTCTACCCTTCACCAGAAAGTGAAGTACCCGTCCGAGGGCCAGGTCATGGAAATATTGGGGAACCAATCCACATCTAGGCAGTGTTTATTTGCTGCCATCTCCTATCAGCCCAACGCTGAACTCTCGGCCTCTGCTGAAGGGGGTTTATAGCAATCAATATCCCCAACGCTGCAGGTTAATGGACCAACCGAGAAGGTAGAGTGTGAGGGTCTGGAAAAGGTTGTTATAGGGGACGATCCTAATAAATTCTTTCAGGTTGGGACTCAGTTACCCCATGAAGAAAAGGTGAGGCTAATTGATTTTCTTGGTCACAACATTGACGTGTTTGCGTGAGATGCTTATGACGCCTCGAGGGTGGATCCGAGCTTTATCTGCCATCATCTAAACGTTAATCCATCCATCACACCGAAGAAGTAGTTGCCTCGACATCCATCCAAGGAACATGCGGACGCCGTCAAAGCCAAAGTGTTAAAACTCAAACAGGCTAGGGCTATTAAGGAAGTTTTTTACCCTGAATGGTTAGCCAATACTGTGGTGGTGAAAAAGAAGAGTGGGAAGTGGCGAGCGTGTGGATTTCATGGATCTTAATAAAGTGTGCCCAAAAGATCCCTTCCCTATGCCTCGGATAGACCAGTTGGTGGACGCCACAGTAAGCCATCCCCAGAAGAGCTTCTTAGATGCCTTCCAAGGATACCATCAGATACCATTAGCTTTTGGCGATCAGGAAAAAATGACCTTCGTTACACACACTGGAACTACCATTACAAGGTGATGCCTTTCAGCTTAAAAAATGCAGGATCCATGTATCAAAGAATGATGACTGGGATGTTTGAGCCGCAATTGGGCAAAAGTATTGATGTCTATATAGACGACATGGTGGTAAAAAGCAAGATGGTATCTGAGCACATGGCAAATCATGAAAATACTTTTGAAATCCTGAGGAACCACAAGTTGCGACTTAATGCTTCCAAATGTTCTTTTGGTGTGGGATTAGGCAAGTTTCTGGGTTACATGATTATTCACCGAGGAATTGAAGTCAATCTAGATCAGATCAAGGCAATTATTAACCTAAAGCCACCTCGGAATCCCAAGATGTTCAAAAGCTAACAGGGATGACTGCTACCTTAAACCGATTTATTTCTCGGTCAGCAGATAGATGCAAGTTGTTCTTCCTACTGATGAACAAGTGGAAAGGGTTTGAGTGGACCGAAGAGTGCGTCTTGGCTTTTCAGCAACTTAAAGAGTACCTAGCTCGGCCACCAATCATGTCTAGCCCTAAAATGGATGAAATCTTGTTTGCCTATATTGTTGTGGCCCCTCATGCTGTAAGTTTGGTGCTAATACGAGTGGACAGCGGTGTGCAGCAACCAGTTTATTATGTGAGCAAGTCCTTACACGAGGCCGAGGTGAGATATCTACAGTTGGAGAAAGCCATTTTAGCGGTAGTGCATGGTACACAAAAACTTCCACACTACTTCCAGGCTCATACAGTCGTCATCCTGACTTAGCTCCCACTTAAGGTTGTACTTCGAAGTGCTGACTACACGGGGAGAATTGCCAAATGGGGCACTGTTCTGGGGGCTTTTGACATCAAGTACATGCCTCGCACCTCCATCAAGGGCCAAGTGCTCGCGGATTTGGTAGCCGAGTTCGCTGAACCCCCGTTGGAAGAATCAGCGAAGGCACAACACATGGATGGAAAACTGGTTGGCACGGTCTCCTAGCATGCACCCTTACCCTAGAAAGTGTATGTCGACAGTGCAGCGAATCAGAAAGGGTCCGGAGTGAGGCTGGTCCTTATCTCACCTGAGAAGATCATCATTGAAAAATCATTAAGACTGGGATTCTTAGCCACAAATAACGAGGTCGAGTATGAAGCTCTGATGATGGGAATGACCATGGTTCAAAAATTGGGAGAAAAAGCTATACAGGTGCTCTTGGATTCAAAACTGATTGTCGGTCAAGTAAAGGGGGAGTTTGAAGCCAAGGACGAAAGGATGCAAAATTACCTAAGTCAGGTCAAGCGCTTGCAGGCAAGCTTTGAGTCTTTCAACTTGCTGCACGTCCTAAGAAATGGAAATACACATGCAAACTCCTTGGCCACACTTGCTACTTCCTCGGCCCAAAGCCTACCCTGAGTTATCCTCATAGAAGACTTGTACAAACCCACAGGGTTGAATATAGAGGCGATTCATGTCCACCAAGTCAGAGTAAGGCCTAGCTGGATGGATCCCATAGTGTTATTCCAGAAGGAGGATACCTTGCTAGAGGGTAAGTTAGAAGATGACAAAATACGGAGAAAGGCACCTCGTTTTTGGCTATCTGAGGACCAAAAGTTGTACAAACACTCATTTTCTAGGCCATACCTACTCTGCATTCACCCCGAGGCCTCGGAGCAGCTTCTTGAAAAACTGCATAAAGGGATTTGTGGAAGCCATACAGGGGGTCGATCTTTATCTCACAGGGCCCTTACTCAAGGTTATTGATGGCCAAATATGCAGAAAGATGCACATGAATATGTAAAGAAATGTGATCAATGTCAAAGATTTGCACCAAACATATATCAACCTGGCGGAGTCCTTAACCCCCTATCCAGCCCCTGGCCTTTTGCTCAATGGGGTTTAGACATCGTCGACCCTTTCCCCAAAGCAGCAGGGAATAAGAGATATTTGCTGGTCGGCACAGACTACTTCACCAAATGGGTGGAAGCTGAACCTTTGGCAAACATCAAGGACGTAGATGCTAAAAAGTTTGTTTGGAAAAACATTGTTACACGATTCGGGGTCCCTCGTACCCTCATTTCCGACAATGGCCTTCAATTTGACAACAAATATTTCAGAAGATATTGTTGTGATTTGGGGATTACGAATACATACTCTACCCCAACTTACCCTCAGGGGAATGGACAAGTAGAAGCTATTAATAAAGTCATTGTAAGCGGACTCAAGAAAAGGCTGGATGACACAAAGGGAAAATGGGTGAAGGAACAAAAAGTACCAATACTGGCCTTCTTATTTTAAGGTGTGGGAGGCGAAACAAAAAGCAATTGGTAGAGCGTTTGGCGATTGGGACAAATCTTACCAATTATTGCCAAAATGGTTGAAAGCTTTGACTAATTCAAACCCAGGCAACAGGGTTATTTGGAGAACAGTACCTGCTACTATGCCAGGCTATGCAATATTCGAGAGAGTGGTCTGGGCTTTTGGTCTATTAATTGAAGGTTTTCAACATTGTAGGCCAGTGATTAGTATAGATGGAACTTTCCTATATGGTAAGTACAAAGGTACGTTACTGATTGCATCAACGTGGGATGGTGAGAATAGGCTTTTTCCACTTGCCTTTGCCATTGTGGAAAAGGAAACTGATGATAGCTGGTATTGGTTTTTGCGTTGTATTCAGATTAATGTCACTAATCGGGAAGGGTTATGTGTCATATATGATTGTCACCCTAGTATAATGGCACCGATACGGACTATATGTCAATCGACACATTGGTATCATCGTTTTTGCCTTTGTCATGTGGCTAGCAATTTCAATCAATAAATTGGGAATAAAAACTTGAAGGCTATCGTAATGTGGGTAGGCATGGAGAATCAGTTACGAAAGTATCAAATAACCAGGGATAGAATTACTCAATTAAGTGCAGATGGTGAGAAGTATTTGAGGGAAATACCAGTGGACAAGTGGACGTTAGCACACGATGGTGGATATCGTTTTGGGGTAATGACAACAAACTTGTCTGAAAGCTTCAACGAAATTCTAAAAAGTGCTAGAAATCTACCCATAACTGCGTTAGTTGAACTTACATACTACCGTTGTGTAGCCTACTTTGCCGATCGGTATACTAAGGCACACGCAGAGGTTACTGCCAGTGAACTCATTATAACCTATGCAAAGAATAAATTCAATAAATGAGAAAAAAAAAAAAAAAAAAAAAGGCACCAAAGCATTCAGTTACTGTGTTCAGTCATGAAGATGGTCTGTTTGAAGTCAGAACACCAATAAACCTTAACTCTGCATATAGGGGTAATCATCGTCATGAGGTAAATTTGAGGCAGAACACTTGTAGTTGTCAAAAATGGCAAGTTTATAAGATGCCGTGCTCACATGTCATTGCCGTGTGTAAATAAAAAGGCATCTCTGCAATGCGATATATCGACTGCTACTACCATTTGGAAGAACAAGTTGCTTGTTATGCACCTAGATTTTGCATGATTCCAGATAGTGTACATTGGAATGAGCCGAATTTCCCGGTCTTGTATCCTAATGTCATGCTGCGCCGTGAAAAAGGTCGACTAAGAATAACTCGGCTTCGAAATGAAATGGACGAAGGGGCAAAGCATCAACCAAGGCCATTGTACAGTCTCTGTAGGCAAGAAGGCTATAATAGAAGAACAAGCCCAACTCGAACTGCGGCTAGCTCCACTAGTGGCCAAACTGAATGACCTAACATAAGTATTCAATCTACTTTAGTGGATTGGTTGGACTGTTTTTTATTTATTTTTTTATTTTTAGGAGTTTGACCATATTTTTAGTTTGTATTATTTGAAAGAACATGGTACTAATTCCATATGCTACAATGTTTTCTATCACTGCAAGTTGGATTGGGGTGTACATTTATTTATTTTGTGTTTATGTGTATGTGTCTATATATATATATATATATATTGTGTATTATATAGTTTAGGGTTTCGATAACACCTTAAAATTTATACTTTTTATGGAGTGCTTGGGTCATTTGCCTTGTTTGAAAGTTTCAAATAAGGAAAGAAATCAAAGGGCCACAATCTGAAGAGGAAAAATCAGATTTGAGCACTGATCAGTATTTTAGATGTATCTCTCTCTTCAAAAATCCAATTGATTCAAGACTGGATGGGATGGAACCGTGACTTAAATATCTACAACTTTTATGTTTTGAGTTTTTTGAAATTCACAAAATTTGTTGGCCGAAATTTACTCACAAGTTGCTGCTGTAAATTTGGACGAAAATTAGATGGTGAAAGATTTATTTTTCTTTGACACTTTTACGAGGGTTTGGAAGAGAGGCTATGGAGAATGAAAATAGAAATGTACACCACAGTAACCATCATGCAAAGGAAAAAATATCAACTATAAAAATACAAGTTTGACCAATTTTTTTTTTCCGGCTATTATGCGTCTACAGTTGTGGCTACACATATAGATTCTATGTTGGATTTGTAGGAATGGACAATTATAGTAAATAGATGTATGATTAGATTAATTGGGCACTAAAATTTTCGCAAAGGTCTTCCGGTTAGTAGTATAATGTGCTATGTATACTATCTAGGCATAATATTTTTTGCTACAATGATGCATAAACAGATAATACTTTAATATATTCTTGATAAACAGTCATTTTACATTGATTAGTCATTGCGACAATGGGGCACATGAAGTTTTTGTTGTGTTCCACAACATGGAGGATGCCTATTTACTTGTTGTGGGTACCTTCGTGCTTGCACAGGACTTTTCCCATGCGCCTCAGCTGCGTTCTAATATCAACCTCTGTTTGATAATTACCACCTTCGTCACTTTCATTATCTGAAGACACCTCCAAATCTTTTGCATCTTCTGCATCTTCCCCACTATCTTCATTTGAGGCAACTTCCTTAGAGTCTGTTACGGTGGCCTCTTCCTCACTGTTTGGAGCACATGCCCATGTATTCGGTGGCGTGCAAAAATCGCCAACATGAGGGGCTGCTTGGGAAGGTTGTGGTGTGCAGAAATCATAATTGTACTGGCTATCTTGGCCATAATTGTATTGCCCAGCATAGGATAGAGGTGGCTATGGGTGATAAGAGGGAGGTGTTGAACTAGGTTGGGGATAATGGTCATAGCTAAACAATCCCTCAAATCCTTGTCCTATGGAAGTGGATAATCCAATCTATTGATATAAATTCATGCAGTACTCGTTGACATTAATTGGATTATACTCACTAAAGGTGGTTGGCTCATTACCAGCAGATGTTGATGGCCCGGCTTGGGTAGAGCTGTACATATTATGTTGAGTAGAGGTGGATGGTCCGGCTTCATCATTTCCGCGTTCTGTAGAGGTGGACGGTCCGGTTTCAGTTTGGGTTTGCTGCTGTCGTCTTTGGCGCCTTTGTCGTCGCCCGAAGTGTGTCACCCTCTAAGTAGGGACGGAGGAAATATTTTCTTCCATCGATAACTTCACTCGGGTAAAGCCCTCTACAATTGGTGTAAGGACTTGCTGTGCAGTGAGATCATTCCTCTGTTGGTTTGCAATAACCAAATTTAACATATTATTGATCTCAGTTTACTGCCATAAAAAAAAAAAAAAAAAACATTTATTAGTGCAGTATTATTGAAAAAGCTAAAACAATAATTTGTTATCAATATTAGTGCAGTATTATTGAAAAAACTAAAATAATTACCTGGTACACATGGGCAGTTGCCTCTGGTGTTGTGAATAGGTGACCATGTTGATGGTACCATGTTGTGTAGTCCACACCTAAATCAAAATGCTCATCCCCAACTACATGTTCAACTCGCGCATTCCAAAGCTGGTAGTATTGTGCATGCTGCATAAGCCAATTGACACCGGACTTCCCTGTCATTTTTACACGATGCACAGATTTATCCAAATTGTCAATAGGCCATTTCGGACATCTTTGCAACAATCCAAACTGTCGCATGACTCTTTCTGGATGGTAATACTCGACAATTTGGAAGCATAGCAATGGCGCTGTTGTAGTCCATATATGTCTTTCTGCATGACACCACGGATGCAAATAATTATCGTATGGTATCCAAACAACCTGCAATTCCAATTATAATAACTATGTTATAATCAATCAAATTAATAATATAATTAGTAAATTAACCATTGATGCATTGTGATATATTACCTGTTCATTATATTGTGTGTCATGATTAGAACGGTACGCACGCAGAACATGCGTTGCTGTGTGAGTAAACGTTCTCCTGGTATCCCGCTTATACACAATTAATGATTGCCACTGATTTTAGGGTTTGGAAGTATCAAGGATAAACGCTACAGTATACAATATTGTATAGAAATAGAAAGTAAATATTATACCTGCAACCGCATGGTTTGTCGCCATTTAAATTTGTTGGATTTATTGGAATTGGGGTCAGATATGGAAGATGCTCCCACGCCCATAATTGTAATATGAAAATAGGACCTGCAATCTCCTTACTTTTTTGAATAGCAGCAGTATGCAGCTCTTTATAAAGGAAAGCAAGTGTGGCACTACCCCAGCTATATTCCCCAGCTACACCAAAGTTGTCTAACAACTTGTGAAAACAGCAATGCAATCTACTTGGCCTCTTATTTCCAAATAGTAAAGCCAAAACCTGGAACATGTATGCCCTAGAATACTGTTGGGTTGTTATAGCATTGGCACCCTCTGGTAGGTTTGAGAATGTATTCCTTACCCATATTATTTTAAGGCCACCATATGCCAATGCTGTTGCAGGTGGTGCCACCCCAAGTAAATTAGCACAAACTTGTTCCCAAAGTAAATTAGTGGGCCCGCCCACTGCTTTGCCGTCAATAGGCAATCCTATAAGGATTGCTGTAAGGTCTGGGTTTGCGCACTTCTCCTTTGGGATGAGTGGACTCAAGCCCAACTAGCCCAATACAATGAATTTGTAGATGATGGGTTTAAGAACTAGGCCCTAATAAGGGTCACAACAACTAAACATGGTTATGAGGAAATGGAATAACCAGGAAATACATTTAGAGTGAGTAACTTATGTCCTCGGCCTTCAACTGAAGGTCTTATGGTTCTTATTCCTTTCCTCTATCTCAGATTACCGCAGTTTCTTCAGATAATACAAACTACTATATTGCTTTGTGCTTCTTCTTGCCCCCCCACCCCTTCTAGAGGACTTCTCTGCATTATATACTCCCTCTTAGTTAATCTTAGCCCTCCACCTGTTGGTCATACAGGTTGCTACTTAAGTGCTTGTCCCATCAGCCATCTTCCTCAGCTTTCTGTGAGCTGCAGCAACCTAGGCAACACTGCTCAGGGGTCATTTCCTCATTAATGTGGCCAGAATGTTAGTTGTGGGCATTCAATGTGGAGGTGACAGTTCTTTCGGGAATTGCTCCTTTACCATGCTTCCAAGGCTGATCCATTGTACTTGTCTTTTCTTGGGATCCTTTAGGAAGTTGCCGTTGATGGCGTGTTTCTCTTCCCTTCTATGATCTCAGCTGGCCGAGGATAGTATCGTCCTCGGCCAGGTTCTATGGGGGCCTGGGCGTCCTATATTCATCCTCGAACGTTCCTTCCTCCTCGGCATGGGCCTTCAAGCCCAATATGAAGTGGGCTGGGGTTACCAGATCTTCAGGCCCCACAATAGCCCCTCAAAATCCTGCTGCTCGGATCCTCGGATGGGGAGGAGGGTTTTAATTCCCTCGGGCCCTTGTTATGTCTCGCCAAGTCTTGTCCTCCCTTAATGCCAAAGTCTTTTCAATTGTCTAAGGCACGTTTCTGGTGCTTCGGTATGTGGAGCGCGCCCTTCATTAAATTCTAGCAGCTTTATGCTCCCCACATGTAACGGTGCAATGGTAATCAAACGGCAGGGATCTTTCTGTCTTTATGAGTGGGAAAACCCATACAGTTATTTTTAGCTGAAGGTATAAATACCCGTTGGAACCAGTTGGCCTCTTTACTTTCACATTCAAGAGTTCTTGCCCATGTATCCTGAGTCCAGCCAAATCTCCAACCGCACTCACGCCTCTAACACAAAAAGCCTGTCCGAGGAGCTTTTCCTCACTTCTGTAAGTCTTCTTTTCTCTTTCTGACTCAAGCTTTCTTTCTTCTTTTCATTTTTCCCTAAGTCTTTTAGCCGTTTCTAGAGATGAGTAGATTCAAGAAGTTGGTCGAGTCTGAAGAGGCGATGGAGAAATTTATCGCAGACTATAGGATACCTAGTAATGTAGGTTTAAGATACTGCGAGAAAGGGGAGGGGTACTTTAGGAGGAAGGAGGGTGAAGTGGTGATTCCTATAATCGCCTTCCTAGAAGGTGGTATGAGAATCCCCATGGGTCCGGTGATAAGGGACTACCTCAGGCACTTCCGGCTAGCCCCCACCTAGTGCGCCGTCAATGTCTTTAGGATTCTAGGGTGTGTGGATGCTTTAAACGAGAAGATGGGATTAAGGTTGGCCCACCATGATGTGAATTGATGCTACAACCTCCAACATCTGAAGGGTAAGTCCTACTACATGAAGACGAGACAGGACAAGGTGCGGCTTATCCAGTGCCTCCCCAGATCCAGCAAGGGGTTAGATAAGGACTTCCTCATTGTGTCCGGGGAATGGCACGATGGCTTTCATTCTCTGACAGTGGAGGGGACACCAGGTGAGGTATTGAGAGTAGGAGAGAGTTTAATCTTCTGTGTTATCCCAATTTACACTGTTCGTTTGCTGACAAGAGTATGCTTCCTCTTTTTTCTTTTTCCTTTTTTCTTTTTTCTTTTTTTTTTTTTTTTTTTTTTTGTAGATCCGCACGCCTTCGAACGTCACTTCCATTTGGTTAACAAGGAAGACTT
Source organism: Quercus glauca (assembly GCA_023736055.1). Classification (NCBI taxonomy): domain Eukaryota; kingdom Viridiplantae; phylum Streptophyta; class Magnoliopsida; order Fagales; family Fagaceae; genus Quercus; species Quercus glauca. Next base: position 998,835 of record CM043315.1, read on the forward strand.
GCAAACTGTACTGAGGGCAGAAGTTTTTGTGAACGAAGCCGACAATCAAGTTAGAGCTGCTCACAAGATCCTTGGATACGAACCAATTCAAAAGTCATTCTTGGCTCCAAAGTACATGATCAGGGCCAAAGATCCTCAGCTTTACAAAATCATTGTAACCAAGCACGGGTTCTCGCTTCCTGAGGGATCTCTTGTTCCGAAGGGCATTCCACTGGTAGGCCCTTCTTCACTCCACCAAGCTGCAGAGGCTGATAGAGGAAGATTAGAAGAAGAAGAAGAAGTTGCTGACTTGGGCCCATCCGAGGAAGAATTTGGCGCATTCGACCAAGTTTTTCTGTTCGAGGATCACCCTAGTGATTTGGGTGATCCTAACCTAGCTGAGGCAGACCTCTTATCAGCGGAGACTTCTTATCGGACAGAGATGGGTTTCAAGAGACGCCCACAGACCAGCCTATTCGACTTGATTGAGGGCCTGTCGGGGAAGGACGCGCCAGGGAAGTCTCAACCCAAGCTTCCTCCTCCTCCTCCCAAGTCTCAGCCTGCCCAGACCAAGTCAACTCCTGCCCAGTCCAGGCTTCCACCTCCTTTACCTCAGTCCAGTTTGCTACCTAGGCCCGAGCCCACTGATTCTAAGCAGAAGAAGGACAAAGGCAAAAGGCCTATGGGGGGTGGCAAGTCTCGTTCCTTCTAGGAAGAGGACGAAGTTGGGCGGCCTTCTAAACAACTAAAAATAGGGAGTCAAGGCCAAGACAAACAGGTGGCCACTCAGTTCGAGACTCAGGCCTAGCTACCCGCCACAATGCTCTATGGGGAACCTCTAATGGACGATGCCTCCCTCAGGGACTTTCGAGGGGACAAAGGCACGTATGTGGCCGACGCACTGGAGAGGTCCCTGCTACTCCCTGCGGATATGGCCGAATTGGGGGGCCTAAGGAGTAAGGAGGTCTTTCTCAGCCTTAAGTGGTACTTGGGCATTGTAAGACTTCTGACACTTGACTCTTTTGATCTCATTCTTGGGTTTCAAACGTATTGTGTGCTGGTTCCAATTGGCAGGCTGTACAAGCCACTTTTAGGCTGGAGGAGGAGGCTAGTAGCCAGAGCAGGGCCTTGGATAATGAGCGTGACAAGCGCCTGGACGCTGCTCGGACCCTTAAGATCTCCGAGGCTGACCTCGTGAAGGCTAGGGAGGCTCTTACGGAGATGACTAGGGCCAGGGATGGTGCCTTGGCAGGCCTAGAAGGCTCCTAAAGGCAGGCTGAGGACCAAACGAGGCGCCTGCTTGAGGCGGAGGATTAGTTGAGGATCCCCAAAGAGCAGATCGCCAATCTGAAGGAAAAAGCGACTGAGGCAGAGAGGGCTAAAGGCGTTGCAGAATTTGCCAGAGATAAAGCTCTAAGGGCTAAGGCTAAGGCAGATTTTGGCAGGGCGGAGGCCCAGGCTTCTAAGGAAGAGGCCAAGGAGGCGGCCTTCGCCTCAGGTGTGGCCGAGACAGAGGCCGCCCTCAAGGCTCAAGTGCCTGGGGTATGCCGACTCTACTACTTCCAAGTTTGGAATGAGGCCCTCAGACAAACTGGCGTTGAGACCTCATCTGACCTGTGGAAGGTGGAGAATGTGTACTACCCGCCGACCATCCGTGAGGCTGCCCCATCTAGCTCTGAGGCTGAGGTGATCTTTGAGGAAGTTGGTGCTACTCCAAGTGAGGATATTCTGGCTGCTACCACTTGTGAGGAGTCTGCCAAGGAAGCTGATCCTCCTGGGGTAATTGAGATAAATAAAGGTTCCAATAAGGAAATGCCCCAAACGGCTGCAAACCCCTCTGATGCTCAAGCCCCTTTCGCCGAGGAGATGGCTCTCTCCATAGTACCTCCTCAGGCTATTTCTCCAGGTCAGAGTTCTGAGGACCCCGAGGCCACTGCAGACCAGCCTCCCATAGGGAGAAAGAAGATTAAATTGAAGAAATAGGCCCCTTGGCACTTTTGCCTTATCTGTTTTGTTTTTATTATTATATTATTATTTTTTTTTATACATTGTAATGTGACCCCTACAATGTAACTTTTATGGACTTAATGAAGCGCATGTTTATCTCTTTCATTTGTACAATCCTAACTCTAATTGTGCCTCGACTTACCATTGCAACAATTATAATAATATAAAGATGTCTATACAAATGGAAATCTATCCCCCTTTTGTTTTTGCTTTAGAACCAGGATGGATCGAAGTTACTAGATCCTTCAGCTCTTTAATGAACATTCAAAGTTATGGAAAAAGGAACCCTCCAGGTGTGGGTTAAATCTGAACCAAGTCCACGGCGCCCTAAAATGCTTTAAGTGATGCTCAAGGGCTTAATTTTAAGATTTTGTTATAACAAAGTTTATCGTCGTAGTTAACTAATTTAGGCTAGCTCGCTTATAGACTTTGTTTGATACTTTGGCAAATTCTGCACGGAGTTAATTTTACTAAAGCGAATTCTGCCTAACACTTAGATATTATTTGAAGTAGTTAACTTCCTCATAGGTTTGAGTCTGAGGACCATGCAAAACTTTGGTTCTGTCTAGTACTTAGATTCTTTTTGAAGTAACTAGTTTCCCCGCAAGCTTGGGTCTAGGGACCATGCAAAACCTTAGTTCCATCTAGTACTTAGATTCTTCTTGAAGTAACTAGTTTTCCCACAAGTTTGGGTCCGAGGACCATACAAGACCTTGGTTCTGTCTAACATTCAGATATTATTTGAAATAGCTAGTTTCTACATAGGTTTAGGTCCGAGGACCATGCAAGACCTTGGTTCTGTCTAGTGTTTATGTTGTGGCTAAAACACGAGACACACAATCATAACGGACTTAGAATTTGAGTTAACAAGAATGCTTTCATTAATAATAGTACATTCGCAGGTTATTTACATTCTAGGGATGATGTACAGGTTTTTCGTCTAAGTCCTCTAAGTAGTACGCACCCACCCCTGCTACTGAGGTAATCCGATATAGTCACTCCCAATTGGGCCTTAGCTTTCCATGGGATGGGTTCTTGGTAGCACCCACAATTTTCCTCAACATTAAGTCCCCTAACGCTAGTGGTCTTAGCTTCACATTGGCATCATATCCCTGCTTAAGTTTCTGGTGGTAATAGGCCAGCTAGATCATTGCTTTTTCTCTCCGTTCATCAATCAGGTCTAGGCTCTCCCCTAGTGATTCGTCATTACTGCTTGGAGTGAAGGCGCTCGTCCTCAGCGTTAGGAAATTTACCTCCAGGGGGATAACAGCCTCGGCCCTATAAGTCATGGCAAAGGGTGTCTCCCCCGTTGACCGCTGCGGTGTAGTCCAGTTAGTCCATAGGACATATGGTAGCTCTTCTACCCATCTTCCCTTGGCGTCATCCAGTCTCTTCTTAAACCCATTGACTATGACCTTATTGACAGCCTCAGCCTGCCCATTTCCCTGAGGATAAGCTGGAGTTGAGTACCTGTTTGTGATTCCTAGTTCACAACAGTATCTTCTGAAGCCCAATATTATTATAGTAAATAATAATAATAATAATAATAATAATAATAATACACATACATATCTTTATTATAAACCAACAAACATATTATGCAATATATTTTTTTCCAAGTAATAGATGTAATAATTGATAATAACAAAACACATATTGATTATAAAAAGATCTCAATAATACAATTTATTACAAATTTTGTGGTCATGTACTAATAATAACAATAAATAATATTAAATAATTTCAAAATTAATAAACATAAATTTAATTAGAGAGTTGAGATGCTTACCACAACTGTGATACCAGCTGAAAGAGTGAGAATTATAGAGTGATACTTGCCAAAAAAAAAAAAACACAATCAGATAACCATAAAAAATAATTCATTAATCTAAAATTTGAATAATAATAACAACAACAACAACAACATATACTAATCATAACAATAAATAATATTAAATAATTTCAAAATTAACAAAACACATACATAAATTTAATTAGAGAGTTGAGATGCTTACCACAATTGTGATACCAACTGAAAGAGTGAGAATTATAGAGTGATACTTGCAAAAAAAAAAAAAAAAAAAAAACACACACACACACACACACACACACACAATCAGATAACCATAAAAAATAATTCATTAATCTAAAATTTGAATAATAACAACAACAACAATAATCATAATCGTAGGCAAACAAATAATATTAACTACAACTACAACAATACATAATATTTTACAATGTATTAGCTTCTAATATTTACAAAGCACATGTTTATACAATAATAATAAATCTGTTAATTCATAAAGCTGTAAGTTAATAAACAAAGCAAAAAAACTTACATTAACAAAAAACTTACAATCTTTAGTTGTTCACACTGAAGCAAAGCAAAAGACTATCTGAACAATTGGAGGACTTACAATCCTTTGTGAGGAGATACAATTCTTCAGCGAATGAGGAGAAATAAAAAGACCAGGGCACTTGACTTGCCTTTTATTACAATAATGAAGAAGACAAAAAAGAATCTCTCTAAGAGATTTAGGCGTGCGTGATATGAATAGGTAAATATATTCGATGCAGAGAACAAGAATCAGATGAGATGAAGAGTTGAGGTGATTAGTTGATTGAAGTTTTGTTTTTTTGTTTACAGCGTGCACATAAGAATCTATGTACTTTCTTTGCTTTTTTTTTGTTTATAGCATGCACATCAATCATTTTTTTCTTCCGTATTGTAAAAATTTATGTACTTTTTTTACTTTTTTTGGTTTACAATGTGCACATTAATCAATTTTTTCTTCCATATTGTAAGAATCTAGGTACTTTCTTTGCTTTTTTTGGTTTACAATGTGCACATCAATCATTTTTTTTCTTTCTTATTGTAAGAATCTATATACTTTCTTTGTTTTTTTTTTTACGACGTGCACATCAATCATTTTTTTCTTCTATAAGAATGTATGTACTTTTTTTTTATTATTTACAGCATTCACATCAATCATTTTTTTTCTTCTTTGTACTTTTCTTAAAATAAGAATCAATGTACTCATTGTACTTGAATCTATCCTTATTTGTTTTATATAGTACTTTTACAATAAAGGAAAGAACATGACATACACACTGCTTGGGTAAAAAAATAATGATGAATAAGAATATGCGTACTTTTTTATGTCCTGACAAATTCTCTGTCCTCTATTTCGGCAATGTCATTACCACAAACCAATTGCAACATATTTTTTTTCTCCCATTTTCGGCAATGGCATTGCCACAATTGCCACAAATTTTTTTCCTCCTATTTCAGCAATGCCATTGCCACAAACCAATTGCAACATTTTTTTTTTCCTCCCATTTTCGGCAATGGCATTGTCACAATTGCCACAAATTTTTTTCCCTCCTTTTTCGGCAATACTATTGCCACAAACCAATTGCAACTTTTTTTTTTTTGTTTTTTCCCTCCCATTTTTGGCAATGGCATTGTCACAATTGCCACAAATTTTTTTTTCCCATTTCGGCAATGCCATTGCCACAAATCCATTCCACTTTTTTTTTTTTTTTTGAGAAATGATATGTGCACACAATTTTTACAACAAATACTAAATGGCAGGTTGTTATTAGTTGTTATTGTTAGATTTAAAAAGTAATTTCAGTGTTAAATTTAAATTTGAACTAATAACAATTAATCACTTGTGAAAATGTTGTAAAAATATTGTGTACATAACACTTTTTTCTATTTTAATTCCTCCCAGATTTCGGCAACCACTTTTTTTTTTTCCCTCCCATTTTCGGCAATGGCATTGCCACAAAATTTTTTTTTTTCCATTTTGGCAATGCCATTGCCACAAATCCATTCCACATTTTTTTTTTTTGAGAAATGATATGCGCACATAATTTTTACAACAAATCCTAAATGACAGGTTGTTATTAGTTGTTATTGTTAAATTAAAAAAGTAATCTCAGTGTGAAATTTAAAATTGAACTAATAACAATTAATCACATGTGATTTATTGTGAAAATGTTGTAAAAATATTCTGTACGTAGCACTTTTTTTATTTTAATTCCTCTCCAGATTTCGGCAACCACTTTTTTTTTCCCCTCCCATTTACGGCAATGGCATTGCCACAATTGCCACAATTCCCCCCCCCCCCCCTCTATTTTGGCAATACCATTGCCACAATTGGTTTCCCTTTAGGCACCCACCTAACACAAGCACACACTTTGGCACTCACCCACTCAATCAGCTTTCTGGGCAACAAGAATTTCGATAATACCATTGCCGAAATTCCAAATTTTCTCTCTCCTCTTTTCCTCTTTCTCTCTCATACTTTTGTTAGAATTTTGGCAACACCGTTGCTGAAATTCACTCTCTTTCCTCAATTCCCTAAATAACTTGGAACAGTGCCCATAACGCAAATAAATTTGAGATTCAGCAATATTCAACCAAAAGATGCAAATAAATATCAAACTGTCGTTAACTGAACTTTGTACCCATGACATGAGCAGTAACTGACGATTGAGGGTTTTGTTTTTATCCTTTACCCAAATTATATATGGGTCAGATTAATGTGTGCCCTAAGGGAACACATTAGAAAAATCCATTATATATTATGCCTTGGCAAAATAAAAAGTATGATAAATCATTGTCGACAAAAATTCACTCAAGTCTATTATTAAAGCTAATACAAATATATAATATATCAGATAAATAACCAAATATAAGGTATACTTTGTTTTTATCCTTTACCCAAATTATATATGGGTCAGGTTAATGTGTGCCCTAAGAGAACACATTAGCAAAATCCATTATATATTATGCCTTGGCAAAATAAAAAGTATGATAAATCATTGTCGACAAAAATTCACTCAAGTCTATTATTAAAGCTGATAAAAATATATAATATATCAGATAAATAACCAAATATAAGGTATACTTGGTTATTGGATTATTACTTTTTTTTGTACTCATTTAATGTGTTTTCGCTTAAACCTTTCTTTTAGCAATTATATAATTATATATATGTGTGTGTGTGTGTGTTAATCTTACTCATTATACAAGATGGGTTGTTTATATTAAAAAGGAAATTTGCTAAGAATCTCTCTTAAAGAACACAAGTTACTTTTTAACTTGTTTTTGGACATATTTAATTCTAATAGTTTTTTTCTTTTTTTACAAATTTTGTATATATATAATATTATTTTAGGAAATTCCTGATTTTTCCTGGTCAGCATGGATATGTCTTTTCCTACCTTTTTTTTAGACTTTTGAGGAAATTCCTTATTTTAGGAAATTCCTGATTTAGACTTACCTTTATCTTAGTGTGTTTTTGTTCACTAGCTGCATCATTGTCCAAAAGTCTTTTGAGTTTTCAACCATTTAACTCCGTCGTCGAACAACCTGCTAATACATGTTTGTACTTCACACTTATGTACACGAAAAGAAGCAATGTGACATGATCGAACTAGAAGGCCAAAGCAAACACCTTTGGTTCGTTGTAGCTGGGGAAGTGAAGAGAAAATGAAGGAGAGAGAAAATTAGCTTCTTTAGAGTATTTACATTACTCATGCATAAAAATTCATCTAGTTTTTTTTTTTTTTTTTTCTCTCTAGCTGTGTATTGGTGGTGGTGGTGGTTGTGACTGTGGTTGAGGTTGGTGCTGTGAATGTTTTTTGGGTAGTGGGATATATTTTTTTGTCGTAGTAGATATATTATTTTATTGTGGTATTTATATTATTTTATTGTATTGAAAGCTAAAATATATCCACTGTTGCAGTATGTGAATAGGTAAAATAGATAAAATAACTTTTTGTAGTGCCAAATAGCTAAATTTTTAGCTCTATTGTTGTAGATGCTCTTAGGGTTATGTTTATCACAAATATCTTCTTTTAATATTTAAAAATTCCTTTGTGATCTTCCCTCTTTGATGAAGTTGATTTGTGTCTGACAGTTAGTGGTTTTGATCAAGATGTCAATTTCGTACTCGATGTCATTTCAGTTTAATCAAATGAACGATATATTTTAATATCGATCAATATCGATGTACCGTTTCGGAATTACCCCTATATATATATATATATAAACTAAATATTTTTTGGGAAATAATAAAAACATTACAAATTTTATTACAGTATATTTAGAAATTGATATGACAATTAATGTAATGGTAAATATGAATTAAAAACATAATAAATAATATTAAAATAATATTTATTAATAATACTTTAATTTTAATAGTTATACAATAAAATTTGTAATATTTTTAATATCAATTTTTTTTAGAAGTGTTATGTACACAATATTTTCTCAACACTTTTACACTAAATCATAAATAACTATTTGTTATTGGTTCTAATTTGTTCCTACCACTAAAATGATTTTTTTGCCCCACTAATAAAAATCGGTAACAACTTTAAACTTAAAACTTGTCATGAAAGTGTTGTAAAAAAATATTGCACTTTTATTTTTGTTTTGATACACTTATCTCAATTTTCAACTACCCTCTGCCAACAAACTATTTTTAATAGCACACTTTATTTTTAACCTCCACTCATTCTCTTTTATTTTTACAATTTATCTTTCTTTATTTTTATTTTTATTTTGATTTTATCTCCTCCACATGTTAATCTATCGAGTCTTATCTCGTTTCAAATTTCAAAAAGCAAGTCTTATCTCCTTACCTTTGGTCAGTCATCACGTGGGGATCTAAGCAAAACTCTTTAATTATTGTATTTGATATCACGTTCTGCCTTTAGATACTATTTCGCGTCCTTAGATTACTGTAGATTGAATATATATATATATATATATATATATATATATTTTTTGCATTTTTTACACTTATCTTGAGATAATCACTGTTACTAAAAGCTAGAGTATTGAAATTTACAGTAAGGCCGTTTCATACTTGAAAGGTCACAACAAAGGCATCTCGTTTGCTATCTTCGTCCAAACACTTATTTTTAATTTTTAAACAATATTACATGTATATTTACACATTTTTTTTCATCTACATGTATTTTCACACATATTTTCAAAACACTTATTTTTAATTTTTAAACAATATTACATGTATTTTTACACATTTTTACATCTACATGTATTTTCACACATTTTCAAATATATATTTTTACCTTTTAAGTGCATTTACCAAACACCCACTAGAATTTTGCAACTTACAGAAATGGTGCTTAGGCTATTCAAATTTCAAAGTTTCAAGCGACCCAAGCGTTTATAACTAAAATTAATGTTTTTCTGACATCACTGTACTCATTAATTTACCTTATTTTGCCGTATTCGTATGGTGAATGAATCTTTGAAAGTTCGGTGATACGGTGAAGACTGAAGAGAGACTGAGGCCGTTGATTCGGTGAATAAGCAGTATTCAAACACATCTAGACCAGAGATTTTGAGTCCAAAATAGCAATTCTATCAAAAATAATAATAAAGAAAAAAATATATAATTATCAATTGTTATTTTCACAATATTGTGACAACAGTTGAGGTGTGAATCTTTTATATTCATACTTTAAAATAAAATAATAAAATGTTAGATTAAAATCCATTATAATAAGAATAATGGTGTTATGAAATTTTGTTGTATGCATAGAATTTCTCTTGTTATTTTAATCTGTTTAATATAAAAATTTGTCATTTTAGTTTATCAACTTTGCTGGTGAGGTCATTTTAGTTCTTCCATCTATTATTGTCAAAATGGTCTCGTTAACTCTCTTAAAACAATTTTTTTTTTCACACTTTCAACATTAAGAAATAATTTTATTACTTTATTTAAATAAATAAAAAATTGACAATTTTTGAACTTGGTAAATGAAATTTTATAATCTGCAAGAGAGACTGGAGATTATAGAGAGAGAGCGTCTGAGATTGAGTCCGCTTGATTGGGATATGAGATTGAAATATCTAATCAAGAAATTGATCTCTAATTGTGACCGTTGGATTGTGTTAATAGTTTTGATTTTAACGATTGATTTGTAATGTGGTACTTTTACTCTAAATCACTGATATGATGTATGGCTGTGCTACTGTGCTACAGTCTACTGGTATGACTCCAAGTAGTTTGTAGAGTATAATTGTAACCGTAGAATTTGAATCTTATTTCGATTAAACGATTGGATTTAAAATTGGGAACTTGTGCCAAAAAGGATGTTCAAATTGGTTTCCTCTGTACTATAAGTTACCCAATAACCAAAGCACAAGGCATGCGACTCACATGATGTGAGTGGAGGACTACTTTAGTATATAATGTCAAGCCTACACCTATTTGTAACTTAAGCTATATTTTAATCACAATTGATTTCCGCTAAGGAATTTCCTCAGTTAAAATTAATTAGGATTAAAATGGCGATGTGGACTTAACATTATATACAATTTTTCCCACGTGCAAGAGATTAGATGATTGGTAAATGTGAATTAAAAACAAAATAAATAATATTAAAATAATATTTTATTAGTAATCCGGTTCAAAAGGGTACCGGACAGTAATCCGGTCCAATTATGTTTAAAAATCGAAAATGTAAAAAAAATCGGATTAAACCGGTAGCCAACGGTTTAACCGGAAAAACGGAACCTGAAATAGTTTAACCAGTTTTGCAAAATTGATAAAAGAGATCTGAAATAGAGCTTTCTTTTGCAGAAATATCTCATTCTTTCTCAGATCTGCCGGTCTTAAGTGGGTAAGAACAAATATTTTGCTAAAAATATCTTTGTTTTTCTCAGATTTGCAGGCTTGAGAGTGGAAAAATTACTGAATGCTCATGCTTTAGTGCTGAGATCAGCTTCTTGGACTGGTATGAGTTATCCGCACTTCCCCAGCTCTTCGGTGAGACAGGGAATGAGAGGCTGTTGCAGGCTCTCCAAGTAGTTTTTATATTTATCAACATGTTAAAACTTCTTCATCGCTTCTAAGTGATTTGAAATTGTCTCTACACTTTTTATCTTCAAAAAGCAAAAAGCGTCATACAAATAAAACCTAGGGAGGATTTGACCCACCGATCCTCAAGGCAAACCTGAATCCACTATGAAAGAATCAAAATTCATACAAAAGGACTACAAGCTCCCCGCTCGACTTCCTAATGCTACCCACCAGTAGAACTTACTGACACGACCACGTACAAGCTCCGAATCCACGGACTCCTTCTTTCTTGGATTCTCCTTCAAGTACAAGCACCCCCGCTTGTTTTTCTTTAAGCTTCAATGGCAGCAACCTTGTTGATCATCAAGATGTATATAATCTCTACCTTGAAAACCCTAAGTTTATGTGAAGGAAAGCTCCTCAAAGATCTCACAAGAGATTCACATAAACAGCAAATATGAGCAACAAAGACTTAGAGAGGTTTGGGTACAAAACCCTAAAAATAAAAGGAGGCACAAGAGGCACTCTAATCTCTCTACAAAGTCTCAAAAATGTTCTAGGGTTTCCCTTATATATATAAAAGTTTTACTTGAACCCCAAGACGTTTAAATAGAGTTTGGGCTGAGCTGGAATTCTGCAGAAAAACGTTATGGCCGACTTTCGATCGATCGAGTCTAATTTTCGATCGATCGAGCCAGGCCGAAAGTTACAAATACTTCTGCAGCCACTCGATTCCAACTTTACAATAATTAATCAACTTTGAGCAAGCCTAAACAAGACTAAATACATTGTTTTGATCATGGTTTGCCAACATTACAAATTAGAGTTCTAAATACATAAAATCCTAAGATCTTAGAACCTAACAGACTCCCCCTTTGGCAATCCGTGACAAAACACAAATTAAAAGCTCAAAGTTTACAAAGTAAAAAGCCCATTACAAAAATAATGCTCATAACAACAAATCCAACCTAACTACTATCCATCAGTTGCAAGTGTAGACAGCAGCAAAATTGAATCAACCTGTATATTCCTGAAACACTCAACAAACACATAAACGCATGTGTGACAGAAAAACAGTAAATCAACAAATAAATTCTTGACTTCACAAAACACAAAACAAAGACATATATCATGAATAACTCATAAATATAAATCAATGAGCAGTGAACAAGAAACAGAAATAAAAACAGAAGTAAACTAACTCTCCCCCTAAGTTAGATACAACAAAAAAAGGTTTTTATTAATATTCTCCCATTTCAAAAAATAATTTCAACTCCCCCTAAACAAGACAAACATGATTCCCATAAATCAATAATTTCTCCCCCTTTTTGTCACGCATTGACAAAGACAACTCATACAAAGAGTAAACAGTCAACATACGCAATAAAGGATAAGAGATAATAGAGAATCAAGGGGACAAAAAAAATTCAGCTCTATAGAAAATAGAGATAACTCCCCCTATGAAGAGCAACAATTCCCCCTATAAAAATAGGAAAAACAAAATATGTTTTGGGAAAACAGTTTTGGGGAAACATAAAGGGGTGGGGAACAGCAGCAGCAGCAGCACCATCAACAGGATCAGGAACATCCTCATCAGCAGGATCAAAGTTAAAAACACACAAACCAAAGTTAAAAACTAAGGTGAGGATACACATGAAGAAAAAATATTCTCTCTTTCAATAAAATGCAAACATGGCATTATGTGACCCATAAACAGTTGCATGAGTAGAGAAAATATTTGCACATTGATTATCCATCATATCTCTTAAGAAAAATATTTTCTACAGTTTACACATAAAAAAGGCATATACTAGAAAGTACATCGCTCAAAAATTAATCAATCAATTTTTTTGTTCAAATTGAGTACCCAATGTAGTAAAGTGTATGCATGCTATGTGTGAAAATAATGAGAGATATGACTGCAAAACTGCAAGATGGATACAGAAATCAATGCAATGCATGTGAATCTTAAACACAAACCAAGGGCAAACTGCAAATTAGCACAAAAACAATATAGAATAAAAATCTATATGATGCATGAACAATTACAATGACATGATGAATGTACTAATGCAGTAAAATATTAAGTTCAATTGAGATCCAATTTGACAAAATTGGCCTGAGCAGGGAATTTCTAACAAAAACCCCAAAAATTGAAAACCACTCGTTGAAATTTTTAAACAAATTGATGAATTAAGCATTACAAAACACAGCACATAGATTATAATGCCTAATTTCATCAAGACAACAAGCCAATTTCATCAATTTCAACCTAATTTCACAAAAGCCCCAATTCGGATCAAGAACAAACCCTTTTTAAAAACCTGATTCGCGACTTTCGATTGATCGAAAAATACATTCGATCGATCGAACGAAACAGTCATTTTTAAACAAATTAAAGCACTTTTTCGATCTATCGAAAATCAGAATGGATCGATCGAACTGGGCAGAGGCTCACAAAATTTTTGAGAAAAATCACAGTTTTGAAAAACACAAACCTAATTTTGAAAACAACTCCTCAAAGCATTAAACAACGAAAGCAAAATGCATGAGTATGAGATGGAATGCTTTTTCAAAAACCCAAAATTTTTTAAACCCAAATTTTCTCAAAAACAAGTTTCAATCATTCTCCCATTGAATTTTCTCAAGCAATAAATATGCTGTGCACAAATCTCAAGATATTTTCAAATTTTTCAAACTTGAAACACATTTTGCATTAAAATCAAGGAACTTTTAATCTTGGATGGCCACAACAAAATCACACACAATATAATGTACCAAGTTTAAAAAAGAGTAACTTGTGTAGTGTGTGCAACTAGTAAAAGCTTGAGATACATGTGAGGTGATATGTGAATAGCAATCAATCACAAAGTCTACAAAATTCATCACATAGAATTTAAAAGAGACTATCACCTAAAGAGTTACATCCTATAACTCTCACATCTCCTAGAACAAAAGCTTGCAATCATGTAAGTTTCTTAAATTTTTGCCTCTTATTTATGTGAATTGGCATCAAGCCTAATAGTACACACCGGTTTGAATTAAGTGAATTGGCATCAAACCTAATAGTACACACCAGTTTTAATTAAATGAATTAATTGAGGCTACACCTTATGTTCTTTTTGTGCATGTGCTACACTTTCTCGAGCACAAAATCTTATGATATGCACTAAGGTGTTCATGATTGGCTAGTGAACAGTGATGAGATGGTTATTTATGCCTTTCTCAAAAGGATTAAGTCCGACAGTCAAAGACATGTGACTTCAAGATTAAGACAAAGTAATAAACACTATAAACATCTTTCCCACACAACATGCACTACACAACTCAAACTAGTAAAGTGCAATAAAATAAGCTCATCCAAACTAAACAAGGTACATAAACATGTTATGTAAGATAATATGACTAATCCTTGATTATAAATCAAAGATCTATAATACAAAACACAAAAATCTTTTTGGTTTTAACAAACTTTATAACCACTTGTTGAGATTTAAAAAAATCGATGACCAAAAACAAAAAAAACACACATTGTGCTAAATGATCAATGCAAATGCAATGCATGACAGTGCTTAACTAAGCTATAGAGGGTACACAAACAAGAAATATCAATTTCTTAATTAACCCATGAGTACATGTACAAACTAGTACATAAAGTCAAAAATAGCTTAGCACATTTATAACACATGCTATTCAAGTTTCACCACAATGTCAAGCATGTTCTAAAACAAGAGAGATATTAAAACTCATGTAATCCTCAAGAAAAATAAAACAAGACACAAAATAAAATATTTTTGTCTTTTTGAAATTTTTTAATGTTTCTGGATTTTAAAAAAAAAAAAAAAAAAAAAAAAAAAAAACAACCTAGAAAAAACAAAACAACTAAAAACAAAAACAAGACATGTCCACAAACAATAGAAAGAATTAAAACAGGGACAAGTCAGCAACACTCACCTTAAAGGATCTTTTCTCACCCATATAGCACGAGTCTTCGGCTTTGTAGGTGACAATCCATGAGAAGCAGAGTGTATTTGAGGAATTACAACAATCTTCTGAGACAGACTAAAATCCTGCAAATTCCTTTCACAAGCCAACAAGCTTAAATTTTTCAAAAGCATATGAAACAATTTATATGGACTTATGGCAGGTGCAATATCATCACATATCCTAGATTGACATACAGAATGCTTAAATTTTAATTTATGACAATTAGGACGAATGTGACCACGGACACCACAAAAGTGACAAACAGGAACAAATTTAGAAACATCAGTATTCCTAACAGCAAATCTAGTCTCAGATTTTTGTTTTTGCCTCAACAAAGAACAATTTGGTCTAATATGACCAACAACACCACAAAGGTGACAGGTAGGCACAAAAACAGATTTCTTTTGCACACTAGCAGCAGGTTTAGACAAAGGTTTAGAAACTTCAGCGTCTACATCAGAACTTTTACCTTTGTCTAACATAGCAAAATAAGCCTTTTCTTTATTATTCCTCTTGAAAGGAGGGATATAAACTTTCTCCGTTTTAGGCTTAAGAGAAACAGAAATACTTCTGTTATCATCAGCAGGCTTGGTACTAGTCAAATTTTCAAGTTTAGCTTTAGACTCAGCTAACTCTTGTTCCAAGCTTTTCATCTTCTCATCTTGAGAGGAAATTTGATTTCTCAAAAATTCATTCTTTTTATTTGATTCATCTAATCTAACAAGCAATTCATCTTTTTCAAGATTAGCTAATTTTAACTCTTCCTTGAATTTCTTAGAAATTTTCAAAGATTTAGATAATTCCTTACGAAAAGTTTCAAAAGCATCAAAAAAATCAACAGAAACAATAGTGTCCTTTTTATTCAAAACATCATAGGCATCAACAAAATCAGCAGAAGCATGAGCAGAAAGACACTTCAAGCATGAGCAGAAAGCTACCCGTTCTGATACCACTTGAACGGTTTTAGACCCCTTAAAAAAACAACCAGATTGCGTAGCCTAGATTAATTAGCCAAGTTGTTACTTAGTCAAATTAAACAATTCTAGGTTAAAACAATCAAATAATCATATCACGCATATAAAACATATAAAGCAGCGGAAATAATAAAAAACACAAGATATGATCACCCAGGAAACCACACGGAAAAACCTGGGGAGGATTTGACCCACCGATCCTCAAGGCAAACCTGAATCCACTATGAAAGAATCAAAGTTCATACAAAAGGACTACAAGCTCCCCGCTCGACTTCCTAATGCTACCCACTAGTAGAACTTACTGACACGACCACGTACAAGCTCCGAATCTACGGACTCCTTCTTTCTTGGATTCTCCTTCAAGTACAAGCACCCCCGCTTGTTTTTCTTTAAGCTTCAATGACAGCAACCTTGTTGATCATCAAGATGTAGATAATCTCTACCTTGAAAACCCTAAGTTTATATGAAGGAAAGCTCCTCAAAGATCTCACAAGAGATTCACATAAACAGCAAATATGAGCAACAAAGACTTAGAGAGGTTTGGGTACAAAACCCTAAAAATAAAAGGAGGCACAAGAGGCACTCTAATCTCTCTACAAAGTCTCAAAAACGTTCTAGGGTTTCCCTTATATATATAAGAGTTTTACTTGAACCCCAAGACGTTTAAATAGAGTTTGGGCTGAGTTGGAATTCTGCAGAAAAACGTTCTGGCCGACTTTCGATCGATCGAGTCTAATTTTCGATCGATCGAGCCAGGCCGAAAGTTACAAATACTTCTGCAGCCACTCAATTCCAACTTTACAATAATTAATCAACTTTGAGCAAGCCTAAACAAGACTAAATACATTGTTTTGATCATGGTTTGCCAACATTACAAATTAGAGTTCTAAATACATAAAATCCTAAGATTTTAGAACCTAACACAATTGAATTCGTATTTGGTATTTTGTATGACACTCTTATCTTCTTTCAGCTTTCATCAAGACTGCGAATAAACTATATTCTTTAGACCTCTTTTTCTTCAACTTTTTGAAATTTTATACGTCAAATTCAGCAAATATGGCATGAACCTGATCGGCAAGAAAAATATCCAATGTCAGGAGAGCTGCTTTCCCAAATGACATTCATGGAGGCAGTCATCCAAAAAACCTCTATGGCGCCATCAATTTGAAGTAATTGTTCCATGGATGTCTTTTTTTTATCCAAAGGCAACTTTCTTTCTTATATATGATAAAAGAAGAGTAGAAGGTGGGTTTAGGCTGACTGGTTATGGGAAGCGACAAAACAAAGAGTATGGCAGGTGAAAGATATCGCGGGTTTTATAGAGGAGGAAGCTTGGGGGAGTGTGTGGAAGGTGGGGTTGGATCTCAAGGCAAATCCTTGGCATGTGCGTCACCTAGATCCTCGCTAGTGAGAACTTTTTTTTTTTTTTTTTTTTTAATTTGAAACACGCTGGTGAGACCTTGATCCGCACTATGTTACCGCTATCCATTCTCACCACCATCGCGTGTGAGACATGCCCTTTCTTGTTTACACTTTTTTTTTGGTAGAGAAATTTTAAAGCCATATATATATATATATATATTTGTAATGAATTAAAAAAATGGTATAATTCAAATGATTTAAAAATTTTCAATAAAAAAATTGTATAATTTGTATATAGAAACGTTATCCAATAGTATTTAAAAAAAAAAAAAAAAAAAAAAAAAAAAAAAAAAAAAAACAAAGTGACATATTGTTATGTGGGGTCAAAATTTGATGGACTAGGCACCAACTTTCCGTATTGTGAGCCCAACAAATCCCCAACAATAAATTTATAGAGAATGGGTTGAACAGCTGGGCTGGTTATGGATTTAGCAACGATACATGTAAGCAAACAGGGATAAAAAGATTGTTCTGACCAATGTTTAGTAAAAGTTGCTTCGGTCCGAAGAGGCTTAGTATTTATCAACTTAGTGAATACAATTTTTCCCCCCCCACTCCGTGAGACCTATTTCCTTTATATATACACCTTTCACCTCATCTTCACCGCACACTTGTTCTTCATCTAAGCATCCACTTGAGTACTAGTCACATCAGAAGTTTGCTTTAACCTGTAATGAGTGGTAGTGGTTGAGGTTGCACTGTTCAGGTGTCTTCTCCACATAAATGCGGCCAGGAAAGTTGCTGCAATGCATTAAATGCGGTGGTGGCAACTTTATTTGTAAGATATTTCATGATATCCCCGCACTTAGGCGTGCCCAGAGCTAACTCCTTACTGAGGAATCTTCAGTATATCTACTTGATCAAGTTCTCTAGAGATCCGACGAGTGGAATCTCTTCGGACCAGCCAGGTTGTCTTCGGACGCAACATTCGTCCTTTCTTGCTTGCATTTTCACCAGGATGGCAAAGCGTTGATCCCTTTAACCTATTCGGACAGAAAGTTATATTCAAATTGGGCCCCAGGCCCAACATATGGCGTTGGGCTTTCTCACCCACAATAGCCCCTCAAAATTCCAATTTTTCCCTCGTATCCGAAGAGAAAAAGTGGGGTTTTGACCTTTTACCAAATGAACGCATTTAATTTCTGACTCCGCACGTGTGTATGCGCATGAATCTAGGCGCCTTTTTTATTACCGCTGCTGTTGCATCGTTTCCGAGGCGTCATTAATTGCTCCAGGCGGCGTCTTGTCCATGAAATCTAATGGCACGTCGCAAATCCAACGGACGAGATTTTCCTCAAAATCTCGGGCGGGATAAATCCCACCACTTTGCCTACCTCTATATAAAGTCCCAAAAGGGGGTTATTTTCTCACTTTGCAAATTTCAGACTCTCCAGCGAACTCAAGCATTCAGACTCCCAAAGCCTCTTCTGTCATCTACTTCGACTCGTCCCAGAATCTACTACGATCTTCCCGCAAGGCTAAAGGACATCCTCCAATTCGATTCTGCGTAAGTTCTTTGTTCGAGATTTTCAAAATCTATTCGGATTGCCTCTTCGGCCTTTGGTAGCTTTCCCTAGTCGCAGTTTTGAAATTTCCCCCCTATCTAACCTGATTGACAATGGGTAGATTTAAATATTTAGTAGATAGTCCCTTAGAGATAGAGAAGTTTAGGGCAACGTATCGCATTCCTCAGGATGTGGGCCTAAGGTATTGCTCTGCAGAGGGGTTATTATTGGACCGAGAAGTGGGTGAGGTTATAATCCCCATTAGCGCTTTCCTGGAGGGAGGGATGACCATCCCCATGGGTCCAGTTACCAGAAGTTATCTTACCGCCCATAGACTTAGCCCTGACCAGTGCGCACCTAACACATTTAGGATTTTAGGATCAATCGACGACCTAAACCGTCAATTAGGATTGGGACTTACCTGGCACGATGTGGTACACATGTACAAGTGCCGTACCAAAGAAGGAGCGGGATACTATCTAAGGTCCCGGTCCGATGTCGTCAGACTCATCTCCTGTCTCCCCAATTCTAATAAAGGGATGAAAGACGATTATCTGATTGTCTCGGGCGCATGGCATGATGGGATTCATTGCCCAACCCAACTAGGAAAGCCAGGTGGGATATCCCCCCTTGAGATTTTCTAACCCCTTTTTTTTTTGCTTCCAGCTAATCGGACTTCCCTCTCTCATTTCAATTTTTTCTGACAGTTCTATTGCAATGTTTACAGATAGAAACCACGTCGCTCCTAGGCTGAGTCTCACAGATACCGCGGCTCTGAACTACCTTCTTCGGTCGGAGATCTTTGTAAGCGAAGACGGGCAGCTTAGGGCCGCTCACTTCATCCTCGGCTATACCCCAAAGTCTGAGTTTCAGCCGATTGGCAACACAATAACATTCGGGGATCGCTGCATCAACCGCATTGACGTGGCTCGGAAAGGCTTTCTGGCCCCGTTTGACCTTGCACCCGTGCCACATCCGAACCCACAGGGCGTTCTATTGCTCGTCCAGCCCGTTCAGCAGGTCCCTCTTCAGCCGGAAGCAACGGGAGAGAAAGTAGCCTCATCGACCCCTTCGCTTGACGAGCAAATCGACCAGTTCAAGTTTGAAGGGGAAATCTCGGAGGAAGTTCAAATTTTGTCTGACGACGGGGTATTTGATAGGCACTCAGTTGCTCCGCTCTTAAATATAACCGTGCCTAACGACTCTGAAGAAGAAGATATGCAGAGTCTAACGGATTTGATGAAGAACAGGAGGCCGAAGGTCATGACCAAAGGTACTGGTACATCCCAGCCCACGGTCAATCTTCCACCCCCCCTCCTCCTCCCCCAGCCCCAAGAGATCCCGGCCCAAAGCAACTGCCGGACCCGAAGAAGAAAAGGGTGGTGACGGACATTGAAGAAGGGGAAGTGGTCCCTCCGAAGGGTACTAAGCACCAAAAGACGGCCCATGATACGAGAAGTAGAAGGGCTTCTTCTACTGAGAGCAGGGAAGAACCCTTGGCCGCAGACGTGCGGCGAGGGACTAGGGTGTGGTCCCCGAAGCTGACACTGGACGGGGCAGCCATCCCATCTGATGCTTCCCTCTGAAACTACGCTGGAGGGAAGGCTGGGCACATAGCAGAGGCACTGGAGTAGCCTCTCCTCCTTCCGAAGGACATGGAGTCCTATCGGCGCTTCAACCAACAGGAGCTCTTTCTGTCCCTCAAAAGGGATATAGCCATGGTGAGATAAGCGATATTCTCTTGTAGCTCTCATGTGCGTTCACAACTTAACGTAAAATTCTTTGGTTGCTATGCAGATTACCTAACAAATTTACGTGGCTGAAGAGTGGAATAAGAAGAAAGATGTTGAAGTGCAAGCCGAAGCCCAGTCCAGGGAGGAGGCTGAGAAAGCATTGGGCAGAGCGAAAGACGAGTGCGCCCGCATCTCCGAGCAACTGAAGGAGGAGGCGAAGGCAAAGAAAAGTCTGGAGGCAGGCCTGAAGAGTGTTAGAAAGCAAGCCGAAGACCAACGCCAGAAGCTGTATACCACCGAAATCAATCTGGAAACAGAGAGGGCGTTGGTGAAAGAACTCTGGGCTGAGCTTAACAAAGCCAAGGACGCTGCTAAATTGGCCAAGGAGGACGCTCAGTTGGCCAAGGAAGCAATTGAGGCTGAGAAGCAGGCTGCCTACATGCTGGGGGTGCAAAAGACCCAAACGAGGCTGACCGAGGAGTTTGCTAAGGTCTGCAGGGAGTATTGCGACATCACGTGGGGCAAAGGCCTTGATGCGGCTGGAGTCCCCCCAGAGTCTGACCTGAGGCAGCCTAGGAGTGTTTACTACCACCCTGACATCTGCGACCTGCCAGTTACCTTGAAAGCTCCCTCGGCTGATCAGAATCCTGCCGTTCTAGCTGAGACAAGTCAGGCACCTCTTCAGACTGGTGACGCGGGCGATCTGCCAACAACTGACCCAGTGCCTCAGAAAAAGGCTTAGGGCGCACTTTCTCAATTTGTAATAGTTAGGACCCATTATCATTTATTTTGTAACGAAATTACCTCTTTAAGGAATGAAATGGTTTACTTTGTCTTTATTGGTTTTATGTTATAGGTTAAGTTGCGCCCTCACAGCTAATAATGACAGCTTGATAACCGAGAATCACCCAAAACCATGGTAACATTTTGAACGTGGCTGAACGAGGCTTTATAATAACAACAGTTGACGTAATTTAGCTTAAATTTGCATATTGCGCCAAACACCAGACTAGACTAATAACGTAGGCAAAAATACATGAGAAACATAAATGAGTGTTAACCAACCCAAATCATCTGGTCCGAGGACTACAGGCATGATTGAATTTAAGTTTAAACACTTTAAAAGGAACGTAAATGAGTGTTAACTAACCCAAATCATTTGGTTCGAGGACTACAGGCATGATTGAATTTAAGTTTAAACACTTTAAAAGGAACGTAAATGAGTGTTAACTAACCCAAATCATTTGGTCCGAGGACTACAGGCATGATTGAATTTAAGTTTAAACACTTTAAAAGAACGTGAATGAGTGTTAACTAACCTAAATCATCTGGTTCGAGGATTACATGCATGATTGAATTTAAGTTTAAACACTGAGGAACGTGAATGAGTGTTAACTAATCCAAATCATCTGGTCCGAGGACTACGGGCATGATTGAATTTAAGTTTAAACACTTGAGAATCGTAAAGGAGTGTTAACTAACCCAAATCATCTGGTCCGAGGACTACAGGCATGATTGAATTTAAGTTTAAACACTTGAGGAGCGTGAATGAGTGTTAACTAACCCAAATCATCTGGTCAGAGGACTACAGGCATGATTGAATTTAAGTTTAAACACTGAGGAACGTGAATGAGTGTTAACTAATCCAAATCATCTGGTCCGAGGACTACAGGCATGATTGAATTTAAGTTTAAACACTGAGGAACGTGAATGAGTGTTAACTAATCCAAATCATCTGGTCCGAGGACTACAGGCATGAATGAATTTAAGTTTAAACACTTTAAAAGAACGTGAATGAGTGTTAACTAACCCAAATCATCTGGTCCGAGGACTACAGGCATGATTGAATTTAAGTTTAAACACTTGAGGAGCGTGAATGAGTGTTAACTAACCTAAATCATCTGGTCCGAGGACTACAGGCATGATTGAATTTAAGTTTAAACACTGAGGAACGTCAAATGAGTGTTAACTAACCCAAATCATCTGGTCCGAGGACTACAGGCATGATTGAATTTAAGTTTAAACACTGAGGAACGTAAATGAGTGTTAACTAATCCAAATCATCTGGTCCGAGGACTACAGGCATGATTGAATTTAAGTTTAAACACTTGAGAATCGTAAAGGAGTGTTAACTAACCCAAATCATCTGGTCTGAGGACTACAGGCATGATTGAATTTAAGTTTAAACACTTTAAAAGAACGTGAATGAGTGTTAACTAACCCAAATCATCTGGTCCGAGGACTACAGGCATGATTGAATTTAAGTTTAAACACTTGAGGAGCGTGAATGAGTGTTAACTAACCCAAATCATCTGGTCAGAGGACTACAGGCATGATTGAATTTAAGTTTAAACACTGAGGAACGTGAATGAGTGTTAACTAATCCAAATCATCTGGTCCGAGGACTACAGGCATGATTGAATTTAAGTTTAAACACTTGAGAATCGTAAAGGAGTGTTAACTAACCCAAATCATCTGGTCCGAGGACTACAGGCATGATTGAATTTAAGTTTAAACACTTTGGAACGTGAATGAGTGTTAACTAACCCAAATCATCTGGTCCGAGAACTACAGGCATGATTGAATTTAAGTTTAAATACTGAGGAACATGAATGAGTGTTAACTAATCCAAATCATCTGGTCCGAGGACTACAGGCATGATTGAATTTAAGTTTAAACACTTGAGAATCGTAAAGGAGTGTTAACTAACCCAAATCATCTGGTCCGAGGACTACAGGCTTGATTGAATTTAAGTTTAAACACTTTAAAAGAACGTGAATGAGTGTTAACTAACCCAAATCATCTGGTCCGAGGACTACAGGCATGATTGAATTTAAGTTTAAACACTTGAGGAGCGTGAATGAGTGTTAACTAACCCAAATCATCTGGTCAGAGGACTACAGGCATGATTGAATTTAAGTTTAAACACTGAGGAACGTGAATGAGTGTTAACTAATCCAAATCATCTGGTCCAAGGACTACAGGCATGATTGAATTTAAGTTTAAACACTTGAGAATCGTAAAGGAGTGTTAACTAACCCAAATCATCTGGTCCGAGGACTACAGGCATGATTGAATTTAAGTTTAAACACTTTGGAGGCTCATTAGTACAATAAAATGGTAGCATGACTGAACGAAGAATTCTTTTAATTGTAGTACTTTTTGAGGTTATTTACATTCCATGGCCGGGGCACTACATGGTTATCCAGATCTTCTAGGAAGTATGCTCCAATGCCAGCCCTTGAAGTAATGCGATATGGTCCTTCCCAGTTTGGTCCTAGTTTCCCCCAAGCTGGATTCTTTGCATTCCCTACCACTTTCCTCAGTACTAAATCACCAAGCTCTAGGGGTCTTAGTCTTACGTTGGCGTCGTAGCCCTGCTTAAGTTTCTACTGGTAATGCGCCAATCGGACCATTGCATTTTCCCTCCGCTCCTCGATTAGATCTAAGCTTTTTTCCAGCTGCCCATCGTTGCCGATTGGATTAAAAGAACTAGTCCTGTATGTTGGGAATCCGGTGTCCACAGGTATAATAGCCTCAGCCCCATAGGTCATTGAGAATGGGGTTTCTCTAGTAGACCTTCGAGGCGTGGTTCTGTACGCCCACAATGCGTGGGGTAATTCTTCTACCTACCTACCTTTCGCATCATCCAACCTCTTCTTTAGTCCGCTAACTATGACTTTGTTAACAGCTTCGGTCTGCCCATTTCCCTGAGGGTAAGCAGGGGTGGAGTATCTGTTTGTGATTCCCAGCTCGCTACAATAACCCCTGAAAGTTTTGCTATCAAACTGAAACCCATTGTCTGAGATCAGGGTATGGGGGACCCCGAATCGAGTGACGATATTTTTTCAGATGAATTTCTTCACATCTACATCCCTGATATTCGCTAGAGGTTCGACTTCGACCCATTTGGTGAAGTAGTCTGTTCCGACCAGAAGGTACTTCTTGTTTCCTGCTGCTTTAGGGAATGGGCCCACGATATCCAGTCCCCATTGAGCAAAAGGTCACGGGCTGGATAGTGGATTAAGGGTACCACCCGGCTGATGTATGTTCGGCGCAAATCGCTGGCACTGGTCACACTTTTTAACGTATTCCTCGGTGAGCTAAGGATCTCCCTCCAGTATGGCTCCCACAGATCCCTTCATGCAATTCTTCTAACAGTGACTCAGCCGCTTCAGGGTGCATGCACAACAAATATGGGCCTGAATAGGATCGTTTGTACAGTTTGTGATCCTCGAACACCCAGAACCTTGTAGCTTTTCTCCGCATTTTGTCCGCTTCCCCTTTTTCTTCGGGCAACACGTCGTCCTTTAAGAACTTGATGATAGGATCCATCCAGCACTCGTCGGCCCTGACGTGATGGACCTAGACTGCCTTTTTTCTTAACTCTGTGGGTCTCTGCATATCCTCAATGAGGATAACCCTTAGTAATTCCTGTGCCGAAGAGGTGGCTAGGGTGGCCAATGAATCGACATGTGTATTACTACTTCTAGGGATGTGCCATAGGTTAAAAGATTCAAACTCAGACTGGAGGGACTTAGCCAGGCTCAAATACCCCTGCATCCTTTCGTCTTTCGCTTCGAATTCTCCCAACACTTGGCCGACGATCAACCTTGAGTCCGAGAATATCTCAACGGACTTTCCTCCCATCCTTTGTACCATCTTCATCCCCATCAGTAGAGCCTCATATTCTGCCTCATTATTCGTCGCTGAGAAGTCCATCCTTAGGGCTTTTTCAATGATAACTCTCTCAGGGGATATCAGCACTAGCCCCACTCCTGAGCCTCTCTGATTCGATGCGCCATCTACGTACACTTCCCAGGGCAAAGGGCTCCGTGAAGAAACCATACCAACGTGCCTTCCTTCCGCACCTAGGACTTGTGTTACTTCCTCTAAATGGGGCTCTGTGAACTCGGTGACCAGGTCCGCAAGGACCTGGCCCTTCACTGATATGCGAGGCATGTACTTGATATCAAAAGCCCCTAGGATCGTCCCCCATTTGGCGATCCTTCCCGTGTAGTCTGTGCTTCGGAGTATTGCTCTGAGCGGAAGCTGGGTGAGGACTATGACGGTGTGAGCTTGAAAATAGTGAGGCAACTTCTACGTACCGAGCACCACAGCTAGGATGGCCTTCTCTAGCGGCAAATAACGAATTTCAGCTTCATGTAGTGACTTACTTACGTAGTAGACCGGTTTTTGCACCCCACAGTCTGTCCGTATCAACACCAAGCTCACAGCGTTAGGAGCGACGGCGATGTAAACAAACAAGACCTCATCTGGTTCAGGACTGGACATGATTGGTGGCCGAGCCAAGTAGTCCTTAAGTTACTGAAAAGCAACAGCACATTCCTTCGTCCATTCGAAACCCTTCCACTTATTGATCAATGAGAAGAAAGGCCTACATCGATCTGCTGATCTGGAAATGAACCTGTTAAGGGCAGCAGTCATCCCCGTCAGCTTTTGAATTTCCTTGGGGTTCCGAGGAGCTCGCAAGTTGTTGATGGCCTTTATCTGATCGGGGTTAACTTCGATTCCCCTGTGAGTGACCATATACCCTAAGAATTTGCCTGATCCAACACCAAACGAACACTTGGATGCATTCAAGCGCAACCTGTGTCCCCTCAGGATTTCAAAAACATCCCTAAGATCCCCAATGTGCTCGGCTATGACCTTGCTTTTCACCACCATGTCATCAATATAAACTTCCATGCTTTTGCCCAGTTGCGGCTCGAACATTCTGGTCATCATTCTCTGATAGGTAGCTCCTGCATTTTTCAAGCCGAACGGCATTACCTTATAGTGGGAATTCCCTACAAGGGTTACGAAAGCTGTTTTCTTCTGATTAGCGAGAGCCAGTGGTATCTGATGATAACCTTGAAATGCGTCTAAGAAACTCATCCGAGGGTGTCCAACAGTAGCATCAACAAGTTAATCTATCTTCGGCATGGGAAACGAATCCTTCGGACAAGCTCTATTAAGATCAGTGAAGTCCACGCACACCCGCCATTTTCCGCTTTTCTTTTTTACCACCACTGTGTTAGCCAGCCATTCGGGGTAAAAAATTTCCTTAATTGCCCCTGCTTGCTTGAGTTTCATCACTTCCTCCCTGACTGCATTTGTGTGTTCCTTCGATGGACGCTGGAGCGGTTGCTTCTTGAGGACGATGGTGGGATTAACGTTTAAATGGTGGCAAATAAAATCTGGGCTTACCCCCGGGGCTTCCGCAGGGTCCCATGCAAATACATCAACGTTTGCCCTGAGGAACTCTATCAGCTCTTCTTTCTCCTGAGGAGGCAGCATGGATCCAACTTGAAAAAACTTTTCTGGATCGTTATCAACAACTATCCTTGCCAAGCTTTCGCACTCTACTTCTCCGGCCGAGGTTTCGGTGTCCAGCGCCGAAGGTTTTAATTGCTATAAACTCTCTTTGTTACAGTCCGAGGGCTCAGCATGCGGTTTGTGCTGGATAGCTGCCACTAGACATTGCCTGGACGTAAACTGATCTCCTCGGATCTCCTCGACTATCCCTTCGGACGGATACTTAATCTTCTGATGAAGTGTGGAGGATACGGCCCCGAGGGTATGAAGCCAAGGTCTGCCCACAATAGCAGTGTAGGGTGAGTAGGCATCCACCACTATGAAATCTACCTCCACCGTCTCAGGCCCGGTTTGCACAGGTAGTCTGATTTGGCCCTTCGGAGTGATCACTTTGCCATCAAAACTGACTAAAAGGGAACTGTACGGAGTTAGGTCTTCGGGAGACAAGTTCAGCCCCTTATATAGGTTTAGGTACATTATCTCTGTAGCGCTTCCCTGATCTACCATCACCCTCTTCACGTCGTATCCGCCTATTCTCAGAGTAACTACCAGGGCGTCGTCATGCGGCTGTATAGTCCCAATTTTGTCCTCGTCCGAAAATCCCAAAACTGGGACCTCAATCCTAGGCCTCTTCGGCTCTCTGTTAACACTCTCCGAGGGCATCCAAGCAACTGACAATACTCTGGAGGGGCAAGACCCCGTCCTCCCTGGTGCGGCAAAAATGACATTGATTGTACCCAAGGGAGGTTTTACAGAATCGCCCCTCCTAGGTCCCGCACTTGCCTGATTTCCCTGACTGTATGAGTGGTGTAGAAGTTGCTTTAACCTGCCTTCGCTGACCAGCTGATCCAGATGGTCCCACAGGCTCCTGCAATCCTCAGTAGTATGCCCATGGTCAAGGTGATATTGACAGTAAAGATTGTGGTTGCGCCTTTCAGGGTTTCCGACCATCTTGTTCGGCCTTTTGAAGAACTGTTCATTTTTTATTTTCTCCAGGACTTGGTGTACTGGCTCGCGAAAAATGGCATTGACCGTCTGGAAGTTCGCTGTGCTTTGTCCGATCTAGTCCTTTCTCGGCCTGTTGTGGTTCTGCCTGTCCGACCTGAAATCCCTCCCCTCCTGAGGGATAACCTTATCTTTTCCTTTGCTCTGCTGTTGGTCTTCTTCAACCCTTTTGTACTTGTCAATCCTATCCATCAACTGGCGTATACTGGTAGTAGGTTTACGCATTAGGGACGCTCTCAAGGGGTGTTCAGTGGAGAGGCCCAGCTTAAAAGAGCTGATGGCCACCAAGTCGCAATCCTCCTCCATCTCATTATACGTTTCCCAGAACCTATCCGAATATGACTTCAAAGTCTCACCCCCCTTCATACTGACGGACAACAATGAAGCCATGGATTGCGGAACCCTTCGGCATGTGACAAAACGCGAATCAAATGCCTGAGTTAGCTCTTGGAAAGAACTTATGGAGTTTGCTTTCAGGCCATCCACTGGTTGAAATGGCTCACATGCTCCACTGGGTCCATCCGGCCGTTGTAGACGGTGAATGTAGGCTGGTGGAAGCGTTGAGGAAGTCTAGCACTCTCGATGTTACATGTAAAGGGAGATCTGGAAATCTGATCCAAGACTTTACTCATAGCGTCATTCCCCATACCCCTAGGTAGGGGGCTTCGAGGGTTCCTCTCGCGATGACGCATGTCCTCATGGGTGAAAGACTTACTGACTGGTGTCCGATGTTTCTGTTTGTAGGCAACGTCTTGTTCGTCTTCAGAGTCTTCATCAGAGTACGAGGGACTGCGCTTCCTCTTCGCATGGTGCAACTCCCTCTTCAGCCTATCAATTTCTTTCTGCATGCTTTGGTTTTTCTCTGCATGGGACATGTGGCTCTCTCCGTACGACTGGTTTCGGTCGTCGGTGTGATGTGTACGCTACCCTCCCGACCCTGCCTCCGTTCTAGATGAAGAAAGGGATCGGTGTACTGAGATGAGCTGGACTCCGCTGGTCGTTGCCTTAGTTCAGCCATCTTCGAGGTGTTGCTTCCACCTTTGCTCAAGCTGTCCCCACAGACGGCGCCAATTGTGGGGTCAAAATTTGATGGACTAGGCACCAACTTTCCGTATTGTGAGCCCAACAAATCCCCAACAATAAATTTGTAGAGAATGGGTTGAACAGCTGGGCTGGTTATGGATTTAGCAACGGTACATGCAAGCAAACAGGGATAAAAAGGTTGTTCAGACCAATGTTTAGTAAAAATTGCTTCGGTCCGAAGAGGCTTAGTATTTATCAACTTAGTGAATACAATTTCCCCCCCCCTCCGTGAGACCTATTTCCTTTATATATACACCTTTCACTTCATCTTCACTGCACACTTGTTCTTCATCTAAGCATCCACTTGAGTACTAGTCACATCAGAAGTTTGCTTTAACCTGCAGTGAGTGGTAGTGGTTGAGGTTGCACTGTTCAGGTGTCTTCTCCACATAAATGCGGCCAGGAAAGTTGCTGCAGTGCATTAAATGCGGTGGTGGCAGCTTTATTTGTAAGATATTTCATGATATCCCCGCACTTAGGCATGCCCAGAGCTAACTCCTTACTGAGGAATCTTCAGTATATCTACTTGATCAAGTTCTCTGGAGATCCGACGAGTGGAACCTCTTCGGACCAGCCAGGTTGTCTTCGGACGCAACATTCGTCCTTTCTTGGTTGCATTTTCACCAGGATGGCAAAGCGTTGATCCCTTTAACCTTTTCGGACAGGAAGTTATATTCAAATTGGGCCCCAGACCCAACATATGGCGTTGGACTTTCTCACCCACATGTTATTAATAAAAAAATAATAATTTTACTAATGAGTTCGAGTTAAAATTAATAACAATATACTATTAATATATAACTTCATTGGATGTGATCCACTCATTCATACAACTTCATTGTCAATGGTAGGTAGCTACCTCCTCTAAGTTCCATTCGCTACTAGTGTTACTCCTATAGGATAATTCCCTCAATAACATTGTGTCGCTTCTCACATTGCCATCAGACTAGGAGATGCGACTGTGCATGTTTCTCATTGTCATGTAGGGAGTCGGGACCAATGTTGGTAAAAGAGTCAAGTGCACAAGCCTCTCAGAGGCCAGGCTCAAAGCGCAAGCACATATTTGAAATAGTTACAATACTCAAGACTAATCACACTGTTTAGCAGCTAAGACTAATCATACCGAGACACCTATAAAAGATTGAGTCATGTGACTTAAGCGTAATCTATCACCATTTGGGTTTAATATGTAGAAAATTTGTAAATTGCAAATTGTAGAGATCAGAGATTATATAAAAGTAGACATAACAGAAATTCACCTCATTAGATTGACTCAATAGCCAAATAATTAATTAATTCTTTTTATCCCAATGTAAAAATTTAAAACAAATGGTCTTAAAAAAAAAAAAAAAAAAAAGGTGTTTTTACATATAATGTCATTTAATTAAAGATGATATTGTCTCTCAAAAAAGATCATCAAAAATTATCTCAAGTAAAAAATATAAAACTCGGGTATAGTATTATTATTATTATCACTACAGCTTTGAGCATGATGTGTTTGAGAGTGTAGTAGAGAATCTCGCGTTGGTGGTGGGTCTTGCACCGTAGGTATTTAGAAAAGAAAAGGAGAAGTACATTAATGAATATTGACATGACAAAAGGGCAGAGATATTTATGTAATTTCAAAAATCCTTACTCTCCAAAAGAAAAAAAAAAAAATCTCTCCCAATGCGTCAGACTTGAGACTTTAATGACATCTCATTACAACGTTTCAGAAGTTAGAAGAAACAACCATCTCTCACTCTTCTGTCTTTCTCTCAACCCAGTCTCTCCAAAACAAATATGAACCTCCCAAAACAGTAAGGATGCAGGGACTGTCACATTTCAAGTATGACAAGGCCTTACTGTAAATTTCAAAATTTTAGCTTTCACTAACAGTAACTATCTCAAAGTAAGAGCCAAAATGCATACAATATATATATATATATATATATATACACACCAAAGGCAAATGTTAACCAGCACAGTTTCACAGTAACCAAAGGACGCGAAATAGTATCTAAAGGCAGAATATGATATCAAATACAATAATCAAGCCTTCCCATTGCTTTTGTAGAATGGACAGAAAATTACGTAGAACGATGCCAACACGAAAAAAGAGATGCAGATTCACGTGAAAGACTAGAAACGGAGCAGGCGCAAATCATGCAGTCTACATTATGCCCAGTCAACCAATAGATTGAGATCTCATGCAACCTCTAGGGTATTGTAAGATGTGCAGTAACACAAATCTCAGCCGCGGAAGGCATCCGATGGCTCTGTGAAGTGCCAGCTCATCAATCCGTGTGAAGGTGAGAAAATCCTAACAAGCCGCCACCCTCGGTTTCTGCTTCTTACCCAAACCACATCCGCGTGCCCACCTTCATCTCTACTCTAACTCTCCTCTTTTTCTAGTTGACTTAGCGAACTTTCAAGACCTATAGATACTTTTTATAATTGTCCGTGAATGATTTATCAGTTTCTTAGGTTTATCAGTCATGTATTAAAACACAAACTCTCTTTTTTTTTAGCCCATGTAGTTTCGTGTAGACAGCTTCTCGGTGGAGTATTCCTTTTTTTTTTTTGGACTTCTTTTTCTAGTCAATATGATTCCAGGTGAATATGTATATTGGATATCCTCAATCATGAGAGACTTCTTTTGGACTTCTTTTTAAAGTCAAACTAGGACTGAGTAAGTATTTAAACTCTTACCGTTTGGATTTTTTTTTTTTTTTTTGAGAGTATTACACACTACTTTTAGAATTAAAACACTACATTTTAGGATTAAAATTGAGCTTTTTACCGTAAAAGTAAAACAAAATGGTAGTTGTTAAATTTTAAATATAAACTCTTTTTAACTTTTTGTTATGGATTTATAGTACATTGTTAAATTTTAGAATTAAAACTCTACATTTTAGGATTAAATACAACTCGATAGCTGTCATAAATAAAAGAGCAACAACACCACTAAAAAGAAAAAAAAGTGGATGCACATTTGGAGCCTTCCTTAACCAAAAAAAAAAAAAAAACTAAAACAAATTTTTTTTGTGTATTTTACGGTAAAAGAAAAAAATGATAGTTGCTAAATGTTAAGAGAAATGATATGTCCACAATATTTTTACAACAAATTTTAAATAGCAGGTTGTTAAAGCATTCACAGCAGTGGTTGTAAAATTTTAGTTATTTAGCTACACAAAAAGTCACTTTATCTATTTTAGCTACACACGTACTACAGCAGTGAATCTATTTTAACTTTTAACACAATAAAATAATATATATCCACAATCAGCTATTTATTATTTGTTTCTCACTATTCATCTTCCCTCTGTCTTCTCCCTCTCTTCCCTCTCTTCAACCCACAGCCCCTGCCCCTCACGGCACCAACACCATCACCATCACCATCACCACCACCACCACCACCACCACCAGTCCACAACAGAAAAGAAAAAAAAAACCACAGAAAAACTCATTAAAATAATAATAAAAACATCCACAGATAAAATAAAAAAAAAAAAAAAAAAACCAGCACAGCGGAACAGATCGGCGATGGACGATGAAAGTTTTACAATGTGAAATACCCAGGATATTCATCGTTTAAAGCATGGTCCAAACGCCTATTTAAAGGCCTTGCTTAGCTGCCTTTCTTGCATCAGCACTCAGCAGAGCTAGCACCCTAGACCACCATCAAACCCACCATCTGAGCTTGATTGATAGAGAAGAAACAAGACCAAAAGGCACAACACTCACCGACCCATGCCATCGCCGATCACCGATCAACCATCGCCGAACCAGATTCGCCGAATCAAACCCAAACCACCGTCGAACCTGACCAGCCATCGTCGATCACGCCATCGCCGACCACTGACCCACGCCATCGCCGATCACGCTATGAGACTGAGTCTGATGAAAAGAAAGAGAGAAAAGATAGAGAAGGAAGAGAGTGAGCTGAGACTGAGTTTGACGAAAAGAAAGAGAGAAAAGATAGAGAAGGAAGAGAGAGAGAGCAAAGACTGAGTTTGAGAGAATATTTTAATAAATAGGAGAGAGAATAGTTAAATAAAATATTATTATTAGTTTTAGCTTCAAGCTACAGTGCACATGTATCAATAGATGTGCACTGTAGCAATTCAT
Organism: Quercus glauca; assembly: GCA_023736055.1. Classification (NCBI taxonomy): domain Eukaryota; kingdom Viridiplantae; phylum Streptophyta; class Magnoliopsida; order Fagales; family Fagaceae; genus Quercus; species Quercus glauca. The sequence continues at coordinate 1,031,819 of CM043315.1, forward strand.
GTATAATTTATAGATATAGCTCCACTGCTATAAGCTATTTTTTGTGATTTTGAAGCTAAATTTTAGCATTATAGCATTATAGCATTATAGCTTCACTGCTGTGAATGCTCTTACTAGTTGTTATTGTTAGGTTAAAAAAGTAATCTCAGTGCTAAATTCAAATTTGAACTAATAACAACTAATTATTTATGATTTGATGAAATAATGTTGTAAAAATGTTATGGATATAGCACTTTTCAAATTTTAAATATAAACTCTTTCTAACTTTTTGTTATGGATGTGTAGTATATAGCTAAATTTTAGTATTAAAACACTACATTTTAGAATTAAATACAACTTGTTAACTTCTCCTATCATATATAAAATTACAAAAAAACAAAAACAAAAACCACATCAACAACTCCCAAAAAAAATGTCAGCCTTTTATTGTAAAACAAAAAAGGTAGTTGTTAAAATTTAAATTTTAGCTTTTTTTTTTTACTTTTTGTTATAGATGTGTAGTACAAGGCAAAAATTTTAGGACCAAAACACTACATTTTAAATTAAAATTAAATTAAAAAAAAAACACCTATAACAGCACTAAAACAAAAACTATCTTCCTAAGACAAAAGGCTGTATGGTCCAGACAAGGTCAATGATCACTAGTTCAGGCCAACATGAGAGTGAGAACGCTTCCAATCATCCCAACCGCGCCCATCAGTCAACACTAGCCATGCAACTGCCTTCCATCCAACAAATTCAGTCTCTGCTAGCCGCTATGGTAGAGCTGACCCATCAGAATCAAGAACTGACTCGGGAAATCAACCAAAACTTTAAATATATAAATGATTGTAAATGATTGTAACACTCACTTTAAATATATTCTTCTTTCAAAACTTTCAAAGGAAAACTAAAAATTCTCTGGGACTTTTCCAAAATTTCTGTATTTAGAATGTAATAAACTTGGTTGTATCCTAGGGATATGTTCGTAGTAACATTTTAGCAACTCTTCGGTGGGTGCATATATTGTCTAAGGTTAACGTGCTTTATGGCTCCAAATTGTCAAATGTTTTGTATGATTATTAAATCACAATATTTTTTTATTATATATTTTGGTAGTAAAAATTTGATGTGTAGTCCCTTTTTTTTTTTTAACGTGAGAAGTGTTACTTCCTCTTTTAGTAGAAATAAATTGAAAGAAACTGTGGCAATGAAATTAGAAAAAATATATTTAGAGAATCTTGTACTTTCTCAACAATGAAAGGGAATGCATTTATTCCCCATACGGTAATCACGTGGGCTTATTCTTGAATTGCCACTGTTCATTAACGTACTTGATGCCTGATACTAATGAAAATTGTTGCACCATGTACCATGGCGCGTCGTAAACCGTAGCATCTCAAACCCGTTTTGTATTTTCATGGGTCCATTGCTCTACAATTGGAACCCGTACAATTTTATAGGTTGATCCTTCTTGCTTATTTCTTCATAAATGGGCTTGAGAATTGAAATATTCTCATCAGAGATGTCCGGGCCTGAAAAGAACAACAAGACATTCTTTCTTTTCACCACTTCTATATAATATATATAGCTAATAATCGGATTGTGGAATACAATTATGAAACTTACGTTATGTCAACACCAACACAAATTCGTTTTTATAGGTTGATCCTTCTTGCTTATTTTTTCATAAATGGGCTTGAGAATTGAAATATCCTCATCAGAGATGTTTGGGCCTGAAAAGAACAACAAGACATTCTTTGTTTTCACCACTTCTATATAATATATCTATACAATAACTAATAGCCGAAACGTTTAACTTTTTGTTGACCGCGTCTCATTGCACCATGTGACTACATAAATTATTGACACGTCTGCATTTAAAAATACTGAACAATTATTTCTTTTGGGATTTTAACTTACCGTTTAGTTCAATTCGTTTCACAAGATATTAACTTGAACAATTGTGCTTTTTTTCATTTTGTTGATTCAATTTTCAGTAACTAACTAACTACATAATATATATATATATATATTAAAACAAAAAATTGTCATTGAGAAGAAAACATAAGTAAGGCGTAAGGAGAGAAAAAAGAGAGAAATTTGAGGGCACTACAACTGTCAAGCAAGCATAGGCCAGCATCCCACAACCGGAATTGGTAAATGTATTCTGAATAGACAAATTTAGATTTGGTTATTTTGGTTAGATTGATCTAACAGTGTTTGTGATGATTATAGATTTTTGGTCTCTCTCTTCTTTTTGTTTTTTCTTTTCTTTCAGATTACTTCTTCTTCGTTTTCATCGGCATCCATCGGCGTGTTTTGCTCTGCATCTTCTTCTATACTTTCTCCCTCTCTCTCTCTCTTATTTTTTTTCTCACTTTTTCACGTGAAAGTTGAAACTAGACTCCTCAGTAAAAGACGTGCAGCATTCAAATCTACTTTTTGACAAACGTGTAGCCATCGAAAGAGGATAATACAGAATTTTGATTAAAAGATAAAGTAGAATGAAATATGATAAGTCAAAAAATGAGGAAATAGGTGGTACTGTGGAAGAGATAAACTAAAACAAGGAAAAAAAATTAAAATTAAAATAATAGTGAATGCCTGGAGCCATGGAGGACAATAAATGAGAGTTGAAATATGGGCAGATTGCAATATTAGAAAGCCACACATTAGGATTAGGATTAAAAAAAAAAACGTATCAAAGTAAAATTCAAAACCAAATAGAAAAAGAAGTCCCTCTCTCTTTGGGACGTTTCCTCTATATATATATATATATATATATATTAAGCACTCTCAATTTCTCTCTCTCTTTGAGTGTTCTAATCTCTCCGTCGAGGTAAAAATTCTCTCATTCACGCTTTTGTTTTTGAAATAGTTTTGGCATATTTTGATTACAGCTTTAGCTTCTTTGTTAGTTGTTTATTTCAATTTTGTTTATTATTGGTGTTATTTTTATTTTTATTTTTGGTGTGAGTGGATCTAGGGTTTAACATTTGTATTCAAAACTAATGTCTTTCTTTATATTTTCTTTGTAAAGATTTTATTTTATTTTGTGCCTATGACTGTTTATGGTTCCTTTTCATTGTTTAGAATTTAGAACCAATAAATCTTAATGCAATTTTTCTCTAAATAAATAAATAAAAATCAAACCAAACCAAATTTTTTGGGACAGTGCTTTAATGTATACTTATAAAATATTGACTTTTTGATGAGGACGACTCTGATTTGCTTCTTATGTTAAAAAAAATTAAAAAAAAAAAAAAAAAAAAAACTCTTCACTTTTATTTATTAAATTTTATGTTAGAATATGTTCATGAACAGCGATTTTTAGAATATATGTTCATGAACGGTGAGGTTTTGAGGTTTGTAAGAATTGTTGTTGAAGTTTTTTTTTTTTGGTTTTTTTTTTTTTTTTGAGAAACATATTTGTTGTTGAAGTTTGTGAAAAGTATTTGGTTTTGATTTTTTTTAAAAAAAATTACCATGCATATATGTAGATTTGAATTTTGATTTAAATTATGAAATTTGTTATTAGTAATTCCTCTCTTTTTGTTAAATATGGTCATGAAACAAGTTATAATTAATTGATTGATGGTCAATGTGATTGACCAAGAATTTAATATCACTTTACTATCAATTCATTAATATTAGAGGGTCTCTCTGTCCAAAAAAAAAAAACAATGGTTAATTCAGTTTGATTTTTAGACAATTTCCTAATTATATAGAATTTTTTTTTTTGAGAATACTAAATATTTTTAACAAGAGGGGAGAAGGTTTTAAAGAAACTTACTGTGATCTATATCCAAGTATAGATTGTGTTTAAGTAGGATATATAACAATGTGTAAAGAAATATATAGCAATGCATAGATACTACAGGCAAATATTATGCACCTCTTTGCAAGGTAATATATGAACTTAACTGAAAATTTACATTATTAATATTATTATAAAAAATGTAGAAAAAGTTCTTATTAAGTATTTATTTTAGAGCATACTTAAATTACATGAATTTTAATACATTCTAATACCATAATTTTGTGAATAATTTATTTCGGATCTTACTTTTAATAGTTTTCCCGTGCATCACACGGGTTAGCGACTAGTATATATATATATAGCTAATAATCGGTTTGTGGAATACAATTATGAAACTTACGCTATGTCAATACCAACACAAATTTGTTTTTACCCAAATTCATTTGCAATAGAGTAAAGAGACACAATTAATTTATTTAATTATGCAAAATAGAATCATAACATTGTAATAGTTTGATATTTCTGCCCTGGATAAGCTATGTTTGTAGGCTGAATACAATTTTAGATTTGGCACGGGTTTGATTAACAATTACCTATGATTTTTAGACATTGACCGTTCAATGAACCGTAAAAATAAATAAATAATAAATAAATAAAAAGTTCAAGATTTTTGAAGTCGGACCAAGGTCAAACTGAGGTTGAACCATGATTACGTCATAATTAATTTAATAATTATTTAAAATATAAATATTAAATTAGTACAAATAGAAAAATTAACTCAAATAGTCCAATTAAATATAGAAATATATTCTTCTCAAATAAATAAATAACTAAATGTGTGTGTGTGGGGGGGGGGGGGGGGTCGTGTGTGGCCACCTAATTTTTTGTGTTTGTGCTCATATTTAATTGTTTAAAAATAAAAATAAAATAGTATTTATGTTGCATGGCCATAGCGTGTCACCTATGAAATTATGAATACATTAATTTAAACGTATTGCATGGCCACAACGTGGCACACTTGGAAGGTAGGAATCAACCACCACGCACCCTTGATGCGATGGTTACTTCACAAGATCCGACCTTAATAGGTCGGGTTTTAGCTGACCCATGAAGCACTAGGGTCGGGTTTGGGTTTTAATTATCGAACCCGAAGCAGGTTCGGGTCGGGTGCGGGTATTAGTAATACCAACCTCGAACTCGAACCCAACCTGTTTAAACTAAAAGTAAAATTACAAGAAAAAAAATAATTTTAACTGAGTTTTTTTTTTTTTTTTTTTTTTTTTTGCAAATTTTTTTTCAATTTTTTCTTGAACTTCTAAATATGCTATCTACAAGTTTTTGTGCAAAAATGCCGACATTGTATTCCTGTCAAAATTCATGGCTAGAGAAACCTTGGGGCATTATCGAAAAAAAAAATTCTGAATTTTTTTTTTCTTGCAAAAGATTTTTCCAATTGTTTCTCTAACCTCTATATATATTATCTACATGTTTTCATGCAAAAATGCCAACATTGTATTTCGGTCAAAATTCTTGGCCAGTAGGACCTTGGGCATTTCCAAACAAAATTTAAAAGATTTTTTTTTTTTTTTTTTTTTTTTTTTTTGCAAAAGATTTTTTCATTTGTTTCTTGGACCTTTATATATGCTATCCACAAGTTTTCGCGCAAAAGCATCGAAAATTGTATTCTGGTCAAAATTCTTGGTAGTAGGACCTAAGGGCATTTTCGAACAAGATTTGACCGAGTTATTTATTTATTTATTATTTTTTATTGCAAAAGATTTTTCCATTTATCTACAAGTTTTCGTGTAAAAATGCCGACATTGTATTCCAAAAAAAATTCTTAGCCAGCAGGTACTGGGGGCATTTTCAAACAAATTTATGCAATCTACACGTTTTCGTGCAAAGACGTTGACATTGTATTCTGGTCGAAATTCTTGGCCAAGAGGACCTCAGGATGTTACAGAACAAAATTTAACATAGTTTTTTTTTTCTTGCATGAGATTTTTCCTTTTGTTTCTCAAACCACTATATATGCTATCTATAAATTTTTGTGTAAAATGCCGAAATTGTATTCCGGACAAAATTCTTGGCTAATAGGACCTAGGGACTTTATCGAACGATATTTGACTAAGGTTTTTTTTTTTTTTTTTTTTTTTTTTTTTCTTGCAAAAGATTTTTCGATTTGTTTCTTGGACCACAATATATGTTATCTACAAGTTTTCGTGTAAAAACACCGACATTATATTCCAAAAAAATTATTGGCCAGCAAGGCCCAGGGGCATTTTTGAACAAAATTTAACCATTTTTTTTTCTTGGAAAAGATTTTTCTATTTGTTTTTGGGACCTCTAAATATGCTATCTGCTAGTATTTGTACCAAAATGCCGACATTGTATTCCTATAAAAATTCTTGCCCAGCAGGACCTGGGGGCTTTCTTAAACAAAATTTAACCGATTTTTTTTCTTGCAAAAGATTTTTGAATTTGTATCTTGGATCTCTAAATATGCTATATACAAGTTTTCGTGCAAAAATGCCGACATTGTATTCCAACAAAATTCTTGGCTAGCAGGAGCCGGGGGCATTTTTGTACAAAATTTGATAGCTTTTTTTTCTTGCAAAAGATTTTTCCATTTCTTTCTCGGACTAGTATATATGTTATCTACAAATTTTTGTGCAAAAACGCCAAAATTGTATTCCGGTCAAAATTCATGGTTAGTAGTACCTAGTGGCAAGGGATTGCTGCACATTTATACTATTGAGTTGAGAGAAAGAGAAGATGAGACTAGTTTGCTACTCCTACAGGCCCTACTTACTTAAAGCTTCTCTCGTCCAGGAGGCAAGGGATTGTTTCTTCCACAGCTGTCTCTACTTGGTCAAATGAATCAGACAGTGACTTGGAGTCCAATCTCGAGAGATTGTTTTAGGGGAAGGTCCTGCCCTTTTTCTTACCGTGTTTCAGTCGATAATTAGATATTGTTTCTAAAGCAATATATAGTATTCGTTTGGATAGCACGTCATTCCACTTAATTATGCATTCCAAGTTTTGCGCTGGGACCCACGCGCACGCGAAGCTGAAGGAAACGCAGTTCTGCTGCTGCCCGCACCGTTTCATTTAAAGAAATTCTCTCTATGCGATGTTTCATTAAGCTCTCACTACGCACCGTTTCAAGAGCTAAAACAAGTATACCCATAACAAGCCAGACTTGCACGTACTGTTCATTGCTTTGGAGTGTGCTGATGAAACGGTGCGCTCAACTACTGATTTTGGAACCCTTGCGTGTACTGTTCATCGCAGAAGCTGGGAGAATCATCTCTGATCAAAACGGTGCGTTGCCTCTCAACGGCTATTTCCCATTCTCCTCAAGCTTTCTGCTTTTTCTCTCAACTACCGTGGCAGAATGCCTTCAATCCCCTTCAATGCTCTGTCCGAATCCTCTTCAATGTCTTGCACCTACCCACCAACCACAAAGCTATCAAAACAGAGCACACCAGTTGATGAAAGCAAACCCATTACGCGGTATTTACAGAAAAGATCTATATTTATGACTTTGTATTACTACGAATATTTTAATGAAGGGGTTGTATGTATAATAAAGTTTTGGGATATAATTTATTAATAAGGCCTAGAGTGCAATTATATTCTTATAGTAGTATTGAATATAATTAATGGTAACTTTGGACTTGTCAAGAGTTGACAGAAAAGCTCAAGGCCCATTGGAGTTAGAGTCTTATTTGTTCCCTTTGATCCCATCTCAAGCCACAAACTTAAGCCCAATTGGGTAGGCCAAAAAGGCTAACCCAATTAGATAATCAGTCATTATTTAATAAGAGTTATTAAATAAAAGAACGACAAGGTAGTTAAAACGTACGTATGATGAAAAGAAAAGAAATCAGTTTTTCTCCACAAGGAGAAGAAGAAGAATTTTATTTGAGAATCTATGTACAAAAGGACTGATTGAGAGACCACACATCTTGGGCACCATGTGGAATTGAGATGAAGATTAAAGGTATTCTCAAGTTTTTTGTTTTGAATTTCACTGCACCAAGGTACGCTTTCTATTCTTTGTTCTATAATTTAAGGTTACATGTTATCTCTCATCAATGAAGTAGATCCGTGTTTGTTGCTTCTGCTGTATGTTTTGTATGAAATGCAAAACCAGATTTTCCAACAAAGACTTGGTTTAATTTTGTTGGAAAATGCACCTAGGTCCTTTTGCCCAAGACTTTAGACCGGATATAAAAAAAAAAATTAAAAAAAAAGCGCTAGAAAAACCAGAAAACTTAAAAAAAAATAAAAAAGGAAAAAAAAGAAAAAAGAAAGAAGGGTATATAGGAATCCAGCAAATCCAATGCTCACTTCTCACTCACCGTTTTTGGAAAAAAAATTATATTATATTACCTTAGATGTGGTTTTTAGATTTTTATTTAGTCCGGTTAACATAACTAGAGTCTACATCCTCTATAAAAGCTAATTAATGAGCTTGTACTTTTACAGGGCAATTTTGTCAAAAACTCAATTAATGAGCTCCTAATTTCCTGCAATAGAAGTTTTTCAGAAGTCAATTTCGTCACAACTGTGAGTCTATACACTTTCCATGAAGCTTTGCTTAATGCCATCATCTTTTGGATTTTTTTTTTTTTTTTTTTGGTGGAGAAACTATTATCTTTCGAATTAGAGTCTACATCCTTCTACAAAAGTTAATTATTTGGAAAAAGATTATATTTTTATTACCTTGAGAGCCAATATATGGTCAGTCTCTCATTCAGTCATTGAATATATCCCATGTAAAAAAAAAAAAAAACTTGATAGCTTTATCGGCTATAGCCAGTCATTTTATCTCTTGCTAGGCACCAAACCATTAACTGAACTAACCTATGCAACACGTTCATCGTATCATGTGGAAGATATTGGTCTGTTTGATTCTCATATTTTATTTATAGTTTTCAGATCCAAACCGTTCAAAAACGGGGTAGAATGAGAGGTTTAGAGTTTTTCAAGTCAAACTAAGGTTCGGCCAAGATCGAACCGTAATGATGTCATAATTGATTTAATAATTAAATAATATAAAATATATATGAAAAATTAGCTATATAGACTAAAATAATATTTGTAGTTGATTAATTATTTATGGATTAAAGATAAAAATAAAATTTTCTTAATTAATTACGAAAGTTATATAAATATTATCCTACTGTTAGTTTAAATATTTCGACAAATCCAAACTTAATTTTATGAAAGTTAATTACTAATATAATTGAATAAAATTTTACTTTAAATTTAAATATATGAAATGATATAGAAATACTTCAAGTCTCCAACGGTGAAGTATGAAGCATCCAGCACAAAAATACAATTTCGAAAAGAAAAAAGAAAAAGTATACTAATGAATATTGACATGAACCAATTGGGGTTAGCCAAGTGATTAGGCACTTGGTCTCAAAGTGGCTGTCTTGAGTTTGACTAGGAGCTCTCTAGTTCAAGTTCGGGCACCAACACTTTAAAAAAACTTCATGGGCCAGCGATTTACCTTGCTATGGGCTCACCTGTTGTGAACAATGATTAGTTTTTAGTTGAAAGTTTTGAAGAAACACGATGGGAAACAAAAAAAAAAAATATACATATTTTTTTTTTCAAAAAACACAAGTGCCTAAGACTGTAACCCATACGACATCTTTTTTTTTTTTTTTTTTTTTCAGAAAAATGCAAGTGACAAGACACTAGACGAGACCACTCAGTGACACGAGACTCCTCCTCACACATGTTTTTTTTACTGAGAATTAAAGTTCAACTAGAAATATTTGACAATTTTATATTAAAAGAAAAATAGCATCACCAAAATTTAAAACATTCACTAGAACCAAAATAGCAAAACCAGAATATTTTGTAAGCCCTTAACATATAAACTTAAAAATTTAAGCTAAACTTGTTAGGCGTGATTTGTAACAATTCAAGCAACCAAAAATGCAAATATTTTCCACAAGAAACCAAAAGAGCCACAGTTTATATCTTTAAAATGAATTACAAGAACAAAAAATACTATTCACTAGCAAAATACCTATCTGCATGGTCAATCCAAATTTAAAAAACTGAACATATACCTAAAAAAATTAGGAAAAAAAAAAGAGAAATTTCATAATAATTTTTTAGCATACATCATGAGTTCACGACCAAGCAACATAATTTCTGGACTAATGTCAGAGACAACACCGTGGTGGTTGCTAGCTGTAGCCTAGGAGATTCAACAATGGTGTGAGAGATTTTTTTTTTTTTTTTTTTTTTTTTTTTTTTAAAAACAGAGCAAAAATAGGGTAAAATGTGTATTTGGATATCGCTTATTTTGCTGAAAACTGAAAACTAAAAACAATAAAAATAATAATAAAAAAGTTGTTGTTAACGCTGAAAGTACTGTTTATTTGCATGTTTGCACTGTTTATAAGATTGGTCAGTTAAAATAAAAAACAAAAAACAAAAAACAAAAAAATAAAACAAAACAAAAAACGCAAACGTAGTAGATTTCATCAGAATCCAAACGCCTTATAGGTGTCAATTTTCTATGCATTGGATTAAATAAACTATTGAGATTAAAGTTATTGCACACTGTACAATACTCTAGATATTACACGGGATCTCAATCCCTTATAATAACAGAAACGGGATACAAAATGTCCTCGTTCACTTTGAACATCTCTCTGACTGGGTGTGTTTCAGTTAGATTTTTCTGGTCACATGAATCATCTCTAGCATTCATGCCCATCTCACTTTTTTAGTATTCTCGGATTCAGATCCATTTGGCCGTAGAAGATTTGATGAATTGATGTACCTGCCTCCATTCTTTGATTGATCAAAATAATAAATGAAGCATGATTTAGGGCACTACAACTACCAAAAAAAGAAAAAAGAAGAAGGTTTGACTGTCGTGCGTGGTGGATAACTCTCTAGGACTCTGGGCCAGTTTTGAATGCCACCGCCACATCTTTTGCTTGGAAAAAATGGTTTTCTCACCGAATACCGATTAAAAAGCTGCTCACATGCTCATCAATGAAAAAGCTCCTCACATAAATGATAAATGTGCTACTTGGGTTTTATGACTTTCACCTGTTTCTTGAATTGTTACTGTAGCACAGCTTTTTAAAGATGACAGCTAATGTGCTTCACTATTTGAGAGAGTTTTCAATAATCATATTGATGTAGGACAACCACAAACAACAATAGAACAAAAAGATAAACCTTTGGAGTCAACACCTAAGGGTTGCTTGGAGTCAGTACCAAGCAAAACTGGAGTCAGCACCAGTGAAAAGAAAACACACGTTTTTAATAATTCTCAAAACTGTCTTACAATAATCAGGAAAAAAAGTGTTTAAATAGCTAACAATAAAAATGCATAAAGAAACCCTAAAGAAACCTTAATTATTAAATGCTCGGGCTTGCTTAATCTCAAGCCCAATAACTAATAGGCTCCATCCATAAGGCCACAGGTTGGACTGTCTTCTTTTTGCTCTTTCTCCTATACGTGTGTGTAATTGAGGGCTTGTACCTCGTGTCCGCACCAACTCTCCCTGAGTGAGAAGAACTCGACCCCATCGAGTGGAAATATGAAGAGCTCTGATAGTACTTTAGCAAGTCAGGATCTAGTCGCTGTAGCTCATTTCAAGTAATCCATGTGCAATCAGAATTTGGTCGCCCTCGCCACTGAACTTGGAAACGGTGAACTCTTCCATCCCTGGTAGAAAGAATCTACTCATCTAAAATAGCATCAATAGATTCTTTATGTGCATAGGGTAAATTTAAGGGTAAAGGGGTAGGAACAGGGGCATCAATAGAATTAGACAAAGACTCATCAAAAGGGGAATCAGGAATAGTTATGGGGCTTTTATAAGTGACTAGATCCTTAATATTAAAGGAGGATCTAATACCATAATCATGAGGAAGGTCAATGACATATGCATTTGGGCCTATTCATTTCAATACCTTGAATGGTCTGGCACTATGAGCCTGCAATTTCTTAACGGTCCCAGAGGGAAACCGTTCAGGTCGAATCCAAATCATAACAAAATCCCCTACCTAAAACTCTGCATGACGCCGATGAGTGTCAGCATGAATTTTATATTGAGAATTACTTGCCTGAATTTTTTTGCGAATCTCATTATGCAAATCATGAATATGTCGTGCAAATGCCTCAGTAGATTCAGAAATCCTAACATGTGCGGACATGGGCAAAAGATCTAAGGGCTTCCTAGGTGTATATCCATGCACAACCTCAAAAGGACTAGCACCTATAGACCAATTGACAGAGCTATTATATGCAAGTTGAGCTATAGGAAGAATTGAATCCTAATTTCGATTGGCTTCACCCACTAGACACTGAAGGAGGTTGCCTAGACTACGATTAACCACCTCAGTTTGACCATCAGTTTGAGGATGAAATGCCGTGAAAAATTTCAATTTGGTGCCCACTAAATGCCACAAGGTCTTCCAAAAATAACTCACAAAGCGAATATCCCTATCAGACACTATGGTTTTGGGGAGACCATAAAATTTGACAATCTCATCAAAGTAGAGTTTTGCAATCTTAGAAGCATCAGAGGTCTTAGAACATGGTAGGAAATGAGCCATCTTAAAGAAGCGATCAACAACTACTAGAATAGAATCATGCTTCCTAAAGGTGCGGGGCAAACCTAACACAAAGTCCATACTCACATCCTGCCACGGGCGATCTGGCATAGGTAGATGCGTGTACAGGCCAGTGTCTTGCTTGCGATGTTTGGCCAATTGACAGGAACAACACTGACCAACTATCTTGGCAACGCCCCTCTTAAGACCAGGCCAACAAAATTGACGTTCCACTTCCTCAATTGTTTTGTCTCGGCCAAAATGACCTGCAAGGCCTCCCGCATGTATCTCCCAAACTAGGAAATCTCTCACTGAAGACCGAGGGATACATAACTTGTTGGCTTTGAACAAGTAACCATCTTGAAGGGTATAATCATCCAGGATTAGCCGTGAGGCATTACTTAGGCTAATGTAGAGCTCCCCAAAATCTGGGCATGACTCATATTCATCCTTGAGTCGTTCAAACCTAGTAACCTTAACACTAATGACAGATAGCAAAGACGTCCTTCGACTTAGCGCATCAGCAGCCTTATTCTCAACTCCCGCCCTATGTTTCACCATAAAGTAGTAGCATTGTAGAAATTCTATCCAACTACCATACCTAAAATTCAGCTTCTTTTGGGAATGAAGATAGCGCAAAGCTTCATGATCAGAGTAGATAACAAATTCTCGAGACAATAGGTAATGGCGCCAATGCCAAAGAGCTCGAATAATGGCATAAAACTCTTTGTCATATGTGAAGTACTTTTGCTTAGCGTCATTCAATTTCTCACTGAAATAAGCAATTGGGTGGCGCTCTTGACTAAGTACTCCCCCTATACCTATACCTAAGGCATCACATTCCACTTCAAAAGGCTTGGTAAAATCAAGGAGACACATGACAGGTGCCTCAGTCATCTTTTGCTTTACCTCATTGAAAACCTTTGTAGCAACTTTAGTCCAAACAAACTCTCCTTGTTTCATGCAGTCAGTGATGGGGGACATAATGGTACTAAACCCCTTGATGAATCGGCAATAAAAGGAAGCAAGCCCATGAAAGCTTCAAATTTCATGGATATTTTTGGGCTCGGGCCACTCCATAATCGCTTGAACCTTTTGGGGTTCGGCAGAAACTCCCTCAGAGGACACTATGAAACCTAGGAAGACGACTTTATCGGTGAAGAAAGAGCACTTCTTAAGGTTGCCATATAAACTCTCCTTCCTAAGAGTAGCACAAACTTGAGTTAGGTGGTCTAAGTGTTGCTCCCTAGACTTACTATAGATGAGGATGTCATCAAAGTACACAACCAAGAACTTCCCCATAAAAGGCTTGAGCACTTAAGTCATCACTCTCATAAAGGTACTACGTGCATTAGACAATCCAAAAGGCATGACCATCCACTCATATAAACCATTATTTGTCTTGAAGGCAGTTTTCCACTTATCACCAGAACGAATCCTAATTTGATGATAGCCGCTTTTCAAGTCTATCTTAGAGAAGATCGTTGCTCTAGCCATCATATCCAACATGTCATCCAACCGAGGGATAGGAAAACAATATTTCATAGTGATCTTGTTGATGGCACGACTATCAACACACATCCTCCAAGTTCCATCTTTCTTTGGAGTTAAGAGTGCAGGGACTGCACAAGGACTCATGCTTTCATGAACAAAGCCCTTCCTAAGTAGTTCTTCTACATGCCTTTGCAACTCGGCATGCTCTGCAGGGCTTATCCTATAGTGAGGCAAATTAGGTAGGGTTGCTCCAGGCACAAAATCTATAACGTGTTGTATGTCACGCATGAGCGGTAAATGATCGGGGAGTTCCTCAAGGAAAACATCCTTAAATTCCTAGAGCACTAACTTCACTTCTTCAGGTTGCTCCTCATGGGTCTCTCCATGAACTTCCCTAGCAACTAAGACAAACACAATAGATTCTTGAACTGCTACCCTTTCAAATGCCTTTGGGTTTATGATGTTCAGGCCTTTCGCCTTTGGTGCTTCTTTCTTCTTACTCATGTCGATTGGCTTGGGTTTCAAAGGATTGAACACAATCTTCTTACCTTCAAACATAAATGAGCAAGAATTGGATCGCCCATAAAGGGTGATATCCAAATCATAAAGCCAAGGTCTACCTAAGATAATATGCTCAACATCCATGGGAATTACGTCACATCATATTTTAGCCTTGTAGGTGAGGAATTGAAGTGGGACAACACATCTTTCTTTTATGGCTATGAAGGAAGTATCCACCCAAGAAACTTTATATGGGTTAGGGTGGGGGGTCAATTTCAAGCCTAGGCGGGAAACAACATTAGAAGACATCGCATTAATGCAACTCCCACTATCTATAATAACCTTGCAAGTTTTGTCTCCATACTTAGTGTAAATTTGGAAGATGGCACTCCTTCGCCAATCATCAATGTCTCTCTGCTCTGTCAAAGCGCACCTTACCACATTCACTCTAGGGACACCAAAGTCCTTGAAGTCATCAACCTAGGGAGGAATGGCTTTAATGCATGCAAGGTAGCTAGGATCATCTTCCCATTCTGCCTCAACATCTTGGGTTCCTTCAACATTTGGATCATACATCAGCTCCTCAACATCTTCAACCTTTTCATCATCCTCTTGAATGACAAGGGCCCTAGAGGGACACCTAGCTGCGAGGTGTCCAACCCTATTGCATTTGAAGCATTGGAGGCGAGAGCCTAATCTTGAAAGCTCATTGACCACACCTTTTCCCTTGTCCTCTTTTTCTATTGGGGTTGACCTTAAAGGGTAAGGCAAGTCTAGATCTGCTACCAAAAGGTTGAGGGTTGGTGGGAACACTCCGGAGCTCAGAACGTCGCCAAAAGATAGATTTGGATGCTAATTCACAATTCCTAGCGAGGTCATATGCTTCTCTTAAGGTAGTGACTCCTCGGGTGATAATCTCACCTAGTAGGTTAGCATTTAAACCTTTCTTGAACCTATTGAGTGTGACAACCTCTTCCTCGACTATTTGAATTCACCTCTTGAACTCTTTGAACTTTTCTATATATTAAGCCACAGGAGCAGTGCTTGGCTTTAGGCAATCCCATTCCTCAAAGAGGGAGCTCCTATAAGTTGGAGAAAGATAATTCCTTGAGAATGCATCCTTCATCTCAAGCCAATCAGCAATAGGGGGCTCACGTCGTTGCCTAAGGGTTTCCTCAAAGTCCTCCTAGAAAAGGTCAGCTCTTCCAATTAACTTCATCCTGGCATACTCACTTTCTTATTCTCAGCCCATTGGTAATAGTCAAAGAATTTCTCCATTTGACGCAACCAATCAGTGAAAACCCAAGAGTCTAGGCAACCATCAAAGATGGGTGCTTCTATCTTTTCTTTAAACATCCTATCATCATAGTCCCTAGGGCCATTGTGATTATAGTGATCATGTTCAAAGTTTGGAGCCCTATTAAAGTAACCATGGTTATTTTGCCTAAGCATGTTATCTGCTTCATGGTTAATGGTCTCTCGTTGAGATGCTTCAATTTGCTCAACATTATCTAGTAAATTATGGACACTTTTTGCTAAGTCTTCTGTGGTTTGCTCTAAGGAGGGCCTAGGCTCGGAAGTGGATTGATGTTCAGAGTTTGACATGATGCAACCACTACAAAGATGCATGCACACTATATTTATGAATGCAATTAAGATTCACAAAAGTTCAAGTAACCAATTCTCAATGTAAAATTAAGGTCAAGCAAGAGTGCATGTAGAGATTAGATCAATGAATCATAGGAATAAATTGCAATCAAGTAGTGATAGTGTTTACAATATTGAAAGATAGCCCAAATAAAAGTCAAATTCCAATAAGCTCCACAATTAATAATAAGAATAAGATATTTCAAAGAAATTGGTTTTTTTTTTTTTTTTTTTGGGAATTTTAGAATGGGTACTGAAATACAGCACAGATAATAAAATAGCTAACTGGAGCACAAAATGGGTAGGCTAGTTGGGTATGGTGGGGATATGAACATAAAAAATATAAAGATAATATTTTTCAATGAGATAAAATTGAACCCACCAAAAGAGAGTAAGAGTTGTACCCTAGTCAGTGGCCAACTTATTGCACTAGATAGTCACGGGCTTGGCTCCTCAAGTGAATGGGTTACAATCATTTATATATCATGGGTAAAGTCTTAAAACCATTCAAAAATTGTTACCAATATTTACAATAGTTTTCATTTCAAGTTGTACAACTTTTGGCTTGAAAATTGTCAAATTTGTAAATTTTGCATAATCTCGTACAAACCTCGTACGTTTGGTATTAAATAATATAATTAAAAAATATAGTGATTCAATAATCAAACAAAACACCTGATAATTTGGAGCCTCAATGAAATACTTTCCTCAGGCAATGTATGCACCCACACAACATTTACTAAAAGGTTATTATAATTTTACCCCAAAATATAACCAAGTTTATTAGGTTCTAAAAATAGAAATTTTGGTAAAGTCCCAGTGGATTTTTAGTGTTTCTAGGAAAGTTTTTAAAGAAGAAGACATTCAAAGTGAGAGTTAGAATCATTTATATATCATGGGCAAGGAGTTATAACTATCCATAAATTGTTTTAAACATTCACAAACGTTTTCATTTCAACTGGAACAAATTTTGTTCAACAAATTGTCAAATTCGTAAATTCCATAGAATCCCCTACAACACTTGTACATTTGTGTTTCGTACAAATTCTCAGGAAATATTGATGCAAAAGAAACTTGAAAATCGTACGGTTTACATACGTCTCTTGTATGTATGAGATTCTCTAAACTTTTTTTTTTTCTTAATTTCATTGCCACAGTTTCTTTCACATTACCTCAACTTAAGAGGAGGTTACACTTATCACATTAAAAAAAAAAAAAAAAAAAGAAACTTCTCATCAAATTTCCACTTCCAAAAAATATTAAAAAATATAGTGATTTAATAATAAAACAAAACATTTGACAATTTTGAACCACAACGAAACGTTATCCTTAGACGCTATATGCACCCGTATAGGAGTTGCTAAATTGTTACTACAGATTTATCCCTAGGACACAAACATGTTTAATTACGTTCTAAATACAGCAAGTTCAGAGAAGTTTCCTACGATTTTTAGTGTTTCTTAGAAAGTTTTCAAAGAAGTACAAAATGTGAGAGTTGGAATCATTTATATATCACGGGTAAAGAGTTATAACCGTCCAAAAGCTATTTCAAATATTTACAAATGTTTTCATTTCATGTGGAACAAACTTTGTCCAAAAAACTGTCAAATTCGTAAATTTTGCCGAATCACCTACAACACTCATATGGTCGAGTTTTGTACAAACTCTCAGGAAATATTGATGCAAAAGAAACCTGAAAATCTCGTACGTACAAGATTCTCTAAACATATTTTTTGTAATTTCATTGCCACAGTTTCTTTCACTTTAGTTCTACTAAAGAGGAAGTAACACTTCTCACGTAAAAGAAAAAAAAAAAAGGGACTACACATCAAATTTTCACTACCAAAAAATATAATTAAAAAATATTGTGATTTAATAAACAAACAAAGCATTTGTCAATTTGGTGCCAAGATGAAACGTTATCCATAGATAATATATGCACCCACAGAAAAGTTACTAAAATGTTACTACAAAGATATCCCTATGATACAACCAAGTTTATTACATTCTAAATACATAAATTTTGGAACTAGTGTCTTATTTATCCCTTTTGGTCCAACTCCAAGCCATATACTAAAACCCAATTGGAATGGCCTAAAAGGCTAACCCAATTAGATAATTAGTTATATATAATGAGAGAAACATATAAAATTTAATAATACATGGAGATATATGAAATGGTGTGTACGTGAGTGTAAGCCAGTCTCTTATTCTCCCTTGAACACATACGTCTAAACTGATTGAGATACCACACTTCTTAGGCATAAGTCGAATTGGAGTGAAAATTAAAAGTGTTCTCAAGTACTTCTAATCTTTGGTTTTGAATTTCACTACACTAAGGTATGCTCTCTTGTTCTTAAATTCTGAAATTTACATAATACATGTTATCAATTGCGAATAAAGTAGATCCGTTAATTTTCTGCTGCGTATGTTTTGTATGCGATAAAAACCATATTTTTCCAACGCATCTTACATACAACTCTTGTACATAAGAGATTCTATAATTTTTTTTTTCACATCATTGTCACCATTTTCATCACTTTAGCTCTACTAAAAAGGATTTAACATTTCTCACATTAATATAAAAAAAAAAAAATCAGATTAGAATCACTTTTTTCACTACCGAAATACATAATGAAAATAATATATTGATTTAGTATTAAAACAAAACGTTTAATAATTTGGAGCTATAATGAAATGCTATCCTTAGAGGCTTAGACAATATATGCACCCCACACAAGAGTTGATAAATGGTACTTGAAATTTATCCCTAGGAGACAACTAAGTTTATTATGTTCTAAAAATAGCAAATTTGAAGAAGGCTTGAGGAGTTTTAGTGTTTCTTAAAAACTTTTTAAAGAAGAAGATATTTAAGGTTTAAGTTTTACTTTTTCTCCTCGCCATAACTCTGATTCATCCTTCATCAGTCTCATCATCCCCCTGGATATTCAAAATTTTCCTTAACTGAAGTAGCTTTATATGCTTATAGCTTTGTAGGTTCCAAGACTCTTTAGTAAAGGTACTGATGTAGCTTAGGCTTATAGCTTTGTTAGTTCAAGAAAAATATATTGTTAATTGACTGTGTATTTTGTAGTTCAATAAGGCATGAAATATTAGTACATATTGATGTAAATATGAAAATATTAGCTAAACTTGCAAGCTAGTTGCAAGCAAGCCGAGAAATTTATTTTCTTTACCATTCTTCACCAAAATCTCACTTAACCCTAACATTAATTCCCACAAATGTGCAAGAAAATGATGGAACGTAAAACAAGCTAAAGTCCAAACAGTTAGAGTCAAACCCAACACAAATTTGAATTTAGTTTTTCCTTTTCGTTTTAGGTTAGTTTTCTCATTCTTCTCTCTTAGTCTCTCACCTGCCAAAATCATGTCAAGATCTAATCAATGTCTAACCACATTTATTTCTTCTTTTTTCAATTTCCTAAATGCTCTCCTTTTCACGTCTGCTCTTCTCTTTCTCACCCTTCCTCTCTATATATTTTTTTATTTACTTTTTCTCCTTGCCGTAACTCTAATTCTTCCTTCATCAGTCTCATCATCCCCTAGATTTTCAAAATTTTCCTTAACTGAAGTAGCTTTATAGGCTTATAGTTTTGTTAGTTTCAAGAAAATTATATTGTTAATTGACACGTGTATTTTGTAGTTGAATAATGATAGGTCACAAACTGAATGACCCCTTGTGGTCAAACAAATTAATTAATTAGCCAAGTTATTAATTAATCAATTTATCATGCAATTGCTTGGCAGCACAAACAAATCACCGAATAACTAAATATGCAGCGGAAATTAAATGACACGGTGATTTGTTCACGAATGGGGAAAACCCTAACGGCAAAAACCCCATCGGGTGATTTTCAAGTCACCACTCCCGAAACTCCACTATTATCAAATCAAGCGATTACAAGTAAAGGAATCCCAAGTACCTTACCAACCTACAGTTGAACCCTTACCCCAATACCCAATTGGACTTGATCTGTAGTGACAGTTCCCCCTTTTTGTTGCATGGCTCCCAAGTACGTGACTAACCAGATGCGCGGATCCCAGTACGCGACTTCAAACACCAACTTTAGAATGAGAGGTTGGTTGCAAAGTTCTTCAGTTCATCATACACGATGAGAATCAGGAAGATGCTTGGTTACAAAACCCTTTGGTGCAAATACACAGCAACTTCTTCAAAGAAGTTGAACTAAGTCAAGAACTTCGTCTTTGATCACAATTTGCTTGAACAAGGATTGCTTAATTCTTTTGCAACTTGTGTCTCTGTTGACGGCTCTTAAAACACTCCTTTTATATGTTTAGGGTTAGAAGAAAAGAAGGCCCAAAAGCACATTCACAGATCCCAAGAAATCAGAACAGAAAAATCTGATTTTTAAATCTTGATAGATAGCAGGTGTCGAAGAGCTATCGAGTAGGTGTCGAGCTTTAATGAAATTGCACTTCAGCTTGATTTTTCTTGGACAGACTTTATGACCTCAACACTTGATCTTGAAACCCTGTTTCTTGAAGTATTAAAAACACCTAGAACTACCCAATTACAAGTAGAGTGCGTTTTGTCAAAGGATTAGCCAATTTACATAAATAGCATGACATATGTTCTTAACATGTGAACCACATATGTCCTAACAATCTCCCCCTTTGATAATCCGTGACAAAACCACAACAAACAAATGAACATATAAGAGAAGTCATAAGTCACTCAACTCATATTCACTCGTTGAATACAATAAAATCTATCCTAACACAAACTCTTGAAAAACTATTCTAACACAAACTCTTGAAAAACTTTACGCAATCTACACATTTTCATTCAAAATCGTCGACATTGTATTCCGGTCAAAATTCTTGGCCAAGAGAACCTCGGGACATTATGAATCAAAATTTAACATTTTTTAAGATACTACTCATTTGCTGGCCAGTCCTATATTATACTGTCCTGAACTCGGCATTATCTATTATATTGCCTATTGTGGGCGTAGACTTCCTATTGTCCCATTGTGGGTTTGAAGTCATGTATTTTATACATTATTTGTGCTGAATATACAAAATACACGCATAAGAAATGTTCAAAATACATGAAATTGAGCATAAGAAGTCTCGGACTGGATTCTTTTGACTAAATATTGCTAAATCTAAAATTTATTTGTATTATAGGCACTGTTACAACTTATTTAGGGAAATGAGGAGAAAGATTGAATTTCGGTAATAGTGTTGCTGAAATTCCAAGAAAAGTATGAGAGAGAATGAGAAAAAGTTGGGAGAGAGAAAATGTTGAATTACGGCAATGGCATTGCCGTAATTCGTTGCCAAAATATCCTGCCAGAGTGATGTGAGAAAGAAGTGCTCTGAGTGTGAGGTGCTCCCAAAGAAACTAATTGTGACAATGGTATTGCCGAAATAGGTGTAAAAAAAATTTGTCCCTATTATGGCAATGCCATTGCCGAAAATGGGAGTGGAAAAAAAATGAGGAGAGAGAAATGATGGGACCAGTGAGAGAAAAAAAGAATTTTGGTGATGTGGTTATCGAAATAGAAGAAAAAAAAAAGGAAATTCAGAAAAAAAAAATATGATGAATTTCGGTAATAGGATTACCGAAATTCATTTTCCCAACCCGTTAGCAAATTGACGTTAGCAAATTGACGTTACCGAAATTCATCATTTTTTTTCCTAAATTTCATTTTTTTTTCTCCTATTTCGGCAACCACATCACCGAAATTCTTTTTTTCTCTCACTGGTTCCATCATTTCTCTCTCCTCTTTTTTTTTTTGGGTCAGAATTTCGGCAATCATATTGTCACAAATCCATTCCATTTTTTTTTTTAAGAAATGATATGTGCACACAATTTTTACAATATTTTTACAACAAATTTTAAGTGGCAGGTTGTTATTGTTATATTAAAAAAGTAATATCAGTGTTAAATTCAAATTTAAACTAATCACGTGTGATTTGTTGTGAAAATGTTGTAAAAATATTATGTACGTTTTTTTTATTTGAATTCCTCCCAAATTTTGGCAACCACTTTTTTTTTTCCTCCCATTTTTGACAATGGCATTGCCACAATTGCCAAAAAAAAAAATTACCCCCTATTTCGGCAATGCCATTGCTACAAACCAATTGAAACAATTTTTTTTTCCCTCCCATTTTCGGCAATGACATTGTCACAATTGCCATAAAATTTTCACATACTTCGGCAATGCCATTACCACAAATCATTACACTTTTTTTTTAAAAAAAATAAAGTGCACACAATTTTTACAACATTTTTATAACAAATTCTAAATGTCAAGTTATTATTTATTGTTATTTTTAGATTAAAATAATAATCTCAATGTTAAATTTAAATTTGAATTAATAATAACTAATTACCTGTGATTTGTTGTAAAAAATATTGTAAAAATATTATATACGTAGCACATTATAAATTTTTTTTTATTCCTCCACAAATTTCGGCATTCACTTTTTTTTTTTTTTCCACTCCCATTTTCGGCAAAGACATTGCCATAATAGGGACAAATTTTTTTTACACTTATTTCGACAATACCATTGCTATAATTAGTTTCTTTGGAGGCACTTCTTTCTCACATAACGCGGGCAGGATATTTGGGCAGCGAATTACAGATTCAACATTTTCTCTCTCCCAACCTTTTCTCATTCTCTCTCGTACTTTTCTTGAAATTTCGACAGTACTGTTGTCGAAATTCAAACTCTCTCCTCATTTTCCTAAATAAGTTGTAACAATGTCTATAACGCAAATAAATTTCGAATTTAGCAATATTTAACCAAAAACTAGTTCAAAGACAGTCTATAGTTGCTCAAAAAAATAAAAATGAAAAGGACACCCCTTTTTTTTTTTTGATACCATAAAACAGGGAGAACATAAAACAGAAAGCACATACACGCAACTTTACAACAAAAGAGCCGGGTTAGATCAGCTAAAGGTTAGAGGCGTACAGGTTGCCTCTTTAGCTAAAACATATAAAGGTTTGATAAGCAAAGAGGGGACTAAGATCATTTTACAGCATAAGCCAGCTTGAACACAAAAATTGAGATCCGCAAGTCTAATATTATCCTGTCAACTGGAGGTTCTTCTGTTCTGCAAAGTTCTGAGGAGGCCTCTGCTATCACTTAGAATCAAAATCTGCTGAAGTCCACGATTAAAAGCAGTGAAACATGCTTCCACCACAGCTTCAAGCAACACTCCCAATGCTGTCGTAGCTACACTATTGCTGATACCAAAAAACACACATGCTTCCTGTAAGCTAACAGCTTCATAAACACAAGCACATCTTAGTCCATGGGTTTGGTTTCTGACCCGGATGATGAAGAATGGGGTTTCACTAATGGAGTGGATGGTAAAAATTCAAGTTTGGTTGCTGCTTCAACTTGTTCTTCATCAGATGAAGTCCTAGGGGTCGGTCGGTTTTGGAGGCAGTTTTTGCACCGAACATTGAATTTCGGTTTTAACCTAGACAGTCGGTGGGTAAGGCAGTCTTTGCACCGAATCGAGGATGCTTTTGTGGCTTTTACCGGAGTCGATTCGGGTTCCATGGGTTTGGTTTCCGACCCGGATGATGAAGAATGGGGTTTCACTAGTGGAGTGGATGGTAAAAATTCAAGTTTGGTTGCTGCTTCAACTTGTTCTTCATCAGATGAAGTCCTAGGGGTCGGTCGGTGTTGGAGGCAGTTTTTGCACCGAACATTGAATTTCGGTTTTAACCTAGACAGTTGGTGGGTAAGGCAGTCTTTGCACCGAATCGAGGATTTCGATTTTAACATATTCAACACCGAAACCGGCTTATAAGGGAAGAACACCGGACCGACCGATTGAATTCGGTTTCAGTTTAGTTCTGTCGGGTTTCGCTGTTTGGGATGTGAGAAACAAAAGTAAGAAAAGAATATGGGTGGTTTGGGATGAGAGAAACAAAATCAAGAATATAGCAGCACCTAGAAGAGAGAAAACATCGGCGCTGGAAGAAACGAAGCTTCGGTTTAGTTCTGTTGGGTTCCGGTGTTTGGAATGCGAGAAACAAAAGTAAGAAAAGAAGAAGAAGAAGATGGGTGGTTTGAGATGAGAGAAACAAAATAAAGAATATATAGCAGCACCGGAAGGAGAGAGAGAGAGTGAGAGCGTCACACGCGTCTGACCACTAAACTAGTGGTACCCATCTTGTTATATTTTGTGTATATATTAAATACATATTGAACCTTTTTTTTTTTTGGTTTAAACGGATGAAGGACATATGTTAAGTGAAAGATCCAAGGGTAGAAAATAAAGCCACCTAAAAACCCAATTTATCTTTGTCAACCAAACCTTTTAGCAACCCATCTCCCTTGGTAAGCCCATTGGACCACCAGCAACTTCCCATGGCAGACCCACTATCGCCTATACACCAATACTGCAAATAGATTCCAAATGTTTTCTGTAGGGACCGGGTTTGAGCACTACCTCTATGGGGTGAATGGATTCAAGCCCAGTTAGCTCGATACAATAAATTTGTAAATAGTGGGTCAAAGAGTTAGGTTTTAGCGCATGGACAACAGTTAATATGGGGTTGGGTTCATAACAATCAAACAGAGATGAACTGAGTTTATCAAAGAAAAATTATTCTTAGTACAATCCGAGGAGTTTTGTTCTAGGGAATATTGAATGATTCTTGTAGAGGCTGGGCTTTTCCCATGCAACACGGGGGTTCAGGCTGGGATGCCCACTGCCTGCCTCATTGGGGGAAATAACCTCATTTTCTAAAAAACCCTCATTTCTAGGAAATCACTCCAAATATGTGGGCAAGCATGCAGCCAAGGCCAAGGCATGCTTGCGTGCATGCTGCCAAGGCCAAGGCCATGGCAGCCCCCATGGGCAAGCAGTCAAGGCCAAGGCCATGGCATGCTTGCGTGGGCACGCTGGCATGCCCTTGGGGGCACGCAGCCAAGGCAGCCCCCCTAGCATGCACGCTGACTGAGGGGCAGTGGCAGCACGGCGAGGGCGTGGCATGCCCCGTGCTTGGGATGCCAAGGCCGTGGCATGTCCTTGGGACCCCTAGAAGGCCATGGCAGCACTTGGGGGAGTACTGCAGCCAAGCCCAGATAGCCTCTTCGAACACCTCCTACTCTTCCCCCCCTAAAGAGCTCTTAGGAAAAAATCCCTTCTGGCACGAGGAAACACTGGTTTGTTGAGGAGGAATAATGGGTCTTTTTGGGAGCAATTCTTGGAGTCTTGCCCTGATTTTTTGTACACATGCTAAGAAAAATCAGACCTTCAACCTGTCAAAATTTGGAGGTCAGATTCAACGTATTTTATTTTTTATGATTTTCGGAAGCTAGAAAATAGGAAAAATCATAAAAAATTCAAAACTACTCGGAACGCCGAACCGCTTGTTGGAAACCTCCTCTAAAATCATGGACTGAATTTAGGAACACAAAAAGGGAAAAAAGGCAAGAGCCAATTCTGCCGGAGTGCGGGATGATGCGGGGCGATGCGGCGTGGCGTGCATACGGGCATGCCCTTGGGCACCCTGCCATGCCCAAATAACCTCCTTTTCCAAAAAACCCTCATTTTTTGGGAAATCACTCAAAATTTGTGGGCAAGGCAACCAAAGGCCAGTGCATGCAGCAGCCAAGACCAAGGCAGCCCTCCCGTGGGCATGCAGCAGCCAAGGCATGGGCGTGCAGCAGCCAAGGCCTGGGCAGCCCCCCCATGGGCACGTAGCCAAGGCCAAGGCAGCCCCCCGTGGGCATGCAGCAGCCAAGGCCAAGGCAAAGGCAGCCCCCCATGTGCATGCAGCCAAGGCATAGGCATGCAGCAGCCAAGGCCAAGGCAGCCCCCCATGGGCATGCTGCTGCCAAGGCTAGTGCAACCAAGGCCAAGGCTAAGGCAGCAGCCCCATGGGCATGCAGCAGCCATGCCCAATGCCTACCTCGAAAAGCCCCTCCAAGGGCACGCAACGCAGCCAAGGCCAAGGACGGCTCTCACGGGCGAAGGGGGACGCAGGCAAGGCGACCGTGCGGGGGGTCAGTTAGCCTCCGGGGGGCATGGGACAAAGAGTTTTTTTTTTTTTTTTTGGAGGAGGAAAGGAGGGAGGGAGAGGGGAGGGACGAATCAAAGCGACACAGGGCTTCCATGCACCCTAGGACTCTAAACAGGTTGGGAGCACATTGATGGGGACATAACCTGTGGTTGAGTAGGTAGTCTCTGGTTATCCTACCCATGGGAAGTGTCATTCCTCCCTCTATAAAGGCAATCATTGGAATGACAACTTCACCCTCCCTTCTATCTGTGTATATTTGGTCTGGGGGACAATATCGTAATCCACTCCTTGTGGGATATGGTATTTGGCCCTAAAACCTTCCATATCGGTCGGAGAGCCAACTAGGTGTTTAAGCCTACCCATTCGAACACGCCAAGGAAAAACAAAAGGAGTTTTTTGGGAAGAGAGAAGGCTGAGGAGGTTAGCCGAGGAGGAAAAGAATTTGAAGAAATGAATACTTACAAGGATAAGTACTTGGGTAAGTCCTTGAGACCTCTAAAAGAATTTTCAAAGATCTCTTGAAGAAAGAGGGTGGTGAAGCTTGAAAACTTAGCGAGCGTTGTAAATTTTGAATGGTTGGAATCTCTGAAAGCTTGAAGACTTATGGAATGAAGGGAGAGTGACTGCCCTTGAAGCTTTATATAAGGGGTAGAAATGAGTGGGAGTTATCCCACTCAAAATCCAGTGGGAAAGATCAACCGTTAGGTCTGCGTCTCACCGTTAGATGCGGGGGACAAAGCGTCGCTTGGAATAATTAATGACGCATCATGGGCTCTGAAGCGTCAGTAGCAATCATGGGACATGTAAAACGGTAATTCCACATGTGTGAACCAAGGAAATAAATGATTTTGTCTCTTAAAAAATCAAAACTCCACCTTTTCTCCTCGGATTGGGGGGGAAAAGTCGGAGTTTTGAGAGGCTATTGTAGAGATAAGGGCCCAAAATTGTATATTGGGCATTGGGCCTTATCCGAGGATGTTGACATGTTCGAGGAGGGATAATTGGTTGAGGGACACCAGTTTAGAGTCTCATAAGTAAGAAAGGAGTAAAGGGCGGTCCGAGGAGGAATTCCATTCCTTCTCAGCCACGACAAATATAACTCTGATACGAATCTCGACGACGAGATTGACCTTCATCGAAGCTCCAGTGTTAGTAACGCGTCTCATGATCACATAAGAGGGAAGGGAATCCAAAAAATATCTAAGGAAAAGCTGCTACCTCCCCATTAAATGCACCGTAGCTGCTTTTCTGACCACATTTATGTGAAGAAGACCTCTGAACAGTGCTTCCTTGGCTACAGCAACTCACAGAGAGCCAGAAGGGGTGTCTGATAAGATAGTTACTCAAGTTGTGGCTTAGATGATTGACAGATGGAGGACTGAGATCACCGAGAATGAGATATATAAGTAAGAGACCCCTAGAAGAAAGGGGATCGAAAGGAGGGAAAAAAGAACACTGTAGCAACCAAAGTGGCACTTGTAATCAGTTCCATCGATCTATACTAAGGCGGCCTCCTCGGATGGGGGATTTATTCAGTCTTACGTGCCTGATCCTTGTTTGATCGTCTTTTAAATCCATACTAGCCGTTGTTAAATTCATTAGGGCCTAGTTCTTTAACCCACTCTCTATAAATTTATTGTACTGGGCTCCTTGGACCCAGATCCCATACATTATAGGAACAAAACAATGCATCATTTTTTGGGTCAAAGTGATATCTTCCCTTCCAATTATGCACAGTTCTATGAATTGGAGGGCAGTTTTAACTTGCTTGTGCTCTGCAATCAAGTATTTTATCCAGTATTTTATCCAAATAAGCTGCCTTAATAAAATATGGAGCAATTGATAACTGTTAGTTTGATGTCATGCAATCAAATGGTGTTCAAATTGTTGAAAACTAGAAAGAAAAAAAAATCAATGGCATTGCATGGAGTTAATGGATGCTGAACTCACCTCATTAGGATGACATTATCCTGGTGTAAGGGAAGATCAGCTAACCATTCTTTTCTTTTCTTTTGTCAAAAAGAAAAAAAAAGTCATATTAATCCAATGTGTAGGGTTTTGGGCGGTCACCTTGATGGACCATCTACTGATCCTCAAGCATATCCAAGCCTGTCTTGTAGGAATTAGCATGTTTGTAAAAACTATTTGGGAACAAAATGATTAGGATGATGAGACAGCCCTCTATTTTGAAATTAGGGCGAACTACAATCTAGAATAGGTGGGCTACAGGATTTAGATTTTCTGTTTGTTATGCTGCAAATCCTTCTATAAAGATAGTTTTTCACATTTTTTAGTGTTTGGTAATATAAAAGGGAAAAAACATTTTATCAAAAAAAAATTTTTGGAATAAAAGCCAAAAATCGAAGTCATTTGTGTGGTGAGATTGTTGTAAAAATATAGTCTTTAATATAAACTAGTCGCTAACCCGTGCGATGCACGGGAAAGCTATTGTGTATAAAGATATAAACTATTCTTTTTCTCTTTCTCTTTGATTGTACATTAGAATTCCAATCTTATAGTTTCCTATCTTTGATATGAAATATTAAATTACATAATGAAAAAAAGAAATCAAACTTAAGTTTAAAATAAAATGAAGAATTAAATCTTTAACATCCTCAATTATCCATAAAATGTATGAAACATAAATTTAAAGAACTACTTAATCAATATTTCAAATAAATTGAAAAAAAAAAAAAACTTTCAAAAGTGTTTTTTGTATCTTCTTCCTTTGTTGCTTTGTAATAGTCACTGAATATGTCCTTTTGTTTTCCTTGAGTACGGATGTTGATGTGAGTTGCACATTACTTTGAACATCAACTTTTTGAAACTTTGTAGAATCACCATCTTGTTTACTTGCTACTATATTCATTTGAAGTATCACTAATGTAAGCCTGACAATAAAACGGGTTGATAAATGTATTACAACATAAACAAATTAAATATCTAATTTGTAATTTTGCTATATTAAAAAATACATACTTCTGACATTTTATCAAGCTAAATTGCTTTGTTAGTGTTTTCAAAAGATTCAAAAACTTTCTTGACAGTGTAGAATTCCCATCCATACTTAAGATTATAGTCATTTAGTTGTATTTGGAAAAAAAATTCTATTCCATTCAGATTTTCTATTTGCACAGGAAGGACGACTTCTTCGGGCACCTAACAAAAGTAATATTTTTCAAATTGTGCACTCAAGTAAAACTTGGACAAAGATGTTTTACTGAAAAAAAATTTGTTCATAGCAATAAACGGGAGTTCTACTGATCCATGTTTCCTATGGATGTCTCATAATGAGGTAATGTACAAACATTTTTGTTGATTGGAAGTAAACTTAATGATGAATGCTGACTATTTTGAAGGATAAAATGTTATACATAATGGTCAGAAGCAAAACTGATTTAGTGATTGTGAAAATTTTGCAGATATTTGACAGATTCACCAATAAATTATAAATCATTCCTTGGAAGTTGACTGTATCAGCAGCATGTGTGCTCAGTCCTTTGTTGCAACAATATTTAAAGATAAGGCCAATAATATTTGACTGAAAAGTTCCATCTTTTTTCAATAGTTTTGACAGAGATTCATAGACCCAATAGTGAAACCCTTTTTGGACAACCTTCAAGAAGGTTTCGTAATGGCCAACTATCATATATTTTCTATATAAGTAGGCTAGAAAAATTTTATAAAAAAAAAATTAGACGAAAGTAGCAAACCTTGGTGGTGGCATTGATAAAAGGCAAAGATTGAGGGGGCAGACTATAGCGCACAATTGAGAGAGAATGAGCAGCGATCAATCTGACAATCTGTATGAATTTCAAGCAATATATTTATAGAAGAAACATTCCAATTTTCAGCCAACATTCAAGAAACATTAATAGAAGAAACCATTATGTTCAAAATTCTAATCATTAAAAAATCAAACCTACTTATCAGTATCCCTAAAACTTTCAAATTGATAACCTTAGAGACCATTATGATTCAATTAATCTCCTTTCTACTATATAAACATATCTCACCATCAATACCAATCTCAATTTCTAACATATGAATCATAAAAAATTCAAATCTATAGCTCAGTTTCCACTAAAAATAATCAAATTGATTAAAGCTTTTCTTTCATGAGACAACTGATAACCAAAACAACAATAAATGAAATTTTCCGGTAGTTAGAAGCACCAACAACAAACAGGCAAAAACTTTCAAAGTTTCAATTTCATACTCTTATTCAAAAGAATTATAAGAATTGCAGCAGCAACATAATTGCTTTGACTCTAATTATCTCTCTGCAATAGATTCTTCGACAATCTAAGAAGCTTTAATCTATATTTTATGCAAAGAAGTGACTCTTTGCACAAACTGCTGGGGACCAGCAATTTTATTTGACTGCCAGTGCCATGTCAAACTAAAGTAGAATGGTTAATAATTGTAGAAATTTTGGTTTTAGAAAGTAATAAATTTCATAGGTTTGAGTCAGAGGACCATGCAATACCTAAGTTCGGTCTAGGACTTAGTTTTCTTTCTGAAGTGCCTAGTTTCCTCACAGGTTTGAGTTCGAGGACCATGTAATACATTGGTTTGGTCTAGGACTTAGTTTTTTTTTCTCTAAAGTGCCTAGTTTCACCACAGGTTTGAGTCCGAGGACCATGCAATACCTTGGTTCTGTCTAGAACTTAATTGTCTTTTCCGAAATACCTAGTTTCCCCACAGGTTTGAATCCGAGGACCATGCAATACCTTGGTTTAGTCTAGTACTTAGTTTTTTTTTTTTTTTTTTTTTTTTTTTTTTTTTTTTTTTTTTTTTTCTAAAATGCCTAGTTTCCCCCACAGATTTGAGTCCGAGGACCATGCAATACCTTGGTTCTGTCTAGGACTTAATTTTTTTTTTTCTGAAGTGTCTAGTTTCCCTAGAGGTTTGAGTTCGAGGACCATGCAATACCTTAGTTCTGTCTAGGACTTAGTTTTTTTTTTTTTTTTTTCCTGAAGTGCCTAGTTTCCTTACAGGTTTGAGTTCGAGGACCATGCAATATCTTGGTTCTGTCTAGGACATAATTTTTTCTGAAGTGCTTAGTTTCCCCACAGGTTTGAGTCCGAGGACTATGCAATACCTTGGTTCTGTCTATGACTTAGTTTTTTCTGAAGTGCCTAGTTTCTCTAAAGGTTTGAGTCCAAGGACCATGCAATACCTTGGTTCTGTCTAGGACTTAGTTTTTTTTTTCTAAAGTGCCTAGTTTCCCCACAGGTTTGAGTCTAAAGACCATGCAATACCTTGGTTCTGTCTAGGACTTAGTTGTTTTTTTTTTTTTTTTTTTTTTTTTTTTTTTTTTTTTTTTTTTTTTTTTTCTGAAATGCCTAGTTTCCCCACAGGTTTGAGTCCGAGGACCATGCAATACCTTGGTTCTGTCTAGGACTTAGTTTTTTTTTTCTGAAGTGCCTAGTTTCCCTTCTGTCTAGGACTTAGTTTTTTTATTTTTCTGAAATGCCTAGTTTCCCCACAGGTTTGAGTCCGAGGACCATGCAATACTTTGGTTCTATCTAGGACTTAGTTTTTTCTGAAGTGCCTAGTTTCCCCACAGGTTTGAGTCCGAGGACCATGTAATACCTGGGTTCTATCTAGGACTTAGTTGTCTTCTCTGAAATGCCTAGTTTCCTTACAGGTTTAAGTCCGAGGACCATGCAATACCTTGGGTCTGTCTAGGACTTAGTTGTTTTCTTTGAAGTGCCTAGTTTCTCCACAGGTTTGAGTCTGAGGACCATGCAATACCATGGTTCTGTCTAGGACTTAGTTGTTTTTTTTTTCTAAAGTGCCTAGTTTTCCCATAGGTTTGAGTCCGAGGACCATGCAATACCTTGGTTCTATTTAGGACTTAGTTGTCTTCTCTGAAGTACCTAGTTTCCCCACAGGTTTGAGTCTGAGGACCATGCAATACCTTGGTTCTGTCTAGGACTTAGTTTTTTCTGAAGTGCCTAGTTTCCCCACAAGTTTGAGTTTGAGGACCATGCAATATCTTGGTTCTGTCTAGGACTTTTCGGGGGCACCTTAAAAGGCTCAGCCCTGAGTACACTACCACAGCATAAGGTAGCAGTTTTTGGGACTTGCTCTACTTCCCATGTGTGGTGGTGGTCATGGAGTGTTAACTTTCCATTAGCATTTGGTCCGATGACTGCAGGCATGACTAAGGTTCGCATTTAAACACATGGCCCAGGTGCCTTAAAAGGCTTAGCCCCAAGTGCACTACCATAGCATGAGGTAGCAGTTTTTGGGACTCGCTCTACTTCGCATATGTGGTAGTAGTCATGGAGTGTGAACTTACCCTTAGCATCTGGTCTGAGGACTGCAGGCATAACTAAGTTTTGCATTTAAACACATGGCCCAGGTGCCTTAAAAGGCTCAACCCCGAGTGCACTACCACAACATGAGGTAGCAGTTTTTGGGACTTGCTCTACTTCGCATGTGTGGTAGTAGTCATAGAGTGTTAACTTCCCCTTAGCATCTGGTCCAAGGACTGCAGGCATGACTAATGTTCGCATTTAAACACATGGCCCAGGTGCCTTAAAAGGCTCAGCCCCGAGTGCACTATCATAACATGAGGTAGCAGTTTTTGGGACTTGCTCTACTTCGCATATGTGGTAGTAATCATGGAGTGTTAACTTCCCCTTAGCATCTGGTCCGAGGACTGCAGGCATGACTAAGGTTCGCATTTAAACACATGGCCCAGGTTCCTTAAAAGGCTCAGCCCCGAGTGCACTACCACAACATGAGGTAGCAGTTTTTGGGACTTGCTCTACTTCGCATGTGTGGTAGTAATCATGGCCGCCAAAATGGCCTTCTCCGCTGATGGGAGTTTGATCCTGCCGTGTTTAACCGTTGCGCTCGCTAACGCACAAGCTCTTCCCATAAACGGCGCCAATTGTAGGGGCCGAGTTTGAGCACCTTTCGTTAGATGAAGTGGTCTCAAGCCCAGCTAGCCCTATACAATGAATTTGTAGAGTATGGGTTCAAGAACTAGGCCCTAATAAGGATTGCAACAACTAAACACGGTAGTGAATGGGTTGAACGACAAGAATACAGGCTAAAGCATGAAATATTGCTCCTCAGCCTTCCTCTTAGGGGCTGGAAGTTCTTATTGCTTCCTTAGTGCTGGGTTACAGAGATGATACAAGTGCCACCATATCTCTATCTCTAATCTCTCCCTTCTTTCTGAAGGACTTCTTACATTATATATCTCTTTTCAGTTGATCCTACCACTACATTTGTCGACCAGGCAGGTCACTATTCGAGTGCTTGTCCCATTAGCCATTTTTCCATCCTTTTGTGAGTTGTAGCTACCAAGGCTACAGTGTTTAGGGTTCGTTTCCTCATTAATGCGGCCAGGACGCCAACTGCAAGCATTTAATATGGAGATGACAGTTTGTCTTGGATTTGCTCTTCCACCGTCCTCCCATGATCGGCACATTATACTCATTCTTTCTCTTGAGGTGCTCTGGGAGGCTTCCTTTGATGGGGTGTTGACTCTCCTTCCTCTGGTCAGGGTTGGTCGAGGACTCAGCGGTCCTCCTAGGTGATCCAAACTTTTTTCACGTCGTCTTCAGAAGTTTCTTTCTCCTCGGCATGGGCCTTGGGCTTAGTACGAAGTGGGCCGAGGTTGCCTAATTCCTTAGCCCCACAATTATATATATAGATTTCGTGTCCTTTGATTACTATGGACTAAATTAATCTATATATCTTCATTAAAAAAAAAAATTAATATATATATATATATATATATATATGTATATATCTTGTATTCCTATTCTTTTTTATTATTCCTTTTATTTTATTTACACAAACCTCACGTGGTGGAAGGACCTGTTGAGGTTGGGGTATTAGAGCACTTGCAGCAATGGAGCTAAATATCTATATAGCTATTTTAGCTCTACCAAAACACCATTATACATGCTGCAGCAGTGGAGGCATACCTAAA
The DNA here is from genome assembly GCA_023736055.1 of Quercus glauca. Lineage (NCBI taxonomy): Eukaryota > Viridiplantae > Streptophyta > Magnoliopsida > Fagales > Fagaceae > Quercus > Quercus glauca. Next base: position 1,065,816 of record CM043315.1, read on the forward strand.
TTTTTTTAGCTTCTTGCTACAGCGCACATCCATAAATAAATGTGCACTGTAGTAGGATGTGCGCTATAGCAAGAAGCTAAAAAAAAAAAAAAATTTATTAAATTTCTCTCTCTTCTCTCATTAGATTTTTCTCTTTTTCTTTTTTTCTCTCTCCCTCTCTCTCTGGCTTCTCTTCTTTCTTCTGTTTTTTCCTTCTCATTTTTTTCCTCTAGCGCCTCCCTCATCTCCTCTTTGCTTCACCGACAAGCTCGTCAAATGGGATGGTGCTCGGGTCAATCGGCCTTCAGTTCTGGTGGCCGCAGGTCAAGCAGTTTTGGTAGGCGCGGGTTGAGTGGTTCTAGCGGGCTGAAACCCCATCTCCCCAAGCCCCATCGCCGATCTGTTACCTGAGCCCCATCGCCGCTGAGTTTGTGCTAGATTTGTGTATTTGTGCTAGATTTGTGTATGTGTGCTAAGTTTGTGTTTGTGTTTGCGCTGAGTTTGTGTCGTGGGTTGGTGGATTGTGGCCTGTGGGTCGGTGGTGGTGGGTTGTTGATCTATGGGTTGCTGTGGTGTGTTGGTGTGATTGCCGTGATGTGATTGTTGCCGTGGTGTGATTGTTGCTGTGGTGTGGTGGTTTGCTTGCTCTGTATCAGAGAAGAGAGAGACGAAGAGGAAGATAGAGAAAAAGATAAAGATGATGATGCTGTATATGATGAATATTTTATTGTGATGTTTATATTATTTTATTGTGTTGAAAGTCAAAATAGATCTACTGTTGTAGGATGTTTTGTAAAATAAATAGGTAAAATAGATAAAATAACTTTTTATAATGCCAAATAGATAAAAAAAAAAAATAGTTCTACTATTTTGGATGCACTTAGTATTTAGTATTACTTTTGTTGAGATTTTCTGGGGTGTCAAACTTCTTTGGGAACACAACACACCCTGGACTGAAAAAGATTATATATAGAAGCAACCAAATCTATACAGAGTCATAAACAGTCTAATTGTATCTAGGATATCTTTGAAAATCTTTTGATGAAGGACCAAACAATCACATTTGCGTTGCAATTTTTCATATGGCTTGTCAAATTGAGAGATGGGCGAGAGTTCACAAAAAAAAAATAAAGGATTTTGCTAATGTGTGCCCTAAGGGCACACAATAATTAACCATTTTTGGAAAAAAAAAATTTCTCGGGAATTGAAAAAGTATTGACAGCTTTTTCAATTCCCGAGAAAATGTTTCCAAAAATGAATGGTTTAATGGTTTAATAGAAAAAAATAAATCAGATTTAAAAATTAGAAAAAAATTATTAATGTGTAAAATTATAGAGATATCAATAAATTATTAAGTTTCACCCAGACATTGTTGCCGCATGGGAGAAGGGAAAAAATCAATAAAAATAAAGATGAATGAAGAAGCTATAGGATGAGGTAGAGGTAAAAAGAAAATGGTAAAAATGGTTGAAAGGGTATTTAAGTAAAAGTATACAATATTCGTTATTTTCTATGCTCCTGACAGTGACAAGCATCAGTAAAGTGGTGTTGTTTTTCTTGATTTTCGAACTAAAGGGGGCTATTTTAGTGAATGGATTAGGCCTGTTTGGTAGCGTATTTTAGCAAAATATTTTTAGTTTGAGTCGCCTGGTGGGGTTTTTGCCGCAAGGTTTTCCCCATTCATAAACAAATCACCGTGTTATTTATTTTCCGCTGCATAATTATTTTATTGGTGATTTGTTTGTGCTGCCACACGTTTGCATGATTAATTTGATTAATTAATAACTTGGCTAATTAATCAATTGATTTAATCACAAGAGGTTAATACGTTTGTGGCCTATCAAGTGGTATCAGAGCAGGCACATTCTGATTAGGTTTAATCTTTGCCATGTTTGATCCATTGACTCCTGTTTGTCATGGATAGAGGACAGTCGTTAATTATACCTCCTTTATTTGATGGCACTAACTATGCATACTGGAAAGTACGCATGAGAGTTTTCTTGCAGTCTTTAGATGAGAAGGTGTGGCAAGCTGTAGAGATTGGTTGGACTAAGCCAAAGGAAGCATCGGCCGATTGGGATGATGCCAAGATTAAGGCGGCAAACTTCAACAGCAGGGCATTGAATGCGTTGTTCAGTGCAGTCACCAATGAGGAGTTTAAGTAGATATCCTCAATTGAAACTGCTAAGGAGGCTTGGACTATACTCCAAACAACCTATGAGGGAACCAAGGCTGTCAAAGACTCAAAACTTTAGAGGCTCACTACAAGCTTTGAGGAGATAAAGATGGAGGAGGATGAGTCGTTCGATGCCCTGCTGTTGAACTCTGCTTTCAATCTTGGGGAAACCATCCTTGAACCCAAGATTGTGAGAAAAGTGCCCAAATCTCTACCCGAGAGATTCCATGCCAAGATTACGGCAATAGAGGAATCAAAGAATATTGACAAGATTCCTTTGACTGAGCTGGTTGGAAACTTGCAAACCTGCGAACTAGGGTTGACCAGAATTTGCAAGTCGGGTAAAGGCAAGAGCATGGCTTTGAAGGCCAATAACAGTGACACTGATGAGTCTTCAGATGATGAGGATTCTAAGATGAAGTTCTACATAACAAGGCAGTTCAAGAAGTTCATGAAGAATGCCAATGGAAGGAACTTCGACAAGGACCGCAGGCAATCCAGTTCTTCTCAGTTCAAGAGCCAAGACAAAGGGAAGAAAGATGCAAAGGATGGCGGTCAGTACACTGTTCCCGCAGGGCCTAAGTGCTTTGGGTGTCATATACTTCAATGTATATCTCAATGGGTACCTTGCTTATAAGGATCTTGATTTGTCAGTACTTACATCCCATGTGCTTGCATCTCCAATCTATGTGGATTTTGTTGTGGATCTTTGTTGGGTTAGATGGGAGTGAGTGGGTTTTGATCCGTGTGGGGTTCTGTTTTTTACCTTTTCTGTGGTAGAGTAATAGAAATGGGAGAGGTGGGTTACGGCTGAGTAACGGTGAGAATCACAAATGGACAAAGTGTCAAAATTTAAACCACGAGTGGGCATATAGAATTAGAGGCAAACTATAGGTGGGCAAAGTGTAATTATCTCCAAAAAAATTCTTAACCAGCAAATCCTGGAAGCATTTTCAAACAAATTTATGCAATCTATACATTTTCGTGCAAAATTGCTAACATTATATTCCCGATCAAAATTCTTGGCCAAGTGAACCTTAGGACATTATGGAACAAAATTTAACATAGTTTTTTTTGGATTTTGTTGCAAAAGATTTTTTCTTTTGTTTCTTTAACTGCTATATAATTTAATTTCCCTTAATCGGAGATCACGAATTCCCACTTAAATGTGTGACAATAATTCAGATGCAACCATTGCTCCACAATAATTAAAAGATGCCGGTGACCCATAATACAATGTTATTTAATTAATGATGATATTGTCTCTCAAAAAGAGATCATCAAAGATTATCTCAATTTAAAAAAATATATATATATATATATATTTTTACTAAGATCTCAATTTAAAAATATAAAAATTGAGCATAATACTATTATTATTATCACTATAGCTTTGAGCATGATGTGTTCGTGAGTTTTGGCTGGGGGGAATCTTGCGTTGGAAGTGGGTCTTGCGCCGGTGGGTATTTGTTGCATGGGTCTAACCGTTCTGTAGGTCTTGGTTCATTTGTGACTAAATTTGGCAATGGTTCATTTGGGATTAAACTTGGCAACGGGTCGAACCACTTTTGCCCTTCTCAACAAATCACATCAAATAACTTTTATGTTAAATCATTCAGATTTTTGCCCAGCTTTATATAGGTTGTAGAGCCGAAGCTAGCTTTTAGAGTTTCGTATTGTTATTAGCTTATCAATTTTTTATGAGTTTTATTAGGTTAGGTAAGTGTAGCTACCATTTACATAATAAAAAGTTTCTACATCCGGCTTAAAACAGTAAAACACTTTAAGGGTATGTTTGGATGGAGGAGTAGAAAAGTGGGAGGATGGAAAATTATGGGAGGATGGAAAAGTGGGAGGATGAAAAATATTTAGTTTTCCTTCTTGTGTGTTTGGTTGGAAGAGTGGAAAAGTGGGAGGGTGGAAAATTCTTTTGTTTGGTTAGAGAGAAAAAGGGGAGGATGAAAAATATAATTTATATAAATTGACTATTATACCCTTATTACATAATAGGTAAGAAATAAATTTATTTATACTCATTACATAATATTAAATTTATCACATCATATATATAAATTTATATTATTATTTTTATTATTATAATGTAAAAATTATAATAATATACAACTTGATCAGATCACGTTGTAAAAAAAAGAAGTGCTACGTCCTTAATATTTTACAATAAATCATATGTGATAAGTTATTATTGATTTTAATTTGAACACATCACTTAAATATTTTTTTTATCAGTATTAGCTAGTAACAACTTACCACTTAAAATTTATTGTAAAAATATTGTAGTGACATTTCTCAATTTTAATATCTTCTTCTTTATTTTATTTTTCCCTTATCTTTTTTTTTTATCCACACGTTTCTTTTCTTTTTTTTTTTTCCCTTTTTTTCTCCTCCACATCTTTCCCTTGTCTCTATCTTCACTTTTCTTTTTTCTTTTGTTCTCTGGCACTTCTCCAAGCTCCCTTCACTTTACTCTTTCTTTTCTTCTCTTCGTCAACTCCGCTGGTGCTCTCCACTTTTCCTTTTTTTTTTCTTCTTCTTCTCTTCGTCTACTCCGTTGGTGCTCTCCACCTTCTTTTTTTTTTCTTCTCTTCTTCTCTTCGTCTACTCCAGAGCAGAAGCACTCTCTTTCTTTCTCTCTCTCACACAAACAAATTCTTTCTCTTACACACATAGATCACCGGTGGAGAAGTGGAGATCAGCGTTCTACACAGATTGGCCTACATGTTTTTTTTTTTTTTTTGTTCTGGTTTGATTAATTTTATTTTATTGTTCAGATTTCATTAGACTTATGAGAAAGATTGTTTTTGTGTTTCAAATCTTTTGATTGGGTTTTGTGTTTTTGTTTTGATTGTAGTATGTTTTAGTTTTCTGTGTTAAGTTCCAGTGTTTGGTGGTGGTGCTGGGTTTGGTGGTTATTTCCGGTTTGATGGTTATTTTTCCGCGTTAGGTTGTTGGAGACTGGTTATTTTTCCGCGTTAGGTTGTTGGAGACGTTGGGAGAGGATATTTGGGTAATTCCACGGTAAGAGCAATTTTCTCTCCACAGTTTTCCTCCCGATTTGGGAGGAAAAAAATTGGTGGGCCCGGGAGAAAAATTTTCTCCCGATTTTCCATCCTCTCTATTTTCCTTTGCTTCCCAAACAGTGAAAAATACTATTTTCCACACCATTTTCCACCCATTGTTTTCCATTCTTCCTATAATCCCTCCAACCAAACATAGTGTAAAAGACAGGCATAGAAGACTTCTATTAGATAGACTCCTTAAAAAGTAAGGATAAGAAGGACACAGTCCCAGACTGCGTGTATTTTGTATATTCATATAGCATTTTTTTAATATTTTTTTATACGGCATTTTTAATATTATTGTTATTTCAAAAAAACGCAAGTTATAAGACTGTAACTCATTATGAAGATTAGCGTTACTAGACAAGAACACTCAGTGAAGTGCCAATTCCTCCTAACACTTTTTTTTAACTCCTGAGACGTTAACATTTTTTTTTTAATTCAAGTAAATCAAGGCAGATGCCATTTTTCCTCCATACGGATTGCGAAGTCATAATTCTAGAAGAAAAATGATACTTAAAAACCCAGCAAACTCCAACCATTATAAGGTGAAAATTAGCAGAAACACACGTACACACAGTCTAGACGAGAGAAGAGTAAGCAAATTGTCAGTTACATTGTCAAGCCCAATTTGGTATTTAGATACATATTTGCAACAAAACAAAACTATAAACCTTGAGCAGTACTTCATCTAAGCTTCCTCTTTCACCGTCGGCAGGAAAACCTCAGTCAGAACATTATTCGACTGCAGAGAAGCCTTGAGCAGCTTCAAACCCTAACAATAAACCAGATACAGGAGATAAATAATTATTTTACCACTATCTAGTTGGAAAAAAAGTCACAATTTCAAATTTCCACTAATTTTATTTCTTTTTCTTCTTTTGAAAATAATAAAAGATGAAAAATTAAGGAGAAAAACTTCATACTTTATTTTTTATGTACAAATTTGTTTAGTAAATATAATGGAATGTAAACTAATAATTTTTTAACATTAAAAAATCACTTATATGAATAATAAAAGGAAATGATGAATATCAAAAGTTGTAAAAGAAGTAATGCATTATACGCATACACAGAAAGTGATGAAAGAACTGACTTATATATATACCTCATCCCTGCCCATATCGACTACTTTCTCCTCAAGATCCCCGTCTTTGAGATGAAACTCATTTAATAGAGTGATTACAGAAGCTGTGGACATGGGTTTCACCTCCACTAATGACGCACTATTTAAGGCACTGCAACCACTCCCAAAATTTGACTGACGCGTGGTGGATAGCTCTATAGGGCTTTGGGCAAGTTTTGAATGTCGATCGCCAGATCTTTTGCTTAGAGAAAATGGTTTTCTCACCGATTACCAATAAAAAAAGCTGCTCAAATGCTCAACAATTAAAAAGCTTCTCATATAAATGATAAATGTACTTCTTGAGTTTTATGCCTATGAGCACTAACTTTTTAAAATCATACCTTTATCTTGATCATTCGCATCAGACCATTCAAATTTTTGTTTGTTTTAGCATAAAAATTCAATCACTTAAAAAAAATTTATGAATGTGACGAGAATTTTACCTTTTTGGGTTAAATAATTTTTTCATCACTCTTGGTTTTATGAGCTGTGGGGCCCTAACACATTAAACCACACTGGTCCACTTCATATCCAGCCCAGGACCCGCGCCGAGGATGGTTGGGAAGGGCCCAAGTCGTCCAATAGCCTCGCCGAGGATACACCTATCCTCGGCGCACCGACGGTTGGTAAAGGGAAAATATCCCACCAACATTTTGGCCGTCTTAATGAAGACGTGACCAACGAACCCAGTCGCCTCGGTTACCTCAACTAATAGAAAGTCTGTAAAGGCGGCTGAGAACTAACATAAAGCCTGTAAACTACAAATGATGTGACAAACTCCTGTACACGATGATCAGATAATTGACAAGTGGATGGACAAGATCAACGAAAATAAGACTATATAACCAGTAAGATTCGGAAAATCAAGAGGAGGATGGGTTCCAAGAAAATAGGCCCTCGGCTTGAGCCGAGGAAAAAGATGCCTTATAAACACTGAACCAAAAGGAGAACGGAGAGGGTCCTAAAGACTTAGCCAAGTGAAGATCATTCTTACAAAAACTTCCGGTCCGATTCGTTTATGAGGATCCGCCATAAGTTTCGTGTTAACCGTTGTTTGCTGGTTAGATGCCTAGTCATTCCTACCCATTCTCTACTAAATTTCATTGTCTAGGGTCCATTACATTTTGGGTCCCTACAATTGGCGCTGTCTGTGGGAAGGACTTGTGCATTAGCGGCGCGACGGCTGGGGTAAAGAAAACAAAACAACAAATCAATCGAGAACAGATGCAAATTTATACAGTTTTCAGCAACAGTATTCATCCGGCAGTCTACAACAACAAGAAACAAATGCAAAAAAAAGAGGCAACACATGAAACAAATCTACTTCTTTTATTCATATATGAAGCAAAATTACATCTTTTACAAGTAATGCCCAGGGGGCTTGTTCTAAAGCTAACTACAAAGGCGGACGCTTGACAAGGCCGGCAGAGGAGCCAATGGTAGAAAGCGAAGTTAGTTGAGGAACAAAAGACAAAAAAAAAAGGGGGAACGAAAGAAGAGATGAAGAACAAATATGGTAGAAAGCGAAGCTGGCTGAAGAACAGAAGATCGAAAAGAAGTGAAGCAAGAAAAGAGGAAAGAGAAGAGAGAAGAAGGATTAGAAGAAAGGAAAGCTACATAGGAGGCGGAAGAGGCCGGGGCACATAACGGTTCCGCTCTTGGGTTCCGCCTGGTTCCCCTCCCACCCCCATTGTAGCTGGCTTGGGGGGTCAAAAACCCGAACCCAAGAGAGGGAGGTTACGTTCTCTCCGGATCCTCCTCCAGGTGGTGAGGAGGGCTCTGTCTCCGGTTAGGTTGAAAAGAAGGAGAATCTTCGGATCTCCACTACACCCATCCCAGCGTAGCGGCCAGGGTTGGAGTGTCATCCTCGGATCCTGATGGGGGCTGTGCATCCCCAGGATCGCTCTTCCCAAGGGCCAACTCGTTCGAGGGGGCTCGGGCACCAATGTTTGGCAGAACCTTTTTGGGTGATACTTTTGGGAGGAGTTTACGATGGATATTTGTCAAGTGTGAAGGAGAAGGCTGCCCTAGAAACGCTTTATATAGAAGGTGGGATGTTGATGAGTGCCAATCTGCCATAAATCTCAGGGAGAAATTTTCGGAGGCAATAATGCCACCCCAATTTCCAAGGGGCTTGCCAACCGTTAGATCCTCGTAGATCCATGACCGGTATTAATGAGGAGACGCCTCATTAAACAAGAAGGCGCTGAAGCGTCAGAACGCGTCACTCGGACAACCCAAGAGACGCCTCGTTATCTGAAGAGTCCCACCAAACGAAGAGGCAAGACACGGCAAGGTCTTATCCTCCACCAACTCCAGCCTACTTTTATTATTATTATTATTCTGCTTGAAGAATGTGATTATTTAATGCTTATTGTAAAATTATAGCAACGTAGAATTAAACGGCTACGGATAAAGAGATAAAACAGATAAAACGAGAAAACTAGGTACTGGACAGAACCAAGGCATTGCATGGTCCTCGGTCCCAAGCCTCTGGGGAAACCAGATACTTCAGATGATAAAACGAGAAAACTAGGTACTGGACAGAACTAAGGCGTTGCATGGTCCTCGGACCCAAGCCTCTGGGGAAACTAGATACTTCAGATGATAAAACGAGAAAACTAGGTACTGGACAGAACCAAGGCGTTGCATGGTCTTCGGACCCAAGCCTCTGGGGAAACCAGATACTTCAGATGATAAAACGAGAAAACTAGGTACTGGAAAGAACCAAGGCGTTGCATGGTCCTCGGACCCAAGCCTCTGGGGAAACCAGATACTTCAGATGATAAAACGAGAAAACTAGGTACTGGACAGAACCAAGGCGTTGCATGGTCCTCGGACCCAAGCCTCTAGGGAAACCAGATACTTCAGATGATAAAACGAGAAAACTAGGTACTGGACAAAACCAAGGCGTTGCATGGTCCTCGGACCCAAGCCTCTGGGGAAACCAGATACTTCAGATGATAAAACGAGAAAACTAGGTACTGGACAGAACCAAGGCGTTGCATGGTCCTCGGACCCAAGCCTCTGGGGAAACCAGATGCTTCAGATGATAAAACAAGAAAACTAGGTACTTTAGATGCTAAAATGAGAAAACTAGGTACTGGACAGAACCAAGGCATTGCATGGTCCTCGGACCCAAGCCTCATGGGGAAACCAGATACTTCAGATGATAAAACGAGAAAACTAAGTGTTAGACAGAACCTAGGCATTGTATGGTTAAACGAGAAAACTAAGTGTTAGACAGAACCTAGGCATTGTATGGTCCTCGGACACAGCCTCAGGGGAAACTGACCACTTAAAATGAGAAAATTAGGTACTGGACAGAACCAAGGTATTGCATGGTCCTCGGACCCAAGCCTCATGGGGAAACCAGATACTTCAGATGATAAAACGAGAAAACTAAGTGTTAGACAGAACCTAGGCATTGTATGGTCCTCGGACACAGCCTCAGGGGAAACTGACCACTTAAAATGAGAAAACTAGGTACTGGACAGAACCAAGGCATTGCATGGTCCTCGGGCCCAAGCCTCATGGGGAAATCAGATACTTCAGATGATAAACTTCAGATGATAAACAAGAAGATCAGGTACTGAGCAGAATCGAGGCATCACATGATCCTCTAACCCAAACCAGCAGAAAGATCACTTCCTTATAAAACACTAAAGCAGTAAGAAAAGCCAAAATCTCGCACGGTCCTCAAACCCAAACCCATATGAAAATTAGTCACCATAGGGAGACATGCACCACGAGATGAACCGAGATGTTTGCGCTAACCACGGATCTAAGCCGTCAACGAAAAACCTCACCATAAGTGAAAGCCAAACAATGGCGAGCATTAAGGGTGTTGCGAAACTTAATTCTACCTCTCTTAGGGGAATTGGCAAGGAAACAATCCTCGAACAGGCCTTCTGCGCCAAAAGAAAGCAATGAAAACAGCGAAAATAACGATAACGCTGACAGGGAGGTAAGACTCGGCAGAGCACGAAAATGCGCTGAGGAATTCAAAATCCTACTCCCCGCCCAAAAGGAAGTGCAGCAAAATTTTAAGGGGCTATTGTGGGGCCCTAACACATTAAACCACACTGGCCCACTTCATATCCGGCCCAGGACCCGCGCCGAGGATGGTTGGGAAGGGCCCAAGTCGTCCAATAGCCTCGCCGAGGATACACCTATCCTCGGCGCACCGACGGTTGGTAAAGGGAAAATATCCCACCAACATTTTGGCCGTCTTAATGAAGACGTGACCAACGGACCCAGTTGCCTCGGTTACCTCAACTAATAGAAAGTCTGTAAAGGCGGCTGAGAACTAACATAAAGCCTGTAAACTACAAATGATGTGACAAACTCCTGTACACGATGATCAGATAATTGACAAGTGGATGGACAAGATCAACGAAAATAAGACTATATAACCAGTAAGATTCGGAAAATCAAGAGGAGGATGGGTTCCAAGAAAATAGGCCCTCGGCTTGAGCCGAGGAAAAAGATGCCTTATAAACACTGAACCAAAAGGAGAACGGAGAGGGTCCTAAAGACTTAGCCAAGTGAAGATCATTCTTACAAAAACTTCCGGTCCGATTCGTTTATGAGGATCCGCCATAAGTTTCGTGTTAACCGTTGTTTGCTGGTTAGATGCCTAGTCCTTCCTACCCATTCTCTACTAAATTTCATTATCTAGGGTCCATTACATTTTGGGTCCCTACATGAGCTAATTACAATTTATTCACCTATTATTCGGTTGAAATTTAAGTTATTTATCTATAGCTTAAAATTTAGCATTTTACTCACTAAAATTTACTCAATTAAAATTGAGACTAAATATTTATTTTTATTCTATTTTTATGTCCTTTTCCTCTCAAAAACTTAAAAATCATAAAAGAAGAAAAAATAAAAAATAAAAATAAAAAGTAAGGGTTTTACCATTCATTGTGCTCAGTTGGATGATACATCAATTTTTGTTCTAGTCCAGACTTTGACGTTAAACAGGACTACTCACATGGTGCGGGTAGGGTAACCCCAGATTAAGCTGGACTACTCACGTGGTGCGAGGTACTTGGCTCTCAAACGACCACAATATCTTTTATTATGGCTTGCCATCGCAATTATTGGACTATCTACGTCACGGAGAGCTAAAAATCATATGCTGCAGACCAAGGCCCGTTTGGTATATATGTTTAAAAACTAAAAATTGTTGTTAAAAATTTTTGTGAAAATACGTATGGGCGAAAAAATATGTGAAAATACGTGAAATGTTGTTTAAAAATTAAAAATTGTTGTTTGAAAACACTCACTAAACACCCCCAAGTCCCTTGTAATTTTCTTTCTTTGTTTTGTTTTTTTATTTTATTTTATTTTATTTTATTTTATTATGGTGAATTGATTTGGCTTTTATCTTTTAGCATTTGGTTAAAGCTTGGTACTTAAGAATTTTGTTTGACCTCAAGTTGCATTGTGAGTTTCCTCCAACTTTGGTGGACTTGAGTACTAACTAATTTCATAATTGAAGTTTTATTCAAAACGCTCTTATAGGATTCTTTCTACTTGTCTTTTATAGCTACTGATGATGTCTTAAATCAGTTGGTTGAACACTTCGGCTTCGGTGGGCTGTGACGGTAGCGAAGGCCTGAAAAGAAGAAGCAATTAAGGGGGTGACCGGGATGGACCGGCCAAATACCCTCCGATGACAAAGTTAGTTTTCTAACAAGGAAAATGTAGTTCCAACTTTTCGGGAGTAATATTTCAGAATTTCATCATACCTTTGCATGGTTCAGACCAGTCCTTACATAGGGTACTTTGAGGCGGTTATTGGTTTGGATAACTTCCCCCAGATTCTTGGATTTCAGACCTCAACTGCTATTGAAACCATAACCGTCGCTGGAAGTTACATACTTGGGAGGGATTGGCAGCGATGAACACGGGTTGGTTACCCGCTCCAGATTTTGCCAAGTATCGTGGGGTCGTCCATGTGCAATGCCTATGGACGACCCTTTGTCATGCCGTTGTTTGGTCGTCCATGCGCTTCGCATGTGGGCGACCCCTTCGACTTGATTATGGGGTTTATTCAATTGGTGAACTTCTCAAGGACGAGAGTTCTGGACGAATAGGAGATGGTCTTGGATGTTTGGCTAACCATTCGAGATGGACGACCCATCTGGACGAGCTATAGATGTAATTTTTTTGTTATCCCATCAGCTACAATCTAACTTGGAAAATGAAATGGAAGTTCTTGAAGACCTTCTCTCCACCTTTGATGGCATGATGGAAAATCTTGGTGAGACAGACCTCAATGGCAGGCAAAGAAGTCAATATCAAGGATTCAACACATAAATTGGAACTGAAAATAGAAAGAAAAAAAAAATATTTTTCCGATATGGAGGTTTTACTTTTAATCATCATCTTTGCAAAAAAAAAAAAAAAAAAAAAAACGCTATTTGGGATGTAAGGCTGGTAAAGGAGTTCAAAGATTAATAAAGAAGAATTGTTTCTTCAGTTTTAACCTCATGTCATAAGGGTCTAGGCTCTTAATAACCTTCATTTTTTTTTTAATCTTTTTTTTTTCTCTTATTCTTTTATGTTATTTTTATGTTTTGAGACGAGAGAGACATAAAATAGAACAAAAATACATATTTAGCCCCACTTTTGACAAAAGTGGGTAACAGAACACTAACTGAGCTAACCTCAGGTAGATAAAGTGCCAAATTTCAAATCACGGGTAAGCAACTTAAATTTTGGTCAAACCACATATGGATAAGTTGTAATTAGCATTTTGTTGATGCTTATTTTGGAAGTCCAATAGTAGGAAGAAGCCCAACAATATGGGCAGAGAAGAGTTAGTGGATTGATAGAAAAACCATTAAACCCGAATGGTAGGAACAATGGATTATAGGCCCATAAGGTAAATAAATGGGTCTTGAGGAAAACAAATGGGCCTAAAGGAGCCTAGAGAGAGAAGTAGTAAACTCATGGGTATTATGTGATGTAGAAAAGTAAGAATGGGTCACAAGAAACCCGAAGTAATGAAGTAAAAAAGTAAGGGGTTAATAGAAAGCCCATGAGCCTCAAGGATGAAGGATAAGGTAATTGAGTCAGGGAAGCCCAAAAGAGTTAGTAAAATCTTATGGGAATGCAGAATTAGAAAATGGGTTGACGATGCTCAGGGAAAGCGAATAAGCTAAGGATGCCCAATGAGGAAGAAATTGGCCAAAGGAGCTTACAAGCAATGTAATGGGCCAAGAAAGCCCAAAGTAATATGATGTATAAATCCAATGACCATACTAGGTCATTGTAACCAATTGAGAGATGAACATGCAACATGCCCAAAAGAGGCCCAGCAAGCACGAGTCAAATAACACCACGACAGGAATAACAGAGTGGTATGGCAAGAATGGCAGCAAGATTATGGAAGGAGCAAAGAATGGACTAAAGAGAGGAATCCACAATCAAGCAAGACCCAGCCCTTGAAAAGGGCATGCTAATAAAGAATAGAGAATCAGAAAACAGTTCGCGCCATAAGAGGTCAAGTATGAGTGGCGGTAGCTTTCTTGGGAGGACAATCGTCCTTCCCGTCAGCCTTCCGATTGGGCGCCCCTTTTCCGACGACCTTGGGGGCTAACGAGGACGCCCCCTCTGCATAACTAACTTCATTTCTGCAAAGGATGAGTGACGTACGTTAGAAAAAGAGACGACAAGTATAAAGATGATAGGAGGAGTTATGTACTTACGACGACGGAAGTAAGCGTTTAGTCTACGAGCAACTGGCGTCGCCTTTAGACCTCCGCAGTAGGCATGCAAAGTGTCGAGTATGATGAGATCTCGACACTTTCACTATTCCAATGGGATTTCTGTCACTCGACGAATAAAAGTTTCTTGCTTGTCGATAATGTGTGGGCGAACACTAGCTGAAAACAAGAAAAGTAGACGAGGTTAGAAAGATGAGAAATTTGTTAATGAAAAAGAAGCAGACGGGATTAACCTAAATCCTTGACAATGCCCCAAATATTATCAAAGCCATGAGGGATCGTCTCCCATTCTTCCTGACGACACACCCAGTTCATCCATTTGACAAAGAAGTACCTGCTCTTCCAATTTGATAGGCCACAAACTGAATGACCCCTTGTGATTAAACCAATTAATTAATTAGCCAAGTTATTAATTAATCAATTTATCATGCAATTGTGTGGCAGCATAAACAAATCACCAATAAACTAGATATGCAGCGGAAAATAAATAATACGGTGATTTATTCACGAATGAGGAAAACCCTAATGGCAAAAACCCCACCAGGTGATTTTCAGGTTACCACTCCTGAAACTCCACTATTATCAAATCAAGCGGTTACAAGTAAAGGAATTCCAAGTACCTTACCAACCTACAGTTGAACCCTTACCCCAATACCTAATTGGACTTGATCTGTAGTGACAGTTCCCACCTTTGATGCACGGCTCCCAAGTACGTGACTAACCAATGCGCGGATCCCAGTACGCGACTTCAAACACCAACTTAGAAGGAGAGGTTGGCTGCAAAGTTTTTCAGTTTATCCTACACGATGAAGACCAGGAAGATGCTTGGTCACAAAACCCTTTGGTGCAAATACACAGCAACTTCTTTAGAGAAGATGAACTAGGTCAAGAACTTTGTCTTTGATCACAATTTGCTTGAACAAAGATTGCTCAATGCTTTTGTAACTTGTGTACAATTTGACGGCTCTTAAAACAATCCTTTTATATGTTTAGGGTTAGAAGAAAAGAAGGCCCAAAAACATATTCACGGATCCCAAGAAATCAGATCAGAAAATCTGACTTTTAATTCTCGACAGATAGCAGGTGTCGAGGAGCTATCGAGCAGGTGTTAAGCCTTAATGAATTTGCACTTCAGCTTGTTTTTCTTGGACAGACTTGATGACTTCAACACTTGATCTTGAAACCTTGTTTCTTGAAGTATTAAAAACACCTAAAACTACCCAATTACAAGTAGAGTGCGTTTTGTCAAAGGATTAGCCAATTTACATAAATAAGTATGACATATATGGCACAGATGTGTGTGAAGTGGTCGGACACAGGAAAAGGGATAGAAAAATGGCGTAAGATCCTCGTGATAGCGGAAGGAAAGATGAGCTTATCACGGGACGCCGAATCTAGATGAACATCTATGATAGAAAGGATAAAATGAGAAGGAAAATCTATAGTAAGATGCTCAAGAAGAGATAACAGAAAACGAGCACGAGGCTCTGTGATGGAATTGTAGTGAGAAAGTGGATGGAGTACAAAAGTCATCACCATGTTTAGGAATCTAGGACCTTAAGCAAAAGGCCTACATGATGTATATTGATGCTCACCCCAATCAGAAGGGCGCTCATAAAAAGATAATATGAGCTCATCCTTGGACACAGTCCATAGACGCTCACAAGAAGGATGGTCAGGAAAATCTATCCTAGGAACCCTAAGCACATTCGCAACTAGCTGCAGTGTGACAGGGATGCGCGTACCTTAAACGCGAGTGTGAAAGAGAGGTACAGAACGATCGATCCCGTGCATGTTTGAGTAAAACTCTTGAATCAACACGAGAGGACATGTGACCGGGACGTCACACAGTGACTCCCATCCCCTATTGTGAATGACAGAGGGAATGTCAGTGTCGGCGAGGTCTGCCAAAATGACTTGGCATTCCGAATGAACACCTCGTCTAGAAAAGTTCTCCGTAAGTGCCTTGTGGGCATCTCCATCACGAAACCGAAGATTTAGAGGAGCAGAATCAAAAGATGAAGAAGCTCCAGAACGCAGAGGGTTCCGAGCCAGAGTGGATTTACGTTTGGGTGCCATAGACACTACTAACGTAAACAGAATAAGAAAGAGATAGAGAAGGAGACAATCAGAAAAGTCCCAAAACAGTTCACATATATCAAATATATTGAACAATAAGTACGTATGCATGGGGAATGCATGAACATGTGACATGCAAATTAAAAAGCATCATGGGCTCAGCCCAATCCAATCCTACCATCACACAAACATAGAACACACATCTAAATGCATGTAAATATCATTCTAATGCACATGAAATGCAATGTATGACACTTTGAACACATTTAAGTGAAAACCCAACCTAAAATTTCAAGAAAAACTCATTAATTTTGAAAAACCCCAATATTTTTCAAAAACCTCAAAACCTAAGATTCAAAATATGAAATGCATGAATAATGAGGGAAAAAGAGATCATACCAAGTGATTTGAAGCAAGGAATGGCCGAAAATCACGTGGGTTGGAGTTTTTGAGTGAGAAAACGAGGTTAGGGAGATGAACAGCTGCGGACAGATCGAGAGAGATCGAGAGAAATAAGACCAGAATCGCGACAGAGCCTTTTATAGGAACCTCAGTAATTCTCGACAGCTGAGGTATCGATAGGTGTTGAGACAGGTGTCGAGGTAGGTGTCGAGAAACTGAACTTCGAGAGCTACAGGTGTCGAGAAAGTATCGAGGAATAGACACTAAAACCCAGAACAGAAGCTCGATTGACCGACAAGGTATCGAGGAGACAGGAACTTTCTCGATCGATCCACCAGGTGTCGAAGAGGTGTCGAGATTGTGATAAGAAAAAGCTTGAAAAGCTCGACAGATAGCAAGGTATTGAGAAGGTGTCGAGGAGGTGTCGAGCCAACAGTTAAAAGCAGTTTTTCGAGAAGTGAAAAACACATACATGAATGCAATCCAACATACACTTCAACCATTATCCAATCAACATAATAGACTCTCAAAATCATCTCTCAATGAAAAATTTTAAGCACATGGATCCTCAAAAACACACACATACACACTAAACAAGTCTAACCAATTTTATTTTTCAAAAACAAGTCAAGACAGTTTAGTGAGCATACATCAGCACATGTAAAACCTTTGTGATGGCCAAATCACATTGTACCTGTACATGTATCAAAAGTAGCAAAGAATATTACATGTTGTGTGTGAAAAACATCACAAGATTGCATAAGTGTATACATGTTATGACGAATTGAGATATGAGAAAATCACTTTAACTCACACACAATCATAACTATTTGATGGGGACTATCACCTTCGAGGTACATCCTATAACTCCCACATCTCCTAGAATACACACTTGCAATCATATTTAAACCATTTTTGATCTTTTTGCTTTTTATTTTCTTTGCATATTTTCTTTTTAAGCATATCATGCATGGGCATATAAGGGAGAGAAAAGAAATACCCATTGGTATTTGACATTCCAATTTTGCTATGCCGAAGCACACAAATGTCATTGAGGTCACACTTTTGCTATGCCGAAGCATACAGATGTCATTAATGATTGGCGAGCAAAAATGGTGAGATAGCTATTTATGCCTTTCTCTTAGGATTTTCTAGTCCTACCCGTCAAAAAGAGTGATATGAGTGTTAAGTTTTAAGAGATAACTTAATCTTACTCATCACAAACAAGAGCCACAAAGCTCACTTGCTTAGTTGTGCATAGAGATACTCATCTAAGCTACAAGAGATACAAAATTTAGAAAACTCTGTTTCATTGGCTATCCAAGGTACACAAGTACCAAAGTACACAAAACACACACTATTTCTGTATTTTTCTGATTTTTCAAATTTTTTTTTAATTTTTATATCAAAAACAAAAATAAGCAAAATTGAAGATAAACACACAAAAACATGTTAACAAAGCAAAGTATAAAACTAGACTGACTCAACAAAAATGCAAAACACACAAGCAATGCAACAAACAAGAAAAACAAGTAGGGAGAAGAAAGTGATGAAATCACTTAGAGTCTTTTTTCTTCCATACCTTGGAAGAACCTTTCCTTTAATTAAACCCTTGAACCGGCGGTGAAGGGGAAGAATTGAAACTATTCAAGTTTGAAAGGAACATGAGGGCTTTTAGAAGATCTCCAAGAGGAGCAAGAGAGGATTAAAGCTGATTTTGGCTTCCAGATGCTATCTTGCCGTTGCTCTGTTGAGTGGCTAGCCACTTATAGCAATTTGGTCGAGTATGACCGGCAGCTCCACAATGATGACAGAGATGCTGCTTCTTTTGTTTAAGCTTTTGAGAATTAGCCTTCTTAGCCCTAGGGGTTTTAGTATCTTTCTTATCTTGCTTAGGGGGTGCTCCTAAGATAGATTTACCCTTGTCTAAGTTCTCATTAGCTAATTCAGTTTTAACATCAGTGTTCTCAATTTCAGTGTCATTAGCAGGAGAAACAAAAACAGTATTACTAATAGAAGCAGAATTAGAGAAAGAAAGACCATACCCTAAGCCTGTTCGATTCGAAGCAGATTTCTGATTGCTGAGCATCTTATCAAGTTTTGCACTTGAAGTCCTCTCCAATTGAGCTCTGACTTGAAGCAGCTCCGCTTCAAGCTTCTTGGTCTTCTCAACCAAGAAGTTGTTCTCAAACCTCAGTGCTCCAATAGTTTGATTCGCCTCATCAAACTTTGTGGACAACTCTTCACGGTCAAGTTCCACATCACTGAGCTTCTTGGTGGTCAGTCTATAGAGTTTCTCGTGTTTCTCAGACAACTTGTATAGTTTCTCATAGGGTGAATGGATATCATCTTGATCATCCATCTTCTCACACTTGGTTTCCACCAATTCTTTTTCTTCTACTTCATCAACAATCCCTTCAATAGGATTGACTGTGGCAGTGAAGGCATTTAAGATTTCGTCATCCTCACTATCGAAATCATCTTTAGACTCAGTATCACTCAAGGTTGCAATAAGTGCCTTGCTCTTCCCAATACTCTTGAGATATGTAGGACACTCATTTTTCATATGTCCAAACCCATGACACCCAAAACACTTAGGTCCTGCGGGAACAGTGTACTGACCACCTTCCTTTGCATCCTTCTTCCCTTTGTCTTGGCTCTTAAACTGAGAAGAACTGGATTGCTTGCGATCCTTGTCGAAGTTCATTCTATTGGCATTCTTCATAAACTTCTTAAACTGCCTTGTAATGTAGGACTTCATCTTGGAATCTTCATCATCAGAAGACTCATCTGTATCGCTGCTCTTTGCCTTCAAGGCCATGCTCTTGTCTTTACCCGTTTTGCCAATCCTAGATAGTCCTAACTTGTAGGTCTGTAAGTTCCCAACCAGCTCAGTCAAAGGAATCTTGTCAATATCCTTTGATTCTTCTATTGTCATAATCTTGGCATGGAATCTCTCAGGTAGAGATTTGAGCACCTTCCTTACAACCTTGGGTTCAGGGATGGTTTCCCCAAGATTGAAGGCTGAGTTCACTATGTCCTTGAGTTTGGTATAGAACTCATCAAACGACTCATCCTCCTCCATCTTAATCTCTTCAAAGCTTGTAGTGAGCCTCTGAAGTTTTGAATCTTTGACAGCCTTTGTTCCTTCATAGGTTGTTTGGAGGATGGTCCACGCCTCCTTAGCAGTTTCAGTTGAGGATATCTTCTTGAACTCCTCATTGGTGACCGCGCTAAATAGGGCATTCAACGCTCTACTGTTGAAGTTTGCCACCTTGATCTTGGCTTCATCCCAATCGGCCGGTGCTTTCTTTGGCTTAGTCTAGCCAATCTCAACAGCTTGCCACACCTTCTCATCTAAGGACTGCAAAAAAACTCTCATGCGTACTTTCCAGTAGGCATAGTTAGTTCCATCAAATAAAGGAGGTATAATTAACGATTGTCCTCTATCCATGACAAACAGGGGTCAATGGATCAACACAGCAAAGATTAAACCTAATCATAGTGTGCCTACTCTGATACCACTTGATAGGCCACAAACTGAATGACTCCTTGTGATTAAACTAATTAATTAATTAGCCAAGTTATTAATTAATCAATTTATCATGCAATTGCGTGGCAGCACAAACAAATCACCAATAAACTAGATATGCAGCGGAAAATAAATAACACGGTGATTTGTTCACGAATGGGAAAAACCTTAACGGCAAAAACCCCGCTGGGTGATTTTCAGGTTACCACTCCCGAAACTCCATTATTATTAAATCAAGCGGTTACAAGTAAAGGAATCCCAAGTACCTTACCAACCTACAGTTGAACCTTACCCCAATACCCAATTGGACTTGATCTGTAGTGACAATTCCCACCTTTGATGCACGGCTCCCAAGTACGTGACTAACCAATGCGCGGATCCCAGTATGTGACTTCAAACACCAACTTAGAAGGAGAGGTTGGTTGCAAAGCTCTTCAGTTCATCCTACACGATGAAGATCAGGAAGATGCTTGGTCACAAAACCCTTTGGTGCAAATACACTGCAACTTCTTCAGAGAAGATGAACTAGGTCAAGAACTTCGTCTTTGATCACAATTTGCTTGAACAAAGATTGCTCAATGCTTTTGTAACTTGTGTACAATTTGACGGCTCTTAAAACAATCCTTTTATATGTTTAGGGTTAGAAGAAAAGAATGCCCAAAAACATATTCACGGATCCCAAGAAATCAGATCAAAAAATCTAACTTTTTAATTCTCGACAGATAGCAGGTGTCGAGGAGCTATCGAGCAGGTGTCGAGGAGCTATCGAGCAGGTGTCGAGCTTTAATGAATTTGCACTTCAGCTTGTTTTTCTTGGACAGACTTGATGACTTCAACACTTGATCTTGAAACCTTGTTTCTTGAAGTATTAAAAACATCTAGAACTACCCAATTACAAGTAGAGTGCGTTTTGTCAAAGGATTAGCCAATTTACATAAATAAGTATGATATATTTTCTTAACATGTGAACCACATATGTCCTAACACAGTTTCTATTGGAGTCAGGCATATTAGATACCAAGTTCAACTCATTCTTCCTCACTGCGAAGTGGTATACCCCTTAGACGAGACGATATGTTGGGGTTGGTAACACTAAAAGAACTCGTTAAGGGTTAGCTGACGGTTCCCACCACTTAGACGACCCCATAGAATCTCAGCCCCAATAAAAATCCTCCAAGCTTTGGGGGCAATTTGGCTGATGGACAAACCCATAAAATTGGCCAACTGATGGTGAAGTGCTGTTAGTGGTAACCTTAATCCTGCCACGAACATGATTAATAGCCCATATTTTGGGGAGAATAAAAGGACGATTATCCCCAGGGCTCCCTGAAGTTTCCTCAAAAGTTTCCTCGTCACCATGATCTCCGTCCTCGTCACTCCCTCTCTCCTCTTCTCCCTCCTCAACTTCACCTTCCTCCTCACATATTACTTCCTCCTCACCTTCCTCTTCATAACTTTCAACATCCTCGTCTGGAGATTGGGCTGACGTTTCCCTCTCTGACGACCAAGAGAAGCCTTCATTGGGCTCTTGACCTGACCGGAAGACCTCGTTGTAGCCCACTCCCTGGCAGACTGACGACTGTTCACTCGTTGCTTCTCTAGATATCTGACTACCTACAAGCGTCGGATTCATTCTAAGAACCTAAGTCGATGGCCTCACTATGGAATTAACTAGAAAATGAAAATAAGAGATAAATAGAGTAGAAAAGAACAAAACTGACAAAATGAACAATTCCTTGAAAAAGGACGGTCTTAGAAAGAGCAACAAAGATGACGAGATCAGCAAGCTGACGGAAGCAAAGGCATTCACAAGATGATGATCTCTCTCTCTCAGAATCAGCAGGGGTGAAATGAAAGGAATGAGGGGAGGAGGCGAGGTATATATAATGAAGATAATGCACGGAAGACGAAGCGACACCCTCGTCCAGAAGCGGAGCAAGTTAGATTGCGCCACATGTTCAAGAATTTAATAAAGGTTGCTCGAGGAATCACCGATAAATGATTTTCCCTTTTTACTGAACAAAAGAAAATTAACAATGAAGTTAAACTCCATAACCTGTCAGCTTAAGTTGACGAGGCTATGGAGTAGAGGGCAGCTGATAAGGGTAAATTTGAAATATTAACTCACCAATGAAAAGGCAAAAGGCGACGATTCAAATAAACCCGTCAGTCTTACTCGTGTCCATTAACAAGCGACGATAGTAGGAAGTCTACAGGTTCACCTCGAAGCTGATGGGAGCACCTTGGGCGACGAAGATGGAAAGTTGACAACAATAAAACTGAAGGGGGTATACAAGCCTCTGACGGCTCTGACGTGGCCTTACTTGGTCCCCACGCATGTGTGTATAAGGAAATATCTTGTACTCCACGCTAAGTGCTAATCAAAAAGATTCCTATAAGGAATGAGTTCCGCAAAATACGCTCATGGAGACTTTTACAAGGAAAGGTATTCTAAGCCAAGGAGGAGAGGTTAACCCCATACTACTATAAAAACCCCAAGACCCTCACAAATCAAGGTACACATAATTTACCCCAGCTCTGGCACTCTAGAGTTGTGAAAAGTTCTAACTTGACATTCGAAGAGTATTTGGCCGATACCACACTGGTGCTCTCTATTAGGTCTTCTCTTTTTGTTGTGTAGGTACTGTTTCGAGCGTGCAAGGACTGTGTGGCTCACTGGTGATTTTTTGGCATCATCATACCCCATCTATTTTTTCTCACAAAAATCATTCCATTCTCCTGAAAGTACATCACAAATAAAAACATTGGGGCCCCTCCACTCCACAATCTCATGTCCCACAATTTAACTCATGATCAAATCAGCTCCCTTGGTACGCTAAGTTGCCTACACTTCAACTTCAAGCTCTCACTCTTGAGAGTTGAGAGAGAAAGAGAATTTAGTGCATGTTTGGATTCGGCTGAAAAGGAAAGCAGCTGTGCGTTTGCATTTTTGTGTGGGTCCTATGTACTATTTAAAAATTATTTTGTTACAATGTTTTCAGTTTTCAATAATAAACGGTATCGAAACAGATTCGTAGTTTATAATAATGGCCAAGAAGCCACACGGGACAAAAGATGCTGCTTATCTTCAAAGACCAAATCGCTTCCATCCTCACATCAATAATTAATTAATTAAAAAATCGCCTCCATTCCAACTTTAAATGGCTCCTTAACACCGTGGCATTTCCAGTTTCCACATAAGTATGTTCTCGGGAACACCCATTAACTCCACCTCATTTACTCTTCTGCCCTTACTCATCCCCCAAATTTACTCTCCCTCTCCCACAACCGCCTTTACCAAGCAAGCCCTTTTTCGTCATCCAACCAAAACCCCCCAATTCTAAACTAAAAAAAAAGCCACACTCAAAATACCCCTTCAAAACCACTCCCAATATAAACATCCAAAGGCCAGTATAGTAATTTAAACACAAGGAATTCTTGTCGGGCCCATTAATAATTAATAAAAATAAATAAATAAAAGAACGTTATAGTAATCATCACAAAAGGTAGGCTCAAATAAAAGAGAGAGAAAAAAAAGTGTTTGGGTTTAGAGAGACGTTATTGGATTTGAAATCCACAATTCGCCGGAATTTGGGATTTTCGTTCACATCTGCCCATACCTTAGGGTTACTGTTATTAGTTATTACACTCTCCACCACACCACAGCAATTAAGAAAGTGAGATAGAGAGAGAGAAAAAAAGAAATTAAGTGTTGGTTTCGCTACGACGTCGTTTTCAAGACTTGGAATTCAATTAGGGTTTCATTTTTTTATTTTTTTTTGTTGTTGAAGTTTGATATGAAGATCTGTAATTCGGGGAATTGGTGAGGGGGTAATAGTGGAAATAATTTGCTACCGTGATGTTTACGCCACAGAAGAAGGTGTGGTCGGGTTGGTCCTCTCTCATGCCCCGGAAGTCTGTTCTCAGGTTGGGTTAGAATCCGAATTCTGTTGACGCTGGGAAAGGAAAGACTACTGTTGCTTTTGTCGAAACAACGCTGAATTTGGAGAATGGGGGAAATATCTTGATTGACGCTACCGGAGACCTTGAATTATTGGCCGAGAAGGTTTCCAAGCTTTAAATTGAGGTTTAATTTTTATATATATATATATATATATATTTTTTTTTTTTCTGGGTGTTTTTCTATTTAAGATTCTCTTATTTTTATATTATTCTTAAAAAAAATGCCATATGGGTTAGTCTTTGTGTCTTTGCCCCTTGCGTTTTTGAAAAAAATATATTAAAAAATATAAAACGATGCCGTATTTGTCACTGTTTGAATTACTGATGGAATCACTGTTGTCACTGGGTAAGATTTTTTTTTTCCTCTTTTAATCTCTGCCACACACGTCTTGTAACTCTTGTCGTGTCTGAGACTCTTGAGTTGTCTCCTACCCAGCTACTCCACTTTAGACTTCTGCTCGCACCTCTCAGACTCAGAACTCAGTCACTCATCGGCCTGACCAAAGGGAAGGAGATAAGACTTTCTTTTTGAAATTTGAAATGAGAAATTCCCACGTGATGCCTGACCAAAGGAGGAGATAAAATCAAGGTAAAAATAAAGAAACATAAAGAGAATAAGGACCATTTGGGACATGATTAAATAACAATTTTCAATTTTTTTGAAAATACGCGTGGGTGAAAAAGTGTATGAAAATATGTGTAATGTTATTTAAAAATTGAAAATATGTATTTAAATTTATGTACCAAACAGGCCATAAGTGATGTGGAGGTGAAAAAAAAAGTGAGTTATTAAAAATAATTTGTTGGTACATGGTAGTTGAAAATTGAGATACGCACCAAAACAAAAATAAAAATTCAGGGCCTGTTTTGTAGAGGAGTTTGAGTAATATGGTTTGTAATTTTTTGAAACACGTGTGGGTAAAAAAGAGTAGAAATTTGTGTAATGTTGTTTAAAAACTGAAAATGTGTTATTTAAAAACTGAAAATGAGTTGTTAAACAAATCTGGATATGTTTGTTCCTTCTCTGTCTTATGTTTTCATGTCTTCCTCTGTTTTGCATTCATGTTTTTTCCTAGTTGAAAACAAATACAAAACTCACATATGAAACAAATACAGTATTGTTGTTTGAAAGTTTGAATAAAACGTGCAGATGTAGTAGGTTTTCAAAATGTGTGATATAAACGTGTAAATGTAGGATCGGTGGAAAAAATATCATATTGATACACCTGACCTCTTTATGGTTTTTATTTATTTTTGGTTGAATTTTGTTAAAGGGGTGTCCAAAAGTTGGTAATTTAATATTTAATGTTTTACAACTATTTAATTTTTTTTAGTTGAAATGGCTAGTTATAAAATTATTTATTTGACTTGTATTCAAAATAATGATTTGGGTTATTTTTATGCAGTTAGTACCGGATGTTGTTATATTTAAATCGAAAAAGTTGTTTCTCGTCGGTGAAGTTCATGCCATCTTCAATGTGCAAGATTTCAAAGACATGAAGAAAAAGAGAAGGTTTGAGGAAGCTAAATCATCCTTAAACTTGTACAAAATTGAACAAAAAGAGATAAGAGTTTCAATGCTCTCTCTTGAAAAGGCTAATGGACTGAAAAACTCTCTGAAACTTGCTTTCTTTTGTATAAGGCTTTTTCAAGATAAGTAACATAGAGATCGTTTTAGGTCACTTAGGAGCAATGCTATGAAGTTTCAATACGTAGAGGATGAATATAAAAAATATTATGAGCATCCGCAACAATTTCCCTCTCCCTAATTTGGTTGAAGAAAAAAATATCAAAGTTTGTATGGACAGTGTTAAACTGTTAATGTTGTTTAAGTGTTTCTGTATATGTTTGTGGACGACTAAATTTCTCAGTTCGAAATGAGTCAAACAAGTAAAATAGTTGCACAAATGTGAATTTGTATTGATGATTGTGGTATAATTCTCTGTGATTACAAAAAAGTGATCCTCTGATTCGATCTCCTTGAAAAACTTGTTGATTTGGATTTGTGGTAATGTGATTGTGACTTGAACACAAAATATCCTTCAATTTGGTTGAGGGATGGATCGAAGATTGCTAAAACGGAATTACAATGAATCTCTAGCTATGAGCTTGTTAGAAATCCTTTGTTCTTCTCATTCTTCGTGTTCTTCGTGTGTTCTTCGTGTTCTTGGATTTGTGGTGGAAGTTCTTTGGGGCTTTAGAGGCTTGAATCCGTAGAGCTTCGCTGATTTGTGATTTGTTGAGGTTTCTGGAGGCTTTTGAGCTTGATTCCAGTGAGCTTTGAGATCTAGGAATATGATTTGGATGATTCCTCTTTAAATGTTCTTTGTATTTGAAGGCTTGTGGTGGAAGTTCTTTGGTGCTTTAGAGGCTTAAATCCGTAGAGCTTCACTGATTTGTGATTTGTTGATGTTTTCGGACACTTTAGGCTTGATTCCCGCAAACTTTTGGATCTAAGCAGATGATTTGGATGATTCTGCTTCGAATGTTCTTTGATTTTGTGTTTGAAGTTCTTGAAGTTGCTAGAGGCTTCGGGGCTTGATTCCAGCAGAGCTTCTAGACTTCTGAGTGCTTCAGATGGCTTGATGTCCTCTCTTCAGCCCTTTCTTAAATGCCTCAGGAAGGCTTCTATTTATAGGAGTTTTGGGGTGGATGAGCGACACGTGGCAGAGTCTGATTGGTGACACATGTCACAGCCTGATTGGTTCGCCTATGTCATCGCTTACACGCGTAGGATTGATTAAGTCATCGCTTACACGTGCGAGGCTGCTTGTGTCATCGCTTACACGTGCGCTGATGCGTGATTTGTTCTTACATGACACTTGGCAAATTTCTGTTGGCTTCTGAACAGCAATAGTAAAACCTAGCAGCAGTATGTGGCACTTTGTGATTGGCTGTATTTTGTGGACTTGGTAGTGTGACATGTCAGCTTGTGATAGGTCGGGAATTTTCCCTCTCTACAATGTTGTTTTAAGATATTGCCCATTCGCGGCCAGTCCTGTATTATTATTGTCCTAAACTCGACATTATCTATTATATTGCCTATTGTGGGCTTGGACTTCCTATTGTCTATTGCGGGCTTAAACTCATGTATTTCGAATATTATTTATGCTGAATATACAAAATAAACGCATAGGAAATGTTTAAAATACATGAGTTTGAGCCTGCAATGGGCAACAAGAAGTCTTAGATTGCGTCCTTTTTATTTTTATTTTTATTTTTTAAGGAACTGTAGTAATGCCTTTGAAGTCTTCTATATACAACTTCTTATTATATAAATGGTGTCCTTTTTATTTTTTATTTTTTGAGGAACTATAGACTGTCTTTGAAGTGTTTTATGCCTGATGTGTAAACTTTTTAGTACATAAATGGTAAGCTACTCCTACATGACCTAAAAAAACCCATAAAAATTGGTAAGTTGATAACAATTTGAAACTTTAAAAGCTAGCTTCGGCTCTACAACCTATATAAAGCTGGGCAAAAATCTTAATGATTTAACATAAAGGTTATTTGATGTGATTTGTTGAGAAGGGCAAAAAGTGGTTGGACCCGTTACCAAGTTTAGTCATAAATGAACCAAGACCTGGACGATTAGACCCATGCAACAAATACCCACCGGTGCAAGATCCACAACCAACGCAAGATTCTCTGCTACCAATACTCACAAACACATCATGCTCAAAGCTGTAGTGAACTAGTGATAATAATTGTTAGGACATATGTGTTTTTACTTGTTAAGAACAAATGTCACTTATTTATATAAATTGGCTAATCCTTTGACAAAACGCACTCTACTTGTAATTGGGTAGTTCTAGGTGTTTTTAATACTTCAAGAAACAAGGTTTCAAGATCAAGTGTTGAAGTCATTAAGTCTGTCCAAGAAAAACAAGCTGAAGTGCAAATTCATTAAATCTCGACACCTGCTCGATAGCTCCTCGACACTCGTTATCTATCGAGAATTATAAAGTCAGATTTTTTTGATCTGATTTCTTGGGATCCGTGAATATGCTTTTGGGCCTTCTTTTCTTCTAACCCCAAACATATAAAATGATTGTTTTAAGAGCCGTCAAATTGTACACAAGTTGCAAAAGCATTGAGCAATCTCTGTTCAAGCAAATTGTGATTAAAGACGAAGTTCTTGACCTAATTTATATTCTCTGAAGAAGTTGCTGTGTATTTGCACCAAAGGGTTTTGTGACCAAGCATCTTCCTGATCTTCATCGATTAGGATGAATTGAAGAACTTTGCAGCCAACCTCTCCTTCTAAGTTGGTGTTTGAAGTCGCGTACTGGGATCCACAACTTCAAACAGCTAGATTGAGAACAAGAGAGTTGAAATCCACCACCCAAGCCGCCGATCCCACCAACGGAATGACGCCATCGCACAACCGCCGTTGAAATCATCTCCAACAAGCACCGCCGACACTCCGTCATCATCACTGCCACCCTGCTGCTTCACAGGTTCAGAGATTTGACTCGCCAGCTCCGATCTCCACCTCCGAGTGCTGCTGACAGTCATCACCAACGAACCCAAGCCGCCCCTTCGCTGTCGACTCCGGTGATGTGCTTGCTCGGCTGCTTTTTCTCTTTTAGTTTTTTCTTCCTTCGTTTCTAGCTTAGTTATTTTCGGTGTTTGGTTTGAACTTGGCAGATAAGCCTTCAGCTTTATATTCTAATTCTTTCATTATTGTATTAAAAAAAAAAAAAAAAATCAAAACAGAAGCCTCATAAAGATTCCAGTACACTACATGTGAGGGCCACCAGCCAAGTTTTCCACTTCCATTGCCCAACACGTGAGGCCCAAGCTCCCCATTGCTAATAGCGTGACCCACTGTCCAGTGAGGCTCAGGTTGTTAAGTCAGCCCAACCAAGGTGTGGACTTTCCTAACTTAATGGATTGAGATGCAATTTCAGATTTAATATCAATATGTCTAATATGTGCCTCAGCTTTATATCCAGTAACATGCTACTGCCTTTGCCCTTTGTTCTGCTTAAACTTGCACATGAATTTATTATTTTAACTGCTGGTTTATTTTCTTTCAGTATTTTATTTTAGCCAAAAAAAAAAAATTCAAAAAAAATTAAAAAAAAATCCTTTAAATTTATTAATTCTCAGAATTAGTAGTTGAACTAGTCTAATCACATTGCAATAATTAGGTCCTTTTAATTTAATTCTTGTTGACACTAGTACTGCTTGAATGCAACAACCTGTGGAATTCATGACTTCTCTTCACATTTAATTTAACTTGAGTTTTATCCTTACTATTCACTTACTAAAATTAGTTTGTTGATCTCTTTGCATGCATTTGCATAGTGGTCGTCTAGTAACTAGTTCTAAAGAACAGTCTAATTCCAAATCAGAGTCTAGTTCTGAATCCCAGTCTAGTCCCCACCTAAACATGGATCCTCCTCCTCAAGATGAATTAAGACAAGCCCTTGCTGAGCTTACTGCTCGTCTAGGCCACTTAGAGGCTAGGTATGACGAGGATAATACACATAATGGAAGAAATAATAATAGACATGTCCCTCACCCTAGGCAAAACCATAGAGACAATGAAGACAACTCAGCTAAGCAAATCAAAGTAGAGGCCCCTACCTTTGACGGTGTTAGGAACCCCCAGGTCTACAATGATTGGGTGCAAGAGATGGAGCATTTTTTTGAGTGGTATGAACTGTCTGAGGTTAGAAAAGTTAGGTTTGCCAAAATGAAACTTGTAGGAAGAGCAAAACTCCATTGGGATAGTGTTGTCAACCACCTCCGTAAGACCCGCCAACCACCCATAACTCTTTGGGAAGAAATGAAAGCCAAGCTCAATGAAAAGTACTTCCCAGTCTCTCATCTAGGCAACTTGTTGGATCAATGGCATGATTTGAGACAAGACAATAGGTCTGCTACTGAGTACGTAGAGCAATTTGAAGAGTACGGGATACGTAGCAATGCAAATGAAGATGAGCCAATTACCTTGAGTAGATTTAGGAAAGGTCTCAATTATGATCTTCAAAGAGAATTGGTGACCCGACAGATCTCAACTCTTGATGATGATTATACCTTAGTGCAAGATTTAGAGCTGATCCCTAGGCCCCAAGGTGGAAGGAGATTTGACAATCGAATGTTGCCTCAACAAGGTAGATACCTCCAAGGTACCCAAAATAGGCCTTACCCCAACAATAAACCCTTACACATAGAAGAGAACCCTCAGGGTAGGTACCAACAAGGCCTTCAACCTAGACCCAACCCCAACAATAGGCCCTTGCGCCCAGAAGACAAAGGGAAGAGTGTGGTTAGAGAGACATTTAAGCCCAATTCTAGAATCCAGTGCTTTAAGTGTCAAGGCTTTGGTCATATGGCTACCCAATGTCCTAATAAGACTTTGTTGATTAAAGAATTGGATGGAGAGGAAGAAGTAGAAGAAGTAGTCTATGAGCCTAACATTGAAGACATTGTAGAAATAGGAGAGGATGATTCCACCCAATTAGCTTGCATTAGAGCTCTACCATCTTTTGATAATCTCAGTGAGGGTAGTCTTGATATTCCTGTAATAAGTGTTGTTAGGTGTACTCTAGCACAGTCCAAAGAAAGTGATGATTGGAAAAGAAATACTATCTTCCAAACCTTTGTCAAGTGTAGAACTACAAACTGCAAGGTTATCATCGATAGTGGAAGTTGCATTAATGCAGTTTCTTCTAAACTTATCTCCCTCCTAAGTTTGAAGTTTGTTGCCCATCCTAAGCCCTATAAGGTTTCTTGGGTAGATGATTCATCTATCACCATTAAAGATAGGTGTCTTGTTCCTATTCATATCCTCTCATACAAGGCTCAGATTTCATGTGATGTGATTCCAATGGATGTAGGACACATAATTTTGGGATGACCATGGCTCTATGATTTAGATGTCACTTTTTATGGTCGCTCGAATTCTTGTTCCTTTATGCACAATGGACAAAGGATTAAGCTTAACCCAGTCAAAACTAAGTTTGTTAGTGCAAGTAAGGCTAGAGAAGAGCCCAAAAAGCAAAGTATGAACCTCATTAGTCCAAAAGAACTTGAAAGAGCTGTCAATCAAGACTCCATTATCTTTGCTTTGGTTGTGAAGGAAGCTGCACTAGATAACTTTGAAGAACTTAGAAAAGAAGTACGTTCAGTGCTTCAAGAGTTCCAAGATATCTTCCCTAAGGAGCTTCCAAATCAATTGCCTCCTATGCGTGATATTCAACACGCCATAGATCTTGTCCCGAGAGCAGCACTCCCAAATTTGCCCCACTATAGAATGAACCCTCCTCAACATGATGAGATGGTTAGACAAGTGGATGAGCTCTTGCACAAAGGATTTGTGCGTGAAAGCTTAAGCCCATGTGCAGTTCCTGCACTTTTGACCACAAAGAGAGATGGATCCTGGAGAATGTGCGTGGATAGTCACGCAATCAATAAGATTACTGTGAAGTATCGTTTTCCTATCCCTAGGTTAGATGATATGTTTAATATGATGTCAGGAGCCACAATCTTTTCGAAAATTGATTTGAAAAGTGGATACCATCAAATTAGGATCTGCCCAGGTGATGAATGGAAGACTGTTTTTAAGACAAAGGATGGTCTATATGAGTGGCTTGTGATGCCCTTTGGTTTATCAAATACTCCTAGTACTTATATGAGAATGATGACACAAGTACTAAGGCCTTTCATGGGAAAATTTGTGGTAGTGTACTTTAATGACATCCTCATTTATAGTAAATCAAAAGAGCAACATTTGGACCATCTTAAACAAGTTTGTTCCACTTTGAGGAAAGAAAACTTGTATGCCAACCTCAAGAAATGCTCTTTCTTCAATGATAGTGTCATTTTCTTAGGTTTTGTGGTCTCATCCAAAGGGGTTTCTGCTGACCCACAAAAGGTCAAGGCCATAGTGGATTGGCCTGAACCCAAGAACATTCATGAGATTCGCAGTTTTCATGGGCTTGCAACTTTCTATCGCCGCTTCATACGTGGATTTAGTACAACCATGGCACCAATCACTGATTGTATGAAGCAAGGCGAATTCCAATGGTCAAATGCTACTGGTAAAGCATTTCAAGAAATCAAGAAGAAGATGACAGAAGCACCGGTGATGCGCCTACCAGACTTTGATAAGGTCTTTGAAGTGGAATGTGACATGTCTGGTGTAGGCATAGGAGGAGTTCTTAGCCAAGATTGTCACCCTATAGCCTACTTTAGTGAGAAATTAAATGAGGCTAAGAAGAAGTATTCAACATATGACAAAGAACTCTATGCTGTGGTACAAGCTTTAAGATATTGGAGTCATTATTTGACACCCCATGAGTTTGTCATTTATTCAAATCATGATGCTCTGCGCCACATCAATTCCCAAAAGAAATTAAATGCCCAACATGTCCCTTGGGTTGAGTATTTGCAAAGATTCTCTTTTGTTTTGAGACATAAATCTGGTGTTGAGAATAAGGTAACTGATGCTTTGAGTCGTTGAGTCAACTTACTTTCTGTGATGAGCACAAAACTCATAGGGTTTGAGAAGTTGTAAGAGGAGTATGAATCTTGCCCAGATTTTGGAGAAGTGTACACTACACTTAGGACTGAACATCTTCAGGTTGTTGATGATTTTATCCTCCGAGATGGCTACTTGTTTAAAGCCGATAAGCTTTGTATCCCCCGCACATCAGTTAGAGACTTTTTGGTTTGGGAAGTGCACACGGGAGGACTTTCAGGACATTTTGGACGTGATAAGACAATTGAAGAGGTAGAGAGGCAGTTCTATTAGCCAAGTCTTAAGAGGGATGTTGCTAAGATAATTGGTCAGTGTCGTCAATGTCAGTTAGCTAAGCATTGCAAGCAAAATACTGGCCTTTACACTCCTCTACCAATTCCACACTGTCCTTGGGAGGATATTAGCATGGACTTTATACTAGGTCTTCCTCGTACCCTTAGGAAGTTTGATTCCATCCCTGTAGTGGTAGACCGGTTCTCCAAAATGGCTCATTTTCTTCCATGCTCTAAGACTTCTGATGCATCCAAGGTAGCCAAGATTTTCTTTGATGAGATTGTTAAGTTGTATGGGTTACCTAAAACAATTGTGTCAGATAGGGATGTTAAATTCATGAGCTACTTTTGGAAGACCCTTTGGCACATGATGGGAACAAAGTTGAAATTCTCCATAGCATATCATCCTCAAACTGATGGTCAAACTAAGGTTGTCAATAGGAGTCTAGGAAATCTTTTGAGGTGTCTCATAGGTGAGAATGGTAAGACTTAGGAATCTATACTCCCTGTAGCCCAATTTGCATACAACAACTCAGTCAATAGGTCCATAGGTATGAGCCCATTTGAAGTTGTTCATGGTTATACACCTAGGAGACCTTTAGACCTTCTCCCAATGTCCTCACATGATAGGGTTTTTGTGTCTGCAGTAGAGTTTGCTAGTCACATGCATGAGCTACATAAAGAGATCAACAAACGAATTCATGCTAGTAATCTTAAGTATAAGACTCAGGCTGATTTACATCGACGTCATTTAGACTTTGATGTAGGAGATTATGTTATGATTCGTATCAGGCCTGAACAGTATCCTTCAGGAACCGTTAAGAAACTGCAGGCCCGCAGTGCTGGCCCATTCAAGGTATTAAAGAAACTTGGACCTAATGCTTATGTGATTGATATACCTTCAGACTATGGTATTAGTTCTACTTTTAATATTGCTGATTTAATTGCTTTTAAAGGTCCAGCAGTTATTCCCTATGACCCTTTTGATGCTTCACCCTCTCCTTCTTTGACTAACCATGTCCCTAGCCCTACACCATCTTGTTTCCAAAAGGCACATAAAGATATTATTGATGTTATTTTGGATGAGTAGTCTCTTTTCACTAGGGATGGAACAGTTCAACGCTTCTTGGTTTGCTAGCGAGGACGGCCTGATTCTGACTGTACATGGATCACCAGAGAGGAGTAGCAGCAGCTTGATCCCGCTCTTTTGGAGGCTTACTTGGATTCACTTGCTACCACTTCATCTCTACCTCCTATCACCTGCACATATGAGCGTCGACGGAGGCGCCATGCTAACCCAGTGAGCTTGTGGCTTGATGGAGCTTGTTCTGATGTCACTTGATCCTTTGAGTTTTACTCGACGGGGTCGAGTTTCTCCCACCCCAGGGGAGTTGGTGCGGACACCACATGATGACACATCTGTGGAGATTATCTTTATCATTTATGTTATCTTTATTTGAGTTTATCTTTAATATTGGATTAGTATTTGAGATTGTTTAGGATTTGTTTAGGAGAGTTTATCTTTATCATTATGATTCCTGGAAGCTGTATATAAAGCTCCAGATGGTTCCTTTTGTACGTTACAGATTATTATTATTATTATTGAGATTATTTTCATTGAATTGTTTGGTGGTGATTCCAAACGCCTTAGGTGGGAAGCCTAGGTTGTCCTGCATCATTTACATTTTTTTCCCCTGATTAGTGCCTCCAAATATGTTTCAGGATCAGTTTCATCGTCACTTATTGTTGGAGACAGAAAGAAGACAGCTGAGACCTATTATCGAGAACAAGTCACGGATGGTTCTTGTGCATACAACATCAGGATACAAGTATGGTTGCTTTCTTTTTTGCTTCTGGTGCTAAAGTTTTTAGAATAGTAAAGGAGATAGTCTGTGATAGTAACTAACAATGAGATAGAATGGTTCTAAAGATAGTAGGTATGAAGATCAACTCAAGCTAGTCACTGTTTTAGTACTATTGGATAAATTTGGAATGACTTGGTGAGCTATTTATGTGGATAGAATAAATAGGTACTAGTTTGCTTTTGCAATCGTTATCTTGAAAAAACTTTGAAAATATCCTTAGTCCCAAATTCATATTCCATCATCTAAGATAACAGAACAGTCTCTGATCAAATAACTTGAGCTGACTTATATGTGTGTCGTTTCATTATAATTTGTTTAGAACTTTCTTTCAGTTATGGATACACTCATTTCTTGTTTGATTTTTCTTTCAGTTATGGTCCTAATGGACCGGAAGTATGTATTCCTTTTATTTCCATATTACATTACATTACAGGACCATGGAACTGGAACTGTACTTAGTTTTGAGATCAAGTTTTTTATGATCAATTTATTTATATTTGTCCTGATGCTTTTTTTTTTCGTATTAATTCATATGTGTTAGGTATAAGTAATATAATAAGAGCATCCATAATAAAAATTATTTTACTAAGATGAGCAGTTCAATGTCATGAAAATCCAGCAGAATAATTGTATTTTTACAGTCTCTGTAGTCAACTGAAACTTTTTTTCCCTCACTAGTGCAGATGGTTTTAATATGTGTGACTTGTTGTGATTGGTTTACCATTTTTGCAAGCTCTGAAAAAAAAAAAATAGTTGTGTCCCAATCACTCACTTCTGTGGAATCCACCTTCATGTCTATTTAAAATCTTAATACTTGATTATCAAAAAGAAAGAAGAGAAAAAAAACTTAGTACTCAATAGTAGCCCTGCAAATGGTCTTTTAGCTGTGGTACTTCTCAGCCATTTTGAGAGGTGGAATTCTCGGGATTGGTCAATCATGGGTGGTGATCTGTGGAGTTGGCTATCTAATATTTACAATGTGGACTTAAGAAACATTGACTAGATTGGCTGAAGTTTTGGACGACATTACTGTGAGATGTTTTATGGGAAATCTACTTATGAGGTTTCTCATTGACAAAGTTCCAATTTTGTGACATTATTTTCTTTTTGGCTTTAAATTGATGAGACTCTTGGCCTACTTCATATTCGGAGACTTATGTGGCATGCCTGTTATAATTGCAGGTTGGGTTCTCTAAAAGTTGTATAATGAGTAGTTGTGTGTAACCGCTTATACAGAGTGACATCAATCCAGTGGCCGGTTCTCCTCCATTGCTTTGACAGGTTTGAAATTTGCTTGCTTGGTTAATATTGATCGGGTTAATCTGACTTTTAGATGAGAGTTTATGTGAATAAGAGTTTCTCTTTTCATGTTAAAATTCTTTTCTTTTGGGGTTTCTGTTGGGTGTGGGATTGGAATATCCTTTTCCATGGAGTATTGGTATTCTTCTCTTCTAAGTTTTCTTCTTTTTGGTGAATAAGGTTTCTTTAATCAGCATGTTTTATTTAGATATATGAACTTTGTTGTGCCTTTTTTGTTCTTTTTGCAATTGTGGGTAGCTTGAATTTGATATTGTGGAAAGGTGTGTAGATATATTTGCTAGGAAATTAACAAACTTTTGGTATCATTCTCTCTTTTTCAAAAACTAGAGGGCATCCATAATGGCTGAAATGTTCAATTATACTAGCTGATAACTTCTTGCTTTGGAGATGATAATGAAGAATAAAATGTATCAAAACTTTTAACTCTTGGACATATTTGGTCTTTGTACAAAGTGTTGTTGTTAATATCTTTTCTCTTAAACAATAATTGAAATATCGGCAGTTTGTATGCCGTCCCTAATCTGTTAATTTGTAGGTTTGAGTTTAGAGATAAAAAAAAGTGTAATTGTAGCAATATATTACTTTTGCTATACATCAATATCATAGCATATCATCTCAACAATTGTGAATTTGTGTGTGTGTGTATTTTGTGGATGATTGTGGTTTTTTTTTAAAAATAAAATAAAATCTTATTTTGAGGGTCAAGAGACCCCTTAAATAACCTTATTTATCAAGAGTTGTAAATATAAATTTTTTAAACCTTGATAAAAGGTTATTTAAGGGTCTCTTAACCCTCAAAATAAGATTAGAGCACTTGAATTTCTTTTTCGACGGTATATGTGTCAAAAGTTATCAAGGTTCAATTGGATTCTTAAAATAAATTTTTTCAAGGTTTTTTAATACTTTTTAAAGGGTTTTGACCCTTTGAAAAAAGTCAGATCTGTTGTAGTGACACTTCAATCAATCAAGAAATGGAGGTTATAAAATTTATATATAATAGTAATTTTTCATTTCCAGGTGGTCAGTAACGCGGAGAAACCAGTGGCCTCCAATCATATTGTATATATAGATCAACACAGCCACATCAATTTTCATAAATACTCAGTAAAAATGCAGACAGCTATGCCTATGCCATCTTCCAAAGTGAGCTTGAAGCTTCTTCATACACAAAAGCAGTAACAGAGTTCTCTTCGCTGAAGCAGGCAAAGAATTCGTCGACTTTTTCGACAACATTCTCCACCTAACAGTTGGAACTCTCATTACGCTTCTCAAACCAGAAATAATGCTTGTGAAGCGTAATGACAGTTCCAACTGGTAGGTGGAGACATTAGACTTCCCCGACGTACACTTCGCTGGAGACATTGGACTTCCCCGACGATCTTTGAACAATCTATCATCAATCGACAGGAAATTCGACGACACAAAATGTCCATCCTGTGGGTCGCGCAGGCGTTCCAAACTGAAATACTGCCCACCCAATGGAGTGAAAGAAGCTCCATACCTGGTGATGATAGATCTGGAGGTGAAACCCGTGTCCACAGTTTCTTGAGGAGAAAGTAGTCGATTTGGGCATGGATGAGGTATATATATATATGTCAGTTCTTTCTTCACTTTCTGTATATGCATATAATGCATTACTTCTTTGACAACTTTTGCTCTTCGTTCTTTCCTTTTTTTCATTCCATATAAGTGATTTTTTAATGTTAAAAAATTATTAGTTTACATTCCATTATAGTGTAGACTAAACAAATTTGTAAAATTATAGTTATGACAAATAGGGAAAAGCACCGTACATAAAAAATAAAGTATGAATTTGTTCTCCTTAATTTTTCGTCTTTTATTATTTTCAAAAGAAGAAAAAGAAATAAAATTAGTGGAAATTTGAAATTGTGACTTTTTTTTTTTCAACTAGAAAGTGGTAAAATAACTATTTATCTCCTATATCTGGTTTATTGTTAGGGTTTGAAGCTGCTCAAGGCTTCTCTGCAGTCGAAAAATGTTCTGATTGATGTTTTCCTCCCGACGGTGAAACCGGAAGTTTAGATGAAGTACTATTATGAATTTTGAAATGTCTGAATCTTGTGGAATTGCCATATTAATGCTGTTTTGTTTTGTTGCAAATATCTAAATACAAAATCTGGCTTGGCAATGTAATTGACAATTTGCTTACTCTTCTCTCGTCTAGACTCTTTGTGTACGTGTGTTTCTGCTAATTTTCACCTTATAATGGTTGGACTTTGCAATAGGCAATAGGAAATCTGGGACCGTGTCCTCCTTATATTTACTTTTTAAGGAACTGTAGTCTGTCTTTGAAGTCTTCTATGCCTGAATGTGTACAACATTTTACTATATAAATGGTGTCCTTTTCATTTTTATTTTTTGAGGAACTATTGACTGTCTTTGAAGTGTTTTATTCCTGATTTTTTATTATGTAAATGGTAAGCTACACCTACATGACCTAATAAAACCTATAAAAAATTGGTAAACTAATAACCATTTGAAACTCTAAAAGCTAGCTTCGGCTCTACAACATATATAAAGCTCTTTTTATTTTTCTCCCGCTGAATACAACCTAAATAAATCTGGGCAAAAATCTGAATGATTTAATGTAAAGGTTATTTGATGAGATTTGTTGAGAAGGGCAAAAGTGATTGGACTTGTTACTAAGTTTAGTCACAAATTTAATTTAGTCACAAATGAACTAAAGACCTGGACGGATTAGTCACAAACGCATCATGCTCAAAGCAGTAGTGATAATAATAATAGTATTATGCCCGTTCGAGATAATCTTTGATGATCTTATTTTGAGAGACTATCATATTTAATTAAATGGCATTATATGTAAAACACCCATTTTTTTAATGACCGTTTGTTTTAAATTTTACATTGGGATAAAAAAAATTAATTAATTATTTGGCTATGAATCAACCTAATGAGGAGAATTTCTGTTATGTCTACTTTTCATATATCTCTGATCTCCACAGCTTGCAAATTTTCTTCATATTAAACCCAAATGGTGATAGTTAAGTTTACACACTAGTTTATTTACAATTTGAGTTCACTAATATCTAAAGCATTTGTGTCCTGTTGATATAGTGATTCTAAATGTTTCAGATTCATCATGGCAACATGTGGTTTAGTTGTTAATATTTTTCTTAAAAGGAAGTCACACTTAAGTCACATGACTCAATCTTTTATAGGTGTCTCGGTGTGATTAGTCTTAGCTGCCAAACAGTGTGATTAGTCTTGGGTACTGTAACTATTTCAAATGTGTGCCTGCGCTTTGAGCCTCGCCACCATGATTTTGGCCATCCAAGCTTCCTAGGTTTGCATTCATATCAAATTGGTCACATTAAACTTTATATATTCTCTTTTTGTAACTATTGAGTTACTGAAAAACTGGTTTAATAATACGTAATAATGTCAGGATCATGTATGGACTGCATAGGACAATGTTTGTTTAGCTAAATTTGTAGAAGTTTACAATAATTACAACTTCTTGCTATAGTTTCTTTTATATAAATTTTCATTCATTTTAAAAGCACTTTTCAAAAATATATTACCAAAAAAGAAAAAAAGTTTGAGTACAAGAAACAAACTCATGTTTTGAATGAAAAAAATTAAGGTCGAGCAACAGCAGAATGCAACAATAGATAATGGTTTGTAGGTGGCGTTCCTAGTAGAGAGAGATTAAAAATTTGCTTATCAATAACTGCTAATTTAGAATGTGAGACCAAAGAGGTGATGATAAATTGTGATGTTGGTTGAGGAAGATTGATCCTCACTAGACTCAGAGAAGGGGAAAGATTGAGAATTGTATCGTGAAGAAATTGAGAAAGAAAGATTTTTTGTGATAGGTAGATAGTGCGGAGTTTCAAACTACAAACATGGGGCACTACAAAAGATATCAGGGATTATTTGGTTTATAACCAAATTCTTCAAACAATATCATTAGTTAGGCAACGTTTCAAACATATTGCATTTCTAACAATTCGACTTCAGAATAGTCGATTTTACTGTTCATATCGCCTATTTTTTGCGCCACGTAGATAAAGAAATCGACTTCAGTGAAGTTTATTTCTTTGTGTAGAAATCGACTCCAGTGGAGTCGTTTTCTATACATAGAAACAGACTCCACTGAAGTCGGTTTCTATGTATAGAAAACGACTCCACTGGAGTCGATTTCTTTGTATAGAGATTCAAATGCTCCACACAAACATTTGCGGCACCATGTGGGTCTTTTTG
The DNA here is from genome assembly GCA_023736055.1 of Quercus glauca. Classification (NCBI taxonomy): domain Eukaryota; kingdom Viridiplantae; phylum Streptophyta; class Magnoliopsida; order Fagales; family Fagaceae; genus Quercus; species Quercus glauca. The sequence continues at coordinate 1,106,088 of CM043315.1, forward strand.
TTGCTGATTTTTCTTGCTAGAGGTTGAAACCACACCCAGCAAACGAAGAACCCAGGCGCCGATTCTGACCAAACCCCGACAAACCCAGCAACACCGAGCAAATGACGAACTCAGGCGCCGATTCTGACCAAACCCCGACGAACCCCAACACCGACGAGCAAACGAAGAACCCAGGCGCAACCCAGCAAACAAAGAAAAGGCTACACAAAAAAATCGGATCGGATCGGATCGGTGGAGAAGAAGACACGCTCGGGTTTGATTTGTTTTGGATTTGATTTTTTCATTGGTTTTTGGGGCTTGGAAGTGGAGAAACCCAGGCAGCATTTTGGGGAAAAAAAAGGAAAGGGAAGAACACGAAAAGCTTGATTCAGTAGGAACTTAGTTTGAATTTCTATACAAAGAAATCGACTCCATTGGAGTCGTTTTCTATACATAGAAAATGACTCCAGCGGAGTCGGTTTCTATGTATAGAAAATGATTCTAGCGGAGTCGATTTCTACGCAAAGAAATAGATATAAACAGTAAAATCGACTCTTCTGAAGTCGAATTGTTAGAAATGCAATATGTTTGAAACGTTGCCTAACTAATGATATTGTTTGGGTTTTATGATTATTTAAAAAAAAAAATCCAAGATATCATTACAGCTAGGCTTTCACAAGTTTTCAGGCAAAAATGCCGAAATACTATTTCGATCAAAATTCTTGGCCAACAGGACCACGGGGCATTTTTGATCAAGTTTTAATCAAGGTTTTTTTTTTTTTTTTTGCAAAAGATTTTTCCATTTGTTTCTGGGACTTCTAAATATAGTTTCTGCGAGTTTTCGCACAAAAACTCCAACATTGTATTCCAGTCAAAATTTTTGGCCAACAGGACCAGGGACCATTTTCAAACGAAATTTAACTTAACTGTTTTTTTTTTTCTCGCAAAATATTTTTACATTTGTTCCTGAACCTCCGAATATGCTATATACAAGTTTTCTTGCAAGTCAAAATTCTTGGCAAGTAGGACCAAAGGGCATTTTTGAACAAATTTTAACCAAGTTTTTTTTTTTTTTTTTTTTTTTTCTTGCAAATTATTTTTCCATTTGTTTTTTGGACCATTATATATGCTATCTACAATGTCTTCACTTCCCCAGCTACAAAGAACCTAAAGTGTTAGCTTTGGCCTTCTAGTTCAATCTTGTCACATTGCTTCTATTCGTGTACATAAGTGTCGGATGTGTAGGACACTACTTTTTTTTTTTTTTTTTTTTTAACAAGATAGAATTTCTACTCTAGCCTAATTTAAATATACATGTGTGTGAAGCTCCCTCCTGGAGACTTGAACCCCGGCCCTTACCCCTCACACCTCACAAGCACTTATACTTATGGAGTGAACATCGCACCAAGGGTGTGGAGTGGTGGATGTGTAGGACACTACTACTTATGTACAATGAAAGACTTTTAAGAGTGAAGTATAAACATGTATTAATAGGTTGTCTGGTGACAATGTCAAATGGTTGAAAACTCAAAAGACTTTTGAGCAATGACACAACTAGTGAATAGAAACACGCTAAGATAAAGACAAGCCTTTGCCCCAAAAGTCTTTAAAAAAGGTAAGAAAAGACATCGACGCTGACCTAGCAAAATTAGGAATTTCATAAAATAATAATATGGCAAAAATTCAAAACTGACCCTCTAACTTTCAATTTTTGTCATTTCAATCCTCTAACTTTCAGTTTTGTCATTTTAGTCATCTAATTTTCAATTTTTGTTAATGCAGTATTCCGTTAAACCTCAGTTACTTGCCGTCGTTAAATGATTTTTTTTATTTAATTTAAATTCGGAATTAAAAGAAAATTAAAAAAAAAAACATTTAAAGGGGACGACGTCTTTCCCCTTCCCTAAAATCAAAACCAAAAAACACGATGGGTTGGTTTGAAGAGAGAGACCAAGATTGAGGTTGTGAAGGTGATAGATTTCTGATAAATCGAGTTTGAAAGAGAGAACAAGATAGAGAACGATTTGTAGAGAGATTGAGAGATTGCAAGGTTTCTATTGCTAACATTCTAATTTTAGAGAATTAACATGAAGAAGAGGATGTTGAGTTCTGTTTTTAGGATTTAAAATATGTATAGTATGTAATAACATAAAATGCCCATCCACACATAGAGCTAACAACCGCACATCAAACCAAACAATACAAACAATCACAAAAGCAAAATTAACCACAAAAATCATTAAATCAAACACAAACACCATAATTCAATATAAGAAAAACTAAATAATTATTCATCTATGTCATCTAATTACCTTGAACTATCTCAAAATTCACCAAAATATCCGATTTTTTTTTTTTCAAAATTAAAATAGAAGAACCTCTATCTCTCTCACTCAATCCAGAAGGACTTCCACATCACCATCGGAGATCTCCTGCTGCAAATCCTTAAGGTCTTTCCCATTAACCGTGCAACCCACAGAGAAGCACGTGCCAAGATATTCTTTGTCTTCTTCTGATCATGCTCCGGCTCCTTCAGTGCCCTGATGATCAGAGTTGTCGCCGATGGCACCAACGACACCTTGGCCTGATGATTCTGCATAGTTAGCTTCACCATCATGCGCAGGCCCTTCCAGTCATTCTTCATCGTGTTTTCTGGGTTTTTTTTTTTAACATGTATTTTCTAGTTTTGATTTCAGGGGTTCAATGTTTTCTTTTTAATTTTCTTTTAATTCTGAAACTAAAAAAAAAAAAAAAAAAATGACGTCGTTTTGGCTCACTTAATGGCAACAGGTAACTGAGGTTTAACAGAATACTACATTGACAAAAATTGAAAGTTAGAGGATTGAAATGACAAAACTAAAAGTTAGAGGATTGAAATGATAAAAGCTGAAAGTTAGAGAGTCAGTTTTGAATTTTTGCCTAATATTATATACACAATTCAAAAAAAAAAAAAAAGTTATTGGAGTTAGATATGTCCAAAAACAAGTAAAAAAAAGTAACTTGTGTTCTTTAAAAGAGAGAAATTAATAAATAATCATATCAAGCTACGGAAATAAAAATAAAATTATGCAGTGATTCAGAACATTAAGAGGTTGTTCAAACGTTGATCTTCCAAGACATTTTCACCCATTCCAGAACTTTGGCATAGGAATTTTCAATACGAACCAACAGATATTCTAGCCTTAGTCTCATAGGTGTCAGTGTGGATTTATCTTTATAGTTCTTAAAGGTGCATCCACAACACTCCCACTCATGTTATGAATCCATTGTGAATTCCAACACATAAATAATAATAGTGTGAATTAAGAATTGTTTGCACACGGACAAACCTTCTTAATTTAAAATACTGTGACACAAATTTAGTACATCATAAAATACACAATTTGGAACATCATAAAATTCTTTCAAATCATATATGTTGATACCATATTTTGTTCAGCCTCAATTTGCGTGCTAGACCCCAAAAAATCCAAAAATATCATTTTCCTTTCATGGGTCCGTGAGAGCATCCAGAACGACGTAGTGCAACCCACTCGGGCACCGGAGCACCCGAAGTGCCTTTTTCAGCTAAAATGACCAAAATGTCTCTAGTTAGCCCTAGGTTCAACCGAAGGCCAAACGAGGTCCCAACTCTCACAATTTTACTTCAAACCCGAGCTTCACAAAGATTTTTAACAACTTTGACCAAGGTTGACCCGAAGTCAATCCTAGGTGGGCCAAAAACCTTAATTTTGATTCGACTGCCAAAATGGGTTGAAACCAATGCCATTACAAAGTCTACTAAATTCTTGTTCCAATGACTGTTCATGGGTCGAAATCGGAATTAGAACGGTTGAGATATCACGAAAACCAGGATGGTGCACCGATCGATGCACTGCAAACTTCCAAGAGCAACAACTTTCGATCCAACCGTTGGATTTTCAAGTTTCATACCTTTTTAGAAACAGGAAGTCAATACATTTTCAGAGGTTTCAAGATCAATCCGATCAGACAAGCTTTGAGGCTAGAGGCCCTTGAAGGGCCGTCGCCTCGAAATTCGCATTCAAGCCTATAAATAGCCCTATGCACCCCTAGAACAGGGGAGGACCTTTTTGCTAAAATTTTCTTGCTGCACAGCCTCTACAGACAATTTTTTCTCTTCCAAATACCAAAAAACACCTCAAAGTTTTTCTATTCTTTTCTCATCACCAAAAACACAAGGTATTGTTCCTATACCCAATCTTCATCTTCCTTGGTTCCACACTTTGGATTTGGGGTTTAGGGGTGTTGATGTAGCTTTTTGGTTATCATCCACACCCCTAGCCTTCTAAATCCCTTTCTAGCGTTTATCTTGCTTTTTTTTTTTTAGCTTGAATAACATGATTTTTTGCTTTCTTTAGCATGTTTCTTGCTTTATGTGTGTTCCTTGCTTAGATCCATGTGTTTATGTGCTTTTTGCCATGACTTGTGCTTAGATCTATGTTATTACATGCTTATATGTTTAGATCTACATGCTTAGGGTTTTATGCGATGTTTTCCTATGTTTTATTCCTACTTTTACACTACGTTGATGTTAAGGTTATATGCTCACATGCTTGATATCATGTTATTAGATATGCCTTACTTGGATCTATGTGTTCATGTGCTTTTCACCGTGTTTTATGCTTAGATCTGCATCCGTCCATGCTTATATGCTCAAATCCATGTCCTACCATGCCCATATGCTAAGCTTTCTCATGTTCACACACGCGGTGCCACGCCTATGTCTAGATCTACGTTTTCACTTGTTTGTGTGCTTGGATCTATGCTTTGCTTGCTTTATGCCATCTTCCATGTGCTTGTATGCCCCGTGCCATGTTTGTATGCCTAAACCTAGGCTATGTTCGTCATGCCATGTGCTATTGTAGCCCTTTTTTCAATTTACCTTTCTTTCTTGTGTTTTGGCCTATTAGTTAGGACTCGATCTAGACCCTATGGCCTTTGTTATCGTCCATATACCTTGCACATATCAAAGGGTTTGGATCACCCATTTTGCATGTCTATGCTTGCTTGCTTCTGTGCTTTATCTTCCGTGCTAGCCTTTCTAGTTCTAGGCTTTGCCATGTTTGGTGCCCTCTACAGGCTCGATCGTGTTTGGTTACATCCGACACCCACGAGGCCTTGTTTAGGTGTAATCACTTGGGATGCATCTCTGGATGCCGGGTCACTCCGTGCGTACCCTTTCCCTTTTTCCGCTTCGCGAGATGATATGCTTAGCATGTTTGTTGGTGCCACCCGTTGGCTTTGTTTGCATCTTTACACGCTTGCTTACATGTCCATACATGAGTCTCGCTCGCTAGTGTGTCATCCATGCTCTAGCACAATGAAGTTATGGACATCTGATCCAAACCTACATTTGTCCCTCGTGGACACCACCTTTTGTTTGTTTGCTTGTTTGTTCGCCTATTTTCTTGTTTGTTTGTGCATCTTGCTCGTCTTATCTCCTGCCATATGCTATGCTTGCCATGTCTATGATCATGTTTATTTGTTTTATGCCCCTTTCATATGCTCTTTGTGCTTTTTCCTTCCATTGCTTATATGTTTGCACATGGAGCGAGGACGTATGGAGTTAGGGCACGGTCTCCCAGGCGCAAGCAAAAAAGGGCAAGAATGCATGCATGCTGATATGAGCCAAGTGGCTGTGGTCAGTAGGTTTAGGAGTTTAGCATTTCCCTACTACTACCATTCATTTTTATGAGCCGAGCGGCTGCAGTAAGTAGGGCAAGGATGCACGCTGATATTCTTTGTCTAAAGCAGTCCGTGTCCAACTACTACCATTCATTTTTGTTCTCTTTGGACAGTAGCCTAATCATACACATTTGCTACTTTCAGATGTATTGTGCCTGTCATCTAAACAAAAACAAAAATAGAATATTAGCTCTGTCCCAACCAAAAGTGTACTAATAGCATGATCATAGCGTAAGTTGAAGTGTAGTAATCTAGATTTTAATAATAAGAAAGTTGGTAGTTAACGTATTTTGGAATGCATAAGATGAGATTAATTAGCAAAAAATAAGAATTATATTTTGTCTTTGAATGCATCTACACATTAGTCTATAAATTATTGTTTTCAGTCCTTAACAGCTTAACCAATCAAATTTGTACCTTTCATCTCTTTTGGTTTAATTGTCCCTGATTGCCCATTAACGATATCTTGATTCACAAATTTTATTACCTCGTTCCAAGTATTCCAATACGCTCTAATTTCTACCCAAATATCTTTAACTTCAAAAGCAGTCAGACCAGCATTATCGTAGCTGCTGTTGACCAAGTCTGCCACATCATTAAGATTTTCATACTTGATGTTCTTGTCATTATCTAGGCAGGTCGACGCTGCTGTCGCAGCCATCTATTTTTTGTAAACAATTTATTGTCTGAAAGAACACATAGAACCAGAAAGGGATATAGAAACAGAGAGAATTTTCCTTAACGAATTCTTTGCCTGCTTTAGCGAAGAGAACTCGGTTACTGCTTTTGTGCATGGAGAGCTTCAAGCTCACCTTGGAAGATGGCATTGGCAGAGCTGTTTGCATTTTTACTGAGTATTTATGAAAATTTGATGTGGCTGTGTTTGATAAGGGCAATGTAGATCTATATATAATATGATTGGAGGTCACTGGCTTCTCCGCGTTAGTAACCAACAGGAAAAAAAATAATCATTATTATATATAAATTTTAAAAATTTTATAATTATTTTATCGTTAAAAAATATGTGATCACCCTAAAATTTTTTAGGCCCAATTTATATATCTATATATATAATAATAAGCAAATCTGAGAGAAAATTCTATTAGATTTCAAATTGGAATTCAATTAGAGTCTAAATTTGTGCAACGTGTCCTATCTAATCTAAGTTTTTAAATTTTTGTGACAAGTAAATTAAATCAATGTAAAAATTAGATTTCAATTAGAGTTTAATCTTGTGACATGTGTCCCATCTAATTTAAGTTTTTTAATTTTCGTACTAAATGAGTTAATTTAGTGTAAAAAATAAAAAGTTCAATATAAGTAAACCATAAAAAATATAATTTTTAAATGATTTTATATTTATGAATTTTTTTTTTTTTTTTTTTGCCAAATGAGTTAATTTAGAGTAGAAAACGAGAAGTCCAATATAAATAAACTATAAAAAACATAATCATATATCTAACACTATATATAAAATTAAAGGAAGAGAGAGTTTGAATGATTTTATATTTATGAGCCTTTTTTTTTTTTTTATAACTAAAAACAATTCATTTAGCACAAAAATTATATATATATATATATATATAGGTAAAGTTTATGGAAAATCCAATTAAATTCTACAATAGACAAAATTTAACTACAAATTTAGTTGTAACTTTAGGCTAAAACTTACTTAATATCTTTTTATTGGAAATGAATTTTGACAAATCTACCATTAGATTACATCTTCTTTTTATATCCTCAATGTTTGCAAATTTCAAGAAAATTAAAGATTAATAACTACGCCATTAATAAAAATTTTAAATTGCAAGTTTTTGTAATTTAAAATTATGCATAAAATATAAGTTTATAGATCATGTATGGACACGATGGGAAGAGCAAGGTGGAAACCTCCAGATCGGGGTTCGCTCAAAATCAACTTCGATGGTGCCATCTTTGCCGAGGAAAACTGCTCTGGACTGGGAGTAGTGATTCGCGACGGGAAGGGGTTGGTTTTGGCTTCCATGGTTGATCGGATCCCACAGCAACTTCGGCCAGAGGAGATCGAAGCATTGGCTGCCTCTAGAGCCCTTGAGTTTGCTAGAGATTTGGACGTTACTGATGCTGTCTTGGAGGGTGACTCTCTAATGGTGATGTCGGCTTTGAAACTTGAGAACTTTGGATTGGCCCCATTTGGTTTGTTGCTACAGGACTCCTTAGCTTTTTCTTCTTGTTTCACAAAATTGTCTTACTCTCATACTAAGAGGGAAGGCAACACAGTAGCACACAATTTGGCTAGGTTAGCTCTTAATTTTTCAAGTTGTGTAATATGGATGGAAGATGTTCCACATGATGTAATGACTTCTTACCAGGCTGACTTAGCTGGTTTTTCGTAATTTAATGTCAGTTTGGTTTCTCAAAAAAAAAAAAAAAAACTTACCAACTTTTGGACACCACTAGCATTCTAATAGCGTTGTAAACGAGATGAGTTTTGTCAAGTAGTAAATGTTCAAGCTCGGTTGGACAACAAAATAAGAATGTTTAAACTTGACTTGAGCTTAATACAAGCCTATAAATAATATTCAAACTTGAGCTCGTTAGAGCATTCATAGCAGTGGAGCTAAATAGCTATATTGCTATTTTAGCTCCACCAAAACACAAAAAACACCCCTACAGCAGTGGAGCCATAGTTAAAAATATTAGATGAATTGCTAAAGTGCACATCTATCTATAGATGTGCACTGTAGTTTGGAGCAAAAAAAAAAAAAAAAACAATTTTTTATTCAGCCGGTAAAACATGTTTCCCATTTTTTTTTTTTTTTTTTTCAGTCAGAACACTCATTCACTCTCTCTCGTTCATCTCTCATCTCAAGCCTCTCAAGCTCACTGTCATCTCTCATCTCATTCGCCGGCCCGACCATCGTCAAGCTCACTCCGGTACAACTTGCTTTTTCTTTTTTTTTTTTTTTTCTTTTTTTTTTTTTTTTTTTTTTTTCATTTTATCAAATCCAGTCTCATTCACTCTCTCTCGTTCACTGTCATCTCTCATCTCAAGCCTCTCAAGCTCACTCTCTCAACGCCGCCGGCCCGACCAACGTCAATATCGCCGCCATCGTCAAGTTCACTCTGGTCTCTCTAGCTCACTCTGCCGATCTGCCTCAGTCGCACTTCTCTTCCGCCGATCCACTTCAGGTCAGTTCTCTTCCGCCAATTCACTTTGGGTTTTTGATTTGGATCCACTTCATGTGGATGTCTCTATTTTTTATTTTTGATATATGATTTTTTATTGTTGTTTTGGATTATTGGCTTGGAATGGATGAATACGGTAGAAATGGATGAATGTTTCTGTTTTGATGATATATGTCTCTGTTTTGAGTTGCTAGAAATGGATGAATACGGTAGTTTTTTTAGGATTCTTAATGTTCCATATCTGATTTTGGTAGATTGATGATGATTATAGTTTGGTAAGTGTGAGTGTGTGTATTGAGTAGAGATATTAAGATGGTTTGTGATATGGATTTTGTTGGGCTCTTAATGTTTCACATCTGATTTGGGTGGATTTTGTTGGATATGTTCTGTTGCACAAAACTAGAAACAGAGCACACATTTCTTGTGGTCATTTTAATGAGAAATTGTTAGTTTGGTTTTGAGATGCTTAAAAATGAATTTGGTGTTTTCTTTATCAGTGGGATTAAGCTACATGTCTGCTGAGGTATTTATGCATAATCATGTTCTATTGTTATAATTCTAAGTATTTTAAGTTTTGACATAAATGTTAGTTTGGGAATTTTCTGTGTGCAGGGAACTTTACTTTTTTTTTTTTTTTTCTAATTTTATGGAGTCACGTAGAGACACTGAGTTACGTAGAGACCTACCATATTTTACGAGTATCATGAATGGGGATATAGAAATTGACTCACAATTTTTGGGAACGTCTCAAATTACTCCTTTGTCAGTTTTTGATTCTCCACCTCCACCTCAACCTCAAGTTGAAAATGTCTCTTCTGCAAAAGGAAAACGGGGCACTAACTTTAGTATAGAGGAAGATAAACTTCTAGTGGCAGCATGACTCAATACTAGTGTTGATGCCATAAATAGTAATGAACAAACACAAAATACATTTCATAAAAAAGTTTGGGAATACTTCAAGCAGTACAATACATCCGGTATCACACGTATTGTTATCTCCTTGCTAAGTCGTTGGGGAGCGATTAGTGAAATGACAAATAAGTTTGCCGGGTGTATGGCTCAAGTTAATGCACTTCATCAAAGTGGTACAACCGAAGAAGATAAGGTATAAATTATATTATAATAGTCTTAACATGTCCATTCACCAATAGTTTGAAGATATTAATCATGTTATATTTCTTTTAATTTTTTTAGATTACCGATGTGAAGGCTTTGTATTTAGAGAAGCACCAGAAACCCTTTCTTCTTGACCATTGTTGGCTCATGTTAAAGGACCAACCAAAGTTTGCCGATCCTAGTAGTGCTAAATCGAGATCATCTGTGCCTCCAACTCCGGAGTCAATATCTATTGGCGAAGGGGATTGTGGGTCCGGACTTGGTGACTCTTCCAATTTTGAGAGACCTATTGGTAGGAAGGCCGAAAAGGCCATCCGAAAGAACAAAGCCACCGGAAAAGATGAATGTTTGACCAAAAAATTGAAATTGATTGAGAATGTAACTCGATTGGAAGAGGAGAAAATGTCTATTGAGAGGGAAAAACTTGCGGTTGAGAAGGAAAAAAATGAAGAAAAATTTAAGATTGAGAAGGAAAAAGTCATGATTGAGAAGAAAAAATGACAGAATGGTTAAAGGAGGAGAGAATTATGATGAAAGATACAAGTGGCTTGACCAGAGCACAAAAAGTTTTTTATGAACAACTCCAAGAGGAAATCATGGCAAGACGAAGTTCACGTAATTAATGGGGTTGATTGCATTTTGGATGTAGTTTAGACTTTTATGTATTTTGTAGTGGCTTATGTCACTTGGCTTTAATCTTAAACTAGATGTATGTGTTGTGACTTGAAGTGCAATCTAACAAAGACTTTGAAGTGCAATCTTTGTTATCTTTTGTTAAGTTTCATTCAGTCTTGTGATAGGCATTGATATAATTATTTGTAGACTGAAAAATGAAACTATTATATATCTTGCTGTTACAGCCACTATGAGAGTCTTTGATCCAATTATTTCTATTCATTGAACATTCCTAATATCATATGCTTGGTTTTGAGATGATAGGTCATAGAAATAAATCTATGAACAATGAGCATTCATAGTATTTCTTATTTTACTTATCTTTTTAAAGCGAATCTATTTGTTTACCATTTATTCGTTTCTTGGTCTTACTGAAAGGAATTTTTATTTTTTGGTTATATACTTATATTTGATAAATGCTTGAGGGCAAGCACAAAATTGTGTTTGTGTTGTGACTTGTGCGTGAATTGGTTATATTCATTTTGTTGTGGCTTATGTCATTTGGCTTTAATCTTTCATCTATAGTAATAATTGCTTTCCAATTGTCTTGAAGGTTGCATCCATAAATCACTATTTGGTTCACAAGTTCATTTTTGATGACTCAGACAAGGAAGTGAATACCGTACCATACCAGCCGGTACGACCAGTATATACTATACCGACCAGTGCACCGGTATAGGTACACCCTCTGTTTTGTACTGGCTGCATACCGGTCGTACCGGCAAAATCCGGCTGTTTCGGCCGGTAAATGGATATCGAGCTGAAACATGAAATGCAAATTTGAGTAAGCCAAGAACACCCAGCAGAAAGAAGGAGAAAAATGCAAAAGGTAACCGGTGAACACTCCGATTTTTTAAACTTACAAAACCGGAAATTCCACTTTTGGGAGAGAGAGAGAGAGAGGTAAGAGTGAATGAAAGACCGAACCTTTTTTTTTTTTTTTTTGAAACTGAAAGACCGAACCTGTACAAGGGAGCCTTTGTTGTTACAGATTTTTTGAGGATCTGGGGAAGACACGGACAGAGAAATGGGGAGAGGAAGAGACGAAAATTGAGAAGTGGGTTTGGAAGACAAAGTAATAAAGGACTGGAAATGAGTTTATTAGATTGCTTGAAAAACTGTATCAGATTTTGCTTGGAAACCGTAAATTTTGGTGGGAAATGAGTTGGCTTCTTTCATTATTTATTTAAATTACCTTTAATTTAAAAAAGCCAATGTTGAGACTTGAACTAGCTAATGTGATAGTGAATAGACATTTGATTTTAATGAGTTGAAAATTTTATATTTTTATTTTTGTTGATTCAGATTTTAGAGTAAAAAGTAGATAGTTTTCTATATAATTTCTTGAAGAGTATTCTTTATTTACTTTTTTTTTTTCTCAAAAAAAAAAAAACCACTCTTTATTTATTCTAAAGTATTACATAAAACATTAAACATACCAATAAAATAATCATTATAACTAAATGTTTATCAAAAATATTATTATAACTTTGTATATTGTATAAAATAGTAAAAAATAGCGGTAAATTCGAAACGGTACACCGGTATTGACCGGTACCCGAAATAGATCATACCGCTGGCCAAATCGGTACAGCCTTCGGTACGGTATTGACTTCCTTAGACTCAGATGAAGATGAGATAATCGAAGAATTTGTCATGGAAACATCACAACCTAAACGTCGACGTTCTATTCGACGTAATCATTTCGCAGGCCATGAAAGGCTTTTTCTTGATTATTTTGCTCTCACACCAGTATATCCACCTACTGTATTTCGTAGGAGATTTCGCATAAAGCGTTTTCTTTTTCTCTATATTCAATCTAAGGTAGAAGCTCATGACTTTTACTTTGTCCAAAAAAGAAATAGTGCCAACAAACTTGGTTTATCTTCATTACAAAAGATAACTGCTGCACTTAGAATGCTTGCGTATGGAGTATCGGGTGATTTGATAGATGAATATGTGCGGATTGGAGAAACTACTGCATTAGAAAGTTTGAAAAAATTTGTTACTGCAGTAATTGATGTTTTCTCTGAGGAATACTTGAGAAAGTCAAACGATGAAGATATTGCTAGACTATTAGCTCATGGCAAACACCGAGGTTTTCCAAGTATATTAGGTTAAATTGATTGCATGCATTGGAAGTGGAAAAATTGTCCATCTGCGTGGAAATGTCAATATTGTGGTCATATTCGTGAGCCTACTATTATTTTGGAGGCAATAGCATCATATGATCTTTGGATATGGCATGCATTTTTTGGGTTACCTAGGTCAAATAATGACATTAATGTGTTAGAGCGGTCTCATGTATTTAATGAACTTGCTGAAAGACGTGCTCCTGCAGTACATTACTCAATTAATGGTTATGACTACATAATGAGATATTACCTTGTTGATGGCATATATCTAAAGTGGGCAACATTTGTGAAAACAATCCTAGCTCCACAAGGATAGAAGTTTAAATTATTTGCAGCAGCCCAAGAGACGTGTAGGAAGGATGTTGAGCGTGCATTTAGAGTGCTTTAAGCACGTTTCGCAATTGTTCGTGGCCTTACACGATTTTTCCATCTTGAAACACTCCAAAAGATCATGAAAGCGTGCATAATTCTCCATAACATGATTGTTGAAGATGAGCGGGATGATAATGAAGTGGTAGAGTTGGATTATGAACAAATTGATGGAGTGGATAATCCTCCTCTGCAAGTGTTACGTAAACAAAGTGGTGGATTTATGTCATACATTGAGAGGCAAGGACACATTAGAGACCGAGAAATTCATTTTCAACTCCAGTCAGACATCATTGAACATTTATGACAATTGCAAGGCGAGTTGTAGGAACTTTCTTTTTTGTATGTTGAGAAGCATGAGTCATAAGAACTTGTGCGAGTGTGTGAGTTTTATTATAATTTGGTTTAAGTTATGTATGTGAGTAATGTATGGACTACATTGTTCCTGCTATAATATGTGTTCTATTTTATATGTTTTCTTATAAAGTTCCTCATTTTCATAGTTCACATTGTTCCAATATTGCTTCCGGACAATTGAGACGATAATAGGCTATCATGATGATTGAAAAATTGTTTTAGTAAAAAAAAAAAAAAAATGTATAAGTATAATTTGGGTTTAAAAAAATCACTTGTTTACACTAGATGATTATTTGCTATCAAGTGGTGGCGGTGGCGGCGGCGGCGGCGGTGGAAGAGTCAATGGCGGTGGTGGCAGCAGTGGCGATGGTAGTAGCGGTGGTTGCAGGTGGTTATGATTGTTGTTTATTGTAGTAGATATATTATTTTATTGTAGTGGATATATTATTTTATTGTGATGTTTATATTATTTTATTGTGTTGAAAGCTAAAATAGATCTACTGTTGTAGCATGTGTGTAGATAAAATAGATAAAGTAACTTTTGGTGGAGTTAAAAAGCTAAATTTTTAACTTCACTGCTATGAATGCTCTTACTTGTCAAGCTCATACCAATTTTATTATCAATATGTCAAATTAATAAAATTATTATTAATAACAATAGTAAAATTATGGCAAAAATGCAAAATTAACCCTTTAACTTTCAGCCTTTTTCATTTCAGTCCTCTAACTTTTAGTTTTGTCATTTCAGTCCTCTAACTTTCAATTGTTGTCAATTCAGTATTCCGTTAGATCTCAGTTATCTACTGTCGTTAAGTGCACCAAAATGACGTTGTTTTGGGTTTTTTTTTTTTTTTTTTTTTTTTTTTTTTTGTAATTAAAAAAAATTAAGAAAACTGTTATTAAAAAAAAAAAAAAAAAACATTCATTTTCTCTCTTGTCGGACTCTCTCGCTTTCTCATTCTCTATCTTTTTGTCTCACAGTGCCGTGGTGCAAGGCTTGGCCGTCGCCGCCGGCCTCCACCTCTCCATCTCTCTCTCTTCGTCACTCACTCCACTAAAACCTGAAACCCAAAGTCTCATACCCCCTCTCCACCAAAATCTAAAAGTAAAGAAAATAATCTCACACCCTCTCCCCTATAATCTCAAACCCAAACTTCATACCCAAAATCCCATGATCATTTCCTTCACAATCTAGGTAGTATTGACCACAGCCCTTAACTGTGAATTTTGGGGGAAGAAGGGAGAGTCCGTTTGGGTCGGCAGCGGCAAAAAGAGCGAGAAGAAAGAGAGAGAGAGAGAGAGAAAACAAACCGAGAAGAGCGGGCATGGCACAAGAGGCGATGGATTTGGGCGTTTTCTCGACCTTGACGAGGCACATGCGGCAGTTTTTGGCGATGGAAAGGCGACTGTGGAAGCAGAATCGAGGGATATCGACGCTGGCGATTTCGCAGTCTAGAAGGACCGTCATGAGAAAGATAAAAGAGAAATTAACGAAAACCCAGATAGATAAAAAGATTTTAATGAAGATTCAGAAACAGAATAAAAAAAGACAAGTTGAATTTCTATTGAGGAAGACAAGTAGATAAGAGAACACAATCTGGATACCTCAGAAAAAAAGTTCCACCAAATCAAAGATACAATCTTGCAACAATGACGAGTTGTGGTTTGCGCACACACACACACCCAATATATTCTAGAGAGAGAAAGAGACGGCTGGACCATGTTTATATTTTTAATAGATGGCTGTTACAACTGCCGGCCTGGAGGTTGTGGGTGGAGGCTGGCGGCGGCGATGAGGCCTTGCACTACGGCACTGTGAGACAGAGAGATAGAGAATGAGAAAGCGAGAGAGAAAATGAATGTTTTTTTTTTTTAATTAAAAAAAAACCAAAATGACGTCGTTTTGGCACACTTAACAGCAATAAATAACTGAGATCTAACAGAATATCGAATTGACAACAATTAAAAGTTAGAGAACTAAAATAATAAAACTAAAAATTAAAGAACTGAAATGAAAAAAATTGAATGTTAGAAGGTTAATTTTATATTTTTACCTAAAATTATTATTGTAGTAGTACAGCACAGTTGTAGTTCTCACCAGCTCTCTCTAGGTGACGCTCATGCCGAGGTTTTGCGTCGAGCCCTGCAAATGAGATGACCCAACCCCACCAAAGCTTCCTCTTCAAACACGCGATTTCTTTCACCAAAGCGTACCTTTTTTTTGGTTCGTTCCCAACACTAGTCAGCCCAAGCCCAACTCCACGCGCAACCTACACAATTAATGGGACAACACATTTCAATCAATCGAGAAATAGAGGTAGACTAAATGAAGCATTTAAGGCACCACAACCACTCCTCCATAAAGGGAAAAAAGTTCTACTGACATGCATGGTAGATAAGAGCATCTGTAAGGGTTATTGTAAAAATTATACTATTTTGTCACATTAAAAATTTACTTTATTATTTTATCATATTATTTTATAATATTTAATTTATTAGATGTGTTATATTTTTACCACTTTATTTAAATATTATTTTTTAATTCTTAAACATTTTTATTTTATTATTTCTTTATCATTTGTTCATAACGGTAATATTTGTTCCTAAATAATTATATTTTAAAATTTTTTTTATTCTAACGGTAACATTTTGTTTCTCAAAAAAAAAAAAAAATAGTGTGCCAAATATTCTAACGGTAACATGTTGTAAAAAATATACAATATAACACATCTGATAAATAAAGTCAAATAATATTTAATGTGTCAAATATGTCAAATATTTAACATTTAACACACATAACTCTCTAAAATGCCCTAACTCTCTAAAACTCTGGGCCAGTTTTGAATGACCCCCCAGATCTTTTGCTGGGAAAAAATAGTTTTCTCACTAATGACCGATGAAAAAGCTGCTCACATGCTCATTATGAAAAAGCTTCTCACAAAAATAATAAATGTATTTTTTGTTATTTGCACCTCCTACACACCCTCCCAGGCTTCCCCCTCAATAAAACCCCCGCACTTTTTTTTTGGGTTGATTTCCAACAACAGTCAGGCCAAACCGACCTCCACGCATTTTTTATTTATTATTTTTTAATTATAAATTTCTTAGGTTTTGTTTTTTCTATTCCCATCATTCATAATAAATACGAAGACTTGGATTATGTAAGGTTTGATGTGGGTTCATACTTCACACAGTCTGTCAGTCTCACAGACATCAACCTCACCTTCCACACATCACCCCCTAGCTTTTTCCCCCTCAATATAATTATTAGTAAGTACGAAGACTTAGATTTTGTAAGATTTGAGGTGGGTTTACACTCTAACACTCCACACAGTCTGCCAGTTTACAGATATCATGAATTAATTAATAAATAATGAATGGTATTGTATTACAGCGCCGACCTGTATGTTAGTATAGGGTTCTGCACTTCTGCCTCTATAGGGCTAGTACAGGCCTTGGGTCACGGACTAGCCAAATTGTACGTTTGGGTTTTGTTGCTTTATTTTGATGTCAGCTTTATTTTACCAGACGAACTTAATTTTTTAGTTTTTTTTTCAAATAATTTTAAAAATGAAATAACAGTACAATAAAAATATTAATAAATTAAATAATTTTATTTTTAAAAACATAACAATATTTTGTGACATTTCTAAATAAAATAGAAGATAAATAAACTGAGTCAGAAAGAGTATATAAATTTTATTAATGTGTGCTTTAATAGCACACAATAGTAAACTAATTTTGAAAAAAATTTATCAAAAATTGAAAAAATTTTGACAACTTTTTCAATTCCGAATAAATTTTTTCAAAAATAAATTTGTTAATTGGACCCTGTGTATATATATATATATATATATATATTATATATATATATATATATATATATATATATTGTTTACATTTTTGACCCTAGAATCTTGTAATTTACAGTAAGGCCGTGTCATACTTGTTGGATGGTGAAATTTACAGTCATACTTGAAAGGTGACAACAAAGGCTTTTTTTACAATACCTACTTAAGCATATATTTTTAATTTTTAAATAATATTTTATGTATTTTTACACACTTTTTTATTTAAATATATTTTTATATATATTTTTAATTTTTAAATACCTGTACCGAACCCACTCCTAAAATCTTATAATTTACAAAAATGGTGTTAGACTATTCAAATTTCAAAGTTTCAAGCGTTATAACTAAAATTAATGTTTTTCTGACATCACTGTACTCATTAATTCACCTTATTATGCCGTATTGGTATGGTGAATGAATCTTTGAAAGTTTGATGATTCGGTGAAGACTGAAGAGAGACTGAGGCCGTTGATTCGGTGGAGAGAGAGAGAGAGAGAGATTGTGTCCGTTGAATTGGGATATGAGATTGAGATATCTAATAAAGAAATTGATCTCTAATTGTGACCGTTGGATTGTGTTATTAGTTTTGATTTTAATGATTAATTTGTAATTTGTTACCTTTGCTCTGAATCACTGATACGATGTATCTCTATATTACTGTGCTAGAGTCTACTGATATGACTCGACTCAAAGGAGTTTGTAACAGTAGAGTTTGAATCTTGATTTGGTTTAACGGTTGGATTCGAAATTGGAAACTTGTGCCAAAAAGGATGTTCAGATTGGTTTCCATTGGTTTCCTCCATTACCCAATAACCGAAGCACAAGGCATGTGACTTACATGATGTGAGTGGAGGATTCGCATTTTGTTCATCACTTATATATTGATTATTTTCAGTTTCTACTAAACAGAATCTTTTTCTAAACAATAGAGTTTTGAAAAATTATAAACAAGTTCAACTATCAATATTTGGTCCATAAAAAAGAATAAAAACATGTGGGAGGTTAGATACTAATAACACGTTAGGATTTTTTTTTCTTATATATCTTTTTGTTTAATTATTTGTGTATTTTTTTTAAGTCTCATTTTTTGAAGATATTAGTATTTTTTTCACTAATTTTCAATAGATAAATCAATAAAGTTGCCGATTAAATAATCTAAATACAAACCCTACCATTCAACACGTTACAGACAAACCATTTATTCATTTTAGGGATACATCTGCCTTCATTTTATTTTTTTTTTTAATTTCTTGGGTTTTGTTTTTTCTATTCCCATCGTTCATAGCATGATGGGAATAGAATTATTAATAAGTACGAAGATTTAAATTTTGTAAGATTTGATGTGGGCTCACACTTCGCAGTCTGCCAGTTACACAGATATCATGAATTAATTAATAAATAGTGGATGGTATTGATTACAGCGCAGTTTTTTTTCTCCCCAGCTCTCTCTGGGTGACGCACACGCCGCGGTTTTGCGTCGGGCCTTGCAAACGAGAGACCCAACCCATCTTCAACATATCACCCCAAGCTACCCACTCAATAAAACCCGCGATATCTTTCACCAAAGGGTCATGTCACTATCTATATGTTAGTATAGGGTTCTGCCTCTATAGGGCTAGGACAGGCCTTGGGTCACATGACTCTGGTACCAGCCAAAATGTAAGTTAGAGCTTTTTGGGTATCTGATCCAATATTGGGTATTGTAAGCGAATTTTGAGGTCAGCTTTACTTTTTACTTTTTGAATTATCCTTCTAATTATACTTTATAAAATCATAAAATATTTACCTTAACCAAATTAGCCTATGATCTTTAGGGGTCAGGCAAAAAACGTGTACCAGCAGAAATATTGTGTAGCAGGAGAAATTGGGCCGTTTGAGTTTTTATGAAATAAACGAGGATAAAAAAAATGTTTAAAAATATGTAAAATATTGTTTTAAAATTGAAAATGTGTGTTTGAGTCTTTATTAAATAGGGTCATAGTTTCGTCACTTAGGGTTCGTTTGGATTGAGCTTATTGTTGCTGAAACTGAAAACTGAAAACTGAAAACTGAAAACTGAAAACACTGTAGCAAAATAATTTTTTAATATGTGAATAGTACCGTGGGACCCATTTTTAATATTTTTTATTACATAAACAGTGCATGAACAGTGCGTGAACAGTGCACGCACTGTTCATGCACAGTGTTTTTTGCCTCCCAAGTCAACATTAGCGGCTGGAAAAAAAAAAAAAAAAGAAAAAAAAAAAGAACCAAAACGCGAGACGCGAAACGCAGCCGCAAGGATAATCTCTATCCAAACGGCCACTTAGTGGTCTTTTCTTGCAACTCTAAAAAGTATTGGTTTGTAGTTTTAAATAACAATTTTCAGTTTTAAATAACATTATATGTATTTTTATATAATTTTTTATCAATATTTTTACATATGTTTTTAAATAATAATTTTTAATTTTTAAACATATGTACCACTAATCTCTCATTACTGGCATTTCTTGAAAAAAAAAAAAAAAGCCTTAAGGTTACAGTATTGCCACTCGCGTTATTTAGGATTATTTATATTAAAATGGAAAAAAGTATTGTTTTATTATCAATCTATTTAAGACGCGTTTGAAACTATTTATTTTTGAAAATTAAAAATAATAAAAAAATAATTTTTAATTACTGTTTACACTAAAAAAATACTGTTTGTATTCTTAGGGTGTGTTTGTTTGTGTAAAACGTTTTCCGGAAAATACATATTTTCCGAAAATGCTATTTTCCGGAAAAGGAAAATGTATTCAGGGCGTTTGGTTGTTTCGGAATTCGTTTTACGGAAAATCATTTCTGGTGTTTGGTTCGTTCAAACATTTTACGGAAAATGCTTTCTGTTTTACGGAAAATCAATTTCCATGTTTGGTTCGGTCAAACATTTTCCGGAAAATGGAATTCATTTTTTACAAAAAATATGAAATGCCTTACAAATTCCTGCACCTGCATTACCTAGACAAACCTGTAACAGTACAAAACTAATCATCTACTTCAACATCAACATTAATCATCCAAATTCAAGCACTTGCATTGCCTAGACATATCTGTAACAATACAAAAATAACCATCCACTTCAACATCAAAAATAATCATTTAAATATACCCATAATATTAATATAAAAACAGCCACATTAATCGTTCACCATTGTCATTACACCTCCATGGTGTACAAAAATGATACCTACTCGTGGTATCTGAACAGTACAATACATAATTTGGGCAATTGTATCGTTCCAATAATACAAAATACTACATATATAATACAATGGTAGATCAATACTAGTACTACAACAACAGTTACTTTCTAAAACTACTGTCACAACCTACATGAAACAGATAAGTCAAAGTTGTGAAAAAAAAAAACTATCCAACCACAGCTTTCGCAACCTAGCATTCTTTGCTAGAAATCCCCTTGCTACCTTCTCATTTTCACAAAGATGATCGAATGCAGGTGCGAGCATTTCTTCACTATACCCCTCCGCCATCATAGCCATAACCTCATTGTAAAGAACTGTGTAATCCACCGGGCCTCGGTTGAGTTCTTTCAGAGCCACAGCTATGTCCTTCAGCTGATCAGACATATCAGTCAGCACACTATCATCAACATTAGCAGCTGCACGCCCTCTTTTGCGGGACTTGGAAATTCCCGACCCAGTGGTGGATGACTCAACTGCATTCTTCTCTTTCTCGACCACACCTTCCTCCACATTGTCTGCAACAAACTCAGCACTGTCCCCATTGTCTGGCTCATTCTCAATATCCACATAGGACTTGGAAAAGCCACCCGTGGTTGTGTCCTTCCCCACAACAATAGCCAATTCATCATACATCTCAATTTTTTTGTTTAAGTATTCCGCATGCTTTCGATGCGCCTGTAAAGGAGGAAGGACCGTATAATAACAATGCAATAATCATACATCTCAATTGAAACTTTGAATATCTTTTTAAATAATTCTTTGCCTTCAATTTCCAAACTAGGATATGGCTGTCTTTCTCTTTTTCTTTTCTTTTTTTTCATTTACAACTCTTTAAAATAAAAAATAATTGACAAAAGCAATGGAATCCTAACAAAGAATGACATTATAAATTTCAATTTTTGGACATAAACATATATTATCATTTATGTTAAGAAAATATAGTTGGAAGGCATACCATAACTTCTTCTTGGTATGTCTTTGCATCGCACGTTATCATTTTTAGGTTGTCATCCCAACCAAATCCACTTTTCTTTCGAAGTGTCTCAATAGTAGTCCACATTGTCCTTAGAGTTCGCATCCGATTATCAACATAGGATGGGTGGCACTCTACCCCAAATTGCGCAGTTATCTCCTTTGCTACAAGAGCAAAGGAGCCTGCCCTGAAGGTGCTAGAGGGCTTGTTGCCCTTTGCAGCCTCTTGTGCAAGTATCCTCAGCATCATTTCATGCATGGGGGGCAGCCACCTGAATTGCTTGTTGCTGGTTACCTTCTCTTTACCCTTTGACATTACTACATATGAAAATTGTATAGTCAGAGTAGCATTTAAAAATGAGAGTAGCATTTAGCTTGACATATCTATAGTAAATACATTGTCTTTATAAAAAAAAAAAAAAACACTAGACCATAGTAAATACATTGTCTTTATAAAAACACTTTCCATTACACCACCAGAAGTCTATAGTAAATACATTGTCTTTATAAAATAAAAAAAACACATATTACAATCATAGAAATCTAAATAAAGTATTACTCTCTACTCCTGATATAATCAGACCACATAGCTTGACATATCTCATCTCTCTTAGCATTCCACAATCTACTGTCTTCAATGGACTCTCGACGTGATTGTGTTTCTTGTTGGGGGTCACTAGACTCTACTTCGTTCATTGCAGCTTCCATAATATGGTCATGTGGTTCAACCCCCATAATGTGATTATGAACCACACAACATGCTAACACTACTTTCACTTGGGTTTCAAAAGACCAAAATGGTTCATTATCCAACACTCGAAAACGTTTCTTAAACACTCCAAACCCTCGCTCAATGGTAGTTCTCAATGAAGAGTGTCGCAGGTTGAACAATTCTTTCTTATTCTCAGGAGGATGATCACTAAACTCTTTTAAATGATATCGCACACTTCGATAAGGTGACAATATTCCATTTTTATTACCATACCCAGCATCACCAAGATAATATTTACCTACATATATATTCAAAAATAAAACCAAATCACTACTATGCTTCAGAAAACGCACAATATTTATTAAACTAATAAACCAAAAAGGTGAAATAAACGTATAATACCGTTGGGAATTGAAAATCCCCCTGGCCTAGCAAATGCATCATTTAACACACGTGAATCATGTGCACTGCCTTCCCATCCAGCCAATACATAAGTAAACTTTAAGTTAAAACTAATGGCAGCTAACACATTTTGCGTGGTTCCATCTTTGCGACCACGAAATCTTCCTTGTATTTCAAGCGGCACAGATGCACGAACATGTGTACCATTTATTGCTCCAACACAATCCTAATTTTTGACAGACATAATGGTTTAAAATTACACAAATCTTCATAATTTACAAAAATACACAAGTCGCAATATTTACATTAAAATATGGGTAGAACCTTCTGCTATTCCTTATCTCTTGGGGTGTATCTTCGCTACGCAATCTTATTAGAGCTCTATATAATTTCAGGACCCCCCTAAGGACGACCTTAAAGTATCTATGAACAGTCTCAGTTGATCTATAAATCCGACTACCCATTACACGAAACCTCACATTATGACCAATAATGTGTAAGAAAATAAACACTTGCTCCGTAACAGGCATGTGAATAGTATTGTGTACATGCTCCCCCTCAGTGAGGATGTCACATAAGCGGTAGAAAGCTATAGGCTTCATCCTAAGTTGATTCACACAATATCTCTCACTTCCATGCAGAACACTATTTATGTATTCCTCTCTCTCGGCTGCATGATTAACAAAAGGCGCCCTAGGGAGTCGTTTACGTCTACGCCGTAATTTCCTTAACAATGCAACCCCCACAAGGAGGACAGATGCAACTGAGGCAAGAATTGCGGCTTTGGTTTTTTTCTTCATCTAAAAAATCACAAACACTGTGGTCTAAGAGGTATGTAAACAAGCATGCTATTGATTACACAGTAAATAAAAACAGCCACATACAGAAAACAGCCAAACCACATTGATAACGAGTACCAAAATTTTTATGCACATATATTTCTGTATAATTGTAACATCAACAACGTACACAATATAATACTATCACAATCAATATTTACACCTATGAACAAATCACATTGCATTGTTATTATAGAAAACACTGAACAAAGGTTTCCCAAAAAAAGAAAAAACACAGATGAACAATAGTCGCATCAAATTTCACAACTCACAGAACAACAATAGCCACATCAAATTTGCGCCCAATAACCAACTCTCACCACAACAACTATTTTTACATCAAATTTGTACCCAAACCCACCGTACCCACATCAAATTTATGCAACCCACTCAACATCAGCTACACCCAATACTCATTATCAACCAAATAAAACTGAGGAAATTTCAGTCATAGCCAAAAAAAAAATATAATAATAATAATAATAATAATAATGTTGGGGATCGGACTGAGAAGATTACAGCATTTCAAGGATGCGCACTTGATAGATTTACATTTTGTTCACTAGCAGAAAATTCTGAACTTTTTAAACTATAAATAATGCACTGCTACTGCCTACTAGTGTATAATTATTACAAGTTTTTTTTTTTTTTTTTTTTTTTTTTTTTTTTCGAGCGAGTAAATCTTGAACCACTGTTGAATATACCCATTGTAATGTGTTGTTGCATAACATCACGTACTGGCAACCCAGACCACCAAAAGAAAGGTTTGTAGTCTAAGCCTCAAAATTATTCAACATGGTTAAAGGGGATCGGACTGAGAAATGGAAAAGGGAAACTCACTGTGCGTGGAGAGGATCGGCTGCGTGAAGGAGATGGTGGAGCTCGGTGTGTGGATCGGAGCTTGGAGCTCGGTGTGTGGATCGGAGCTTGAAGTTCGTCGGTGTGTGGATCGGAGCTTGAAGCTCGTCGGTGTGTGGATCGGAGCTTGAAGCTCGTCGGTGTGTGGATCGGAGCGAGCTCGTCGGTGTGTGGATCGGAGCTTCGAGGTTGGAGCTCGTCGGTGTGTGGATCGGATCTTGCTCGTCGGTGTGTGGATCGGAGCTTGGAGGTTGGAGATCGTCGGTGTGTGGATCGGAGCTTGCTCGTCGGTGTGTGGATCGGAGCTTGGAGGTTGGAGCTCGTCGGAGAGTAGATCGGAGCTTGGAGCTTGGATCTCGTCGGGCTGTGGATCGTCGGTGTGAGCTTGGAGATTGGTCGAAGAGTGGGTGTGAGCTTGTGGGTTGGTCGAAGAGTGGGTGTGAGCTTGTGGGTGTGAGCTTGGTCGAAGAGTGCGTGTGAGAGGATGAGAGAGCTCTTCCGGAATTTGTTTGAAGTGAAAATAGGGACTGAAACCATTTTCACCCATCAGCCCCTTATTTTACAGTCAATCCGGAAAAGCCAATCCGTTGACCGAATTTTACGTGCTAACCAAACGCACCAATTTTCCGGAAATGCTTTTCCGGAAGTGGTTTGAAGCCAAACCAAACACACCCTTATTTGGGCTCTCATTTCCCATGCACAGTACAAGTGCGTCAGCTCATCGAAACGCTCACTTTAGTATTGTTAATTAAAAAAAAAAAAAAACCAGAGGCGATTGTTTATAAACAATACATTCAACGTGTGCTTTGAAGTGATATTTAGAGGGTGTTTGGTGAGTGTTTCTAAACAACAATTTTTAGTTTTTAAATAATATTTTATGTATTTTTACACACATTTTCATCCACACGTATTTTTACAAAAATTTTTAAACAACAATTTTTAATTTTTAAACACATCTACCAAACGGGCCTTATCTTATCCTTATTGGAGGTGCGCACGTTTTTGTTTTTAATTGTTCAAGGTTCACACAAACTCTTCAGCAGTGACTACAGGCCCCCCCCATTTCTCAGCTTGAAGTTGATAGAACCAGGTAATATATCCAAATTGCTATCCACTTTACTGGGTCTATCATATTCATATTCACAGCTCCAGGTTCTAGCAAGTTTCTCTTTAAACAGTTTCTTTTTAAGGATATCTCTTTTAAGGAACCCTTACTATATTTTTGTTGCTTGCCCCCTCCATAAAACCCGCAGTGTCTTTCTCCCACTTACTATATTTTTGTTACTTGCCAAGGAACCAACACCAGAGAGAGAGAAAGAGGCATCTAAAAGGAGACGCTACAACTTTCACATTTCTTGTTGAGACATGGAACAATTACTGGAAAGAGATGGTGCAGTTGAGTTCTTCTTGGAGGCTGCCTCCATGTATGTTAATTGGAACGGCAGCTCCACCGACATTGAGAGGAATAAACTTGAAACAATTGCAAATGAGGTCAACAGAAAATTTGGTACTGCGCTTAATCCTTACGATGTAAGTGTGACATGGGCTAAAATTCGGGTCCGGTGGGAAACCTGGGTACGAGCAAAACATTATGCGTCTCGCGGCAAGGCTAACTCTACTACTGGGACGATTGATATTGATGACTTCGCGTGGGATCAATTAGTGAGGGTTAGTCTTATTATCTTTTCTGTTAGTGCTACTTTTTCATCGTTGTTTGTTTCTTATCTTGATATGTTTGTTGCTTCTTTTTTTCTTTTATCTTCTTGTTTCCGTGTCTTCTGCTTTGTAATCATGTTCATGCCTAGTTGAAAACAAATACAAATCTCACGTATGTAACCAAATCACACGATAAAAAAGAATAAAATAAGGGAAAAAGTGAAGACAAAAAACTATGAATTGTGTGGTCCGTTCCTTGCTGTCCTTGTTGTTAGGTTCTAAGGTCTTAGGATTTTATGTATTTAGAACTCTAATTTGTAATGTTGGCAAACCATGATCAAAACAATGTATTTAGTCTTGTTTAGGCTTGCTCAAAGTTGGTTTAATATTGTAAAGTTGGAATCGAGTGGCTGCAGAAGTATTAGTTACTTTCGGCCTGGCTCGATCGATCGAAAGTTAGACTCGATCGATCGAAAGTCGGCCAAAATGTTTTTTCTGCAGAATTTCCAACTCAGCCCTAGCTCTTTAAACGTTTAGGGTTTTATGTTTTTGCCCTAGGTATATAAGGCAAACCCTAGCCACGTTTTTAAGAGTTGCACAAGTTGTATTGTTGCTCATACATTACTGTTTTGTGTAAATCTCTTGTGAGATCTAGAGGAGCTTTCCTTTACACAAAGCTTAGGGTTTTCAAGATTGAGATTACTTCAACATCTTGATGATCAACTTGGTTGCTGCCTTTGAAACTTAAAGAATATCAAGCGTGGGTGCTTGTAGCTGATCAAGGGATTCAAAGAAAGAAGTAGTCCGTGGACTCGGAGCCTGCGCGTGGTCGTGTCAGGAAGTTTTACTGGTGGGTAGCATTAGGAAGTCAAGCGGGGAGCTTGTAAGTCCTTTTGTAAGAACTTCAATTCTTTCATAGTGGATTCCGTTTTGCCTTGAGGATCGGTGGGTAAAATCCTCCCCAGGTTTTTCCGTGTGGTTTCCTGGGTGATTATATCTTGTATTCTTTATTATTTCCGCTGCTTTATATGTTTTATATGCATGATATGATTTTGTGATTGTTTTAACCTAGAATTGCTTAATTTGACTAAGTAACAACTTGGCTAATTAATCTAGGCTACGCAATCTGGTTATAGTTTTAGGGGTCTAAACCGTTCACTTGTTTTCTGGGTTTTTTGTTTTGTGGTTTGGTTGACGAGGGGATTATTTTTATTTGTCATTATGATTTAAAGAGAGGGTTTAAAATAAGAATGGTAGTCTGTTCGGCGGAAGATGCTGTTTCATTTCTATTCAAAATTAATTTCTATTCAAAATTATTTATATCGGTTATATTTCTGCAGGTTGTTCCTGGCACTGAAGTTTTTCGAAAGGAACCTATGATTTTGCCCAACAAAGTTTGTTCAATTTTTGGCCGTACTTCATCGTGGCTAGCGCTTGAAGAGCATTCAAGTCGTCGGAACAATGAGGTTGAAGAGGAAGAAATAAAAGCTTGTACGCGCGAGGTCTACAAAATTGATGAACTTAAATCTTCGGAGATATATATTCGTTTTTCTTTGTCCATTTTTAAAGATCCTGAAATTCGGGAGACTTTTAATTATCTTCCTAACAAAATTTTGAGGCATGAATACGTTATTAAGAGGTATAATGAACACGTTGCCCATTAGCGTCCGGCAATGTATAATTATTGTCCTGAGTACTGTATATTTAAAGAACTGTAGACTGTTCTTAGAAGTCTTTTATACCTTATGTATAATCTTTTTTTTTTTTGGGAGAAATGTATAATCTTTTTATTATATACAAAATTTAACTTAGGTTTTTTTCCAAAGTCCCATCACATTTATGCCCCCCCCCCCCCCCCCCCCCCCCCCCGGGGACCACAGTACTGAGGTATGCTTGTTTCTAAATATTTGATGTGAGATCAATTCAACTGCTAAGTTTAAAATAATTGCCTCCCGAGCCGTGCCACATGGAAAAAAAAGAAAGCTGAAACTTTCAGCTTCTCATCTGCTGTCGCTTTTTGTCAAATTTTTAGCTGTTAAAGAAAAATACCCAGGGAAATATTCAATCCCATAATCTCTGTTTAGGTGGGAGAAGCCGGTCACACACGTGAGAACAGTTAAATAAGTTAAATTATATATCGGTAGTCATGCTCAAATTGTCACAACCTAAATACAGACTAAACTTTTTTCTTTGTTTTTTTTTTTTTTTTTAATGAACTTCCAATTTTGTTTCTGGTTGAATACTGTGAATAAATTCTATTAGCCCTTACAATAGACAATAATGGTGGTTAAAAGTGCATTAAAAACTGCTATAGCTACACTGCAAAGGAGAGAAATTATACTATTTTTTGGTGGGCTATGTTATCTGTCTATCATTCTATTAAAAGATTCTTACTTGTTTAAAATTGCTTAGTCAGTTTTTATTTTAAAAAAACTAATTGTTAACCTATGCGATGCAAGGAAAAGTTACTAAAAATGAGATCAACTCAAAAAATATATATATATATATATATTAGATCCTGTTGGGTTTTAAACCCCTTAAAAACAACCAGATTGTGTAGCCTAAATTAATTAGCCAAGTTGTTACTTAGTCAAATTATGCAATACTAGGTTAAAGTAATCAAATAATCATATCAAAAGAATAAAGCAGCGGAATAATAAAAGACACAATGATATGATCACCTAGGAAACCACAAGGTAAAAATTTGGGGAAGATTTGACCCACCGATCCTCAAGGCAAAACAGAATTCACTATGAAAGAATTGAAGTTCTTACAAAAGGACTACAAGCTCCCCGCTCGACTTCCTAATGCTACCCACCAGTAGAACTTACTGACACGACCACGTGCAAGCTCCGAATCCACGAACTCCTTCTTTCTTGAATTCTTCAATTAGCTACAAGCACCCACGCTTGATATTTTTTAAGTTTCAATGGTTGCAACTATGTTAATCATCAAGATGTTGAAGTAATCTCAATCTTGAAAACCCTAAACTTTGTGTAAAGGAAAGCTCCTCTAGATCTCACAAGAGATTTACACAAAACCGCAATGTATGAGCAACAATGCAATATGGACAACTTCTAAAAACGTGGTTAGGGTTTTGTTTAAATACCTAGGGTAAAAACATAAAACCCTAAACATTTAATGAAGTAGGGCTGAGTTGGAAATTTTGCAGAAAATTCAACCTGTGCGATTTTCGATCGATCGAGCCTTTCCTTCGATCGATCGAGCCAGGCTGAAAGTAACTAATACTTCTGCAGCCACTCGATTCTAACTTTACAATAATAGATCAACTTTGAGCAAGCCTAAATAAGACTAAATACATTGTTTTGATCATGATTTGCCAACATTACACATTAGAGTTCTAAATACATAAAATCCTAAATCTTTAGAATTTAACAAACTCCCCCTTTGGCAATCCGTGACAAAACACAAAATAAAAGCTCAAAGTTTACAAAGTAAAAGCCATTTACAAAAATAATGCTCATAACAACAAATTCAATCCTAACTACTATCTATCAGTTGCAAATGTAGATAGCTGCAAAATCGAATCAACCTGTATATTCCTGAAACACTCAACAAACGCATAAACGCATGTGTGACAGAAAAATAGTAAATCAACAAATAAATTCTTGACTTCACAAAACACAAAACAAAGACATATATCATGAATAACTCATAAATATAAATCAATGAGCAGTGAACAAGAAACAGAAATAAAAATAGAAGTAAACTAACTCTCCCCCTAAGTTAGATACAACAAAAAGTTTTTATTTATATTCGCCCATTTCAAAAATAATTTCAACTCCCCCTAAACAAGACAAACATGATTCCCATAAATCAATAATTTCTCTCCCTTTTTGTCATGTATTGACAAAGACAACTCATACAAAGAATAAACAGTCAACACACGCAACAAAGGATAAGAGAAAATAGAGAATCAAGTGGACAAAACAATTCAACTTTATAGAAAATAGAGACAACTCCCCCTATGAGGAGCAACAACTCCCCCTAAGAAACACAAAGGTTTAAAAAAAATTTCTCCCCCTATAAAAATAGGAAAAACAAAACAAGTTTTGGGAAAAACAGTTTTGGGGAAACATAAAAGGGGTGGGGATAAAGAAAAAGACACAAACCAAGTTTTTAAAAAAAAACTAAGTTGAGGATACACATGAAGAAAAAATATTCTCTCTTTCAATAAAATGCAAACATGGCACTATGTGACCCATAAACAGTTGCATGAGTAGAGAAAATATTTGCACATTGATTATCCATCATATCTCTTAAGAAAAATATTTTTCACACAGAAAAATAGCATATACTAGAATGTACAAAACTCAAAAATTAATCAATCAATTTTTTGATCAAGTTGAGTACCCAATGTAGCAAAGTGTATGCATGCTATGTGTGAAAACAATGAGAGATATGATTGCAAAACTACAAGATGGATACATAAATCAATGCAATGCATGTGAATCCTAAATATAAATGATGCATGCTCTAATGCAGTAAAACTAAGTTCAATTTAAGTTCAAATTAACAAAATTGGCTTGAGCACGGAGTTTCTAACAAAAACCCTAAAAATTGAAAACCACTTGTTGAAATTTTGAAAACAAATTAATGAATTGAACATCACAAAACACAACACACAGATTATAATGCTCAATTACATCAAAACAATAAGCCAATTTCATCAATTTCAACCTAATTGAACAAAATCCCCAATTTGGTACATTAAAAAAAATCCAAATTCTCAAACTTTAAACACATTTTGCATTAAGATCAAGGAACTTTTAATCTTAGATGGCCACAACAAGATCACACAAAATAAAATGTACCAAGTTTAACAAAGAGTAACTTGTATAGTGTGTGCAACTAGCAAAAACTTGAGATACATGTGAGGTGATATGTGAATAGCAATCAATCACAAAGTCTACAAAATTCATCACATGGAATTTAAAAGAGACTATCACCAAAAGAGTTACATCCTATAACTCTCACATCTCCTAGAACAAAAGCTTGCAATTATGTAAGTTTCTTGAATTTTTGCCTCATAATATACACACTAATTTTAATTATGTGATTTGGCATCAAGTCTAATAGTACACACCAATTTTAAGCATTAAGCAATTAAACCGAGGCTACACCTTATGTTCTTTTTGTGCATGTGCTACACTTTCTCGAGCATAAAATCTTACGATATGCACTAAGGTATTCATGATTGGCTAGTGAACAGTGGTGAGATGGTTATTTATGCCTTTCTCAAAAGGATCAAGTCCGACAGTCAAAGACATATGACTTCAAGATTAAGACAAAGTAATTAACACCATAAACATCTTTCCCACACAACATGCACTACAAAGCTCAGACTAGTAAAGTGCAATAAATAAGCTCATCCAAGCTAAACACGGTACACAAACATGTTATGTAAAGATAAGGTGGCAAACCTTGATTATAAATCCAAGATATATAATACAAAACACAAATCTTTTTTGTTTTAACAAACTTTATAACCACTAGTTGAGATTTTAAAAAAATTGATGACCAAAAACAAAAAAACGCACATTGTGCTAAATGATCAATGCAAATGCAATGCATGACAGTGCTTAACTAAGCTATAGAGGGTACACAAACAAGAAATATCAATTTCTTAATTAATCCATGAGTACATGTACAAACTAGTACATAAAGTCAAAAATAGCTTAGCACATTTATAACACATGCTATTCAAGTTTCACCACAATGTCAAGCATGTTCTAAATCAAGAGAGATATTAAAACTCATGTAATCCTCAAGAAAAATAAAACAAGACACAAAATAAAATATTTTTGTCTTTTTGAAATTTTTCAATGTTTTTGGATTTTTTTTTTAATAAAAAAAACAACCTAGAAAAAATAAAACAACCAAAAACAGAAACAAGACATGTCCACAAACAATAGAAAGAATTAAAATAGGGACAAGTCAGCAACACTCACCTTAAAGGATCTTTTCTCACCCATATAGTACGAGTCTTTGGCTTTGTAGGTGAAAATCCATGAGAACCAGAGTGTATTTGAGGAATTACACCAATCTTTTGAGATAGACTAAAATCCTGCAAATTTCTTTCACAAACCAACAAGTTTAAATTTTTCAAAAGCATATGAAACAATTTATATGGACTTATGGCAGGAGAAATATCATCACATATCCTAGATTGACATACAGAATGCTTAAATTTCAACTTATGACAATTAGGACGAATGTGATCGGAGACACCACAAAAGTGACAAACATGAACAAATTTAGGAACATTAGTATTCCTAACAGCAAATCTAGTCTCAGATTTTTGTTTTTGCCTCAACAAAGAACAATTTGGTCTAATATGACCAACAACACCACAAAGGTGACAGGTAGGCACAAAAACAGATTTATTATGCTCTCTAACAGTAAGTTTAGACGTAGGTTTAAAAACATCAGCGTCTACATCAGAACTTTTACCTTTGTCTAATCTAGCAAAATAAGCCTTTTCTTTATTATTCCTCTTGAAAGCAGGGATATAAACTTTTTCAGTTTTAGGCTTAAGAGAAACAGAAACAATTCTGTTATCATCAGCAGGCTTGGTACTAATCAAATTTTCAAGTTTAGCTTTAGACTCAGCTAACTCTTGTTCCAAACTTTTCATCTTCTTATCTTGAGAGGAAATTTGATTTCTCAAAAATTCATTCTTTTTATTAGACTCATCTAATCTCACAATCAAATCTTCTTTTTTAAGATTAGCCAATTTTAACTCTTCTTTAAATTTCTTAGCAATTTTCAAAGATTTAGATAATTTCTTACGAAAAGTTTCAAAAGTATCAAAAAAATCAACAGAAACAATAGTGTCCTTTTTATTCAAAACATCACAAACATGAGCAGAAAGACACTTCAAATTGTCCATGACAACATGGGTCAAAGATCAGCTCTTAGATCAAAAGATCTACAACAAGAGAGCTACCCGCTCTGATACCACTTGTTGGGTTTTAGACCCCTTAAAAACAACCAGATTGCGTAGCCTAAATTAATTAGTCAAGTTGTTACTTAGTCAAATTATACAATACTAGGTTAAAGCAATCAAATAATCATATCAAAAGAATAAAGCAGCGGAATAATAAAAGACACAATGATATGATTACCCAGGAAACTACACTGTAAAAACCTGGGGAGGATTTGACCTACCGATCCTCAAAGCAAAACAGAATTCATTATGAAATAATTGAAGTTCTTACAAAAGGACTACAAGCTCCCCGCTCGATTTCCTAATGCTACCCACCAGTAGAACTTACTGACACGACCACGTGCAAGCTCCGAATCCACGGACTCCTTCTTTCTTGAATTCTTCAATCAGCTACAAGCACCCACGCTTGATATTCTTTAAGCTTCAATGGTTGCAACTACGTTGATCATCAAGATGTTAAAGTAATCTCAATCTTGAAAACCCTAAGCTTTGTGTAAAGGAAATCTCCTCTAGATCTCACAAGAGATTTACACAAAACCGCAATGTATGAGCAACAATGCAATATGGACAACTTCTAAAAACGTGGCTAGGGTTTTGTTTAAATACCTAGGGTAAAAACATAAAACCCTAAACGTTTAATGAAGTAGGGCTGAGTTGGAAATTCTGCAGAAAATTCAACCTGTGTGATTTTCGATCGATTGAGCCTGTCCTTCGATCGATCGAGCCAGGCCGAAAGTAACTAATACTTCTGCAGCCACTCGATTCCAACTTTACAATAATAGATCAACTTTGGGCAAGCCTAAATAAGACTAAATACATTGTTTTGATCATGGTTTGCCAACATTACACATTAGAGTTCTAAATACATAAAATCCTAAGTCTTTAGAATCTAACAGATCCAAAGCAAGTTACAAATTGTCAAGCTTTACAGTTAGAATCATTTGCAAATTAGACTACAAAATTGGGTAAAAGAATCAATTGCATGTTACGAACTTTCCAGCTTTTTATTGGTAGCAAAATCACTTGCATGTTCGAACTTGGTCTTAATGGATCAAATGCAAATCCTTTGTCTTGATATTCCTGTATTAGGATAGATGATATGTTTTTGATAGGTAAGAATTAAGATAAATAACAATTACACATATCCACGTAACTCCAAAAAAAAAAAAAAAAAAAAAAAAAAACATTTATTGAAGAACCTCAAAAATGTAAATTTCACCAAACAAAACATCACATATAATGCATAAGCACATGTCTACATAGCTTTTGAATCATCCATGTGTAGCAACATTAGAAGCAACCTTTAGGTTTTTGCCCTTTTTCAAGTGGATCCTAAACAAAGTCTTTTTTTCTTTCTCAGTTCTTTTCATCATTTTACAACATAAAAATCACAATCAACACGAATACATCTTATAAAATCCATAAGCCTTTTTCCTTTTTTTTAGAAAAATTTTCCTTCACCCTCCTTAGTTTGACTAAGGCAATTAAAAATTATAATTTAAAACTAAAAAGTCAAAGTTTACTTCTTTATAATGTTTCACATAGAGCAAATACAAAACCAAGCTTTTAATAAGAGTTCAAGTTAATTTCAAAACACAAACAGGTTGAAAATAATTGGAAACTTGTCGAAGCATAATCTCAGTCATAATTAGGAAGACTTTTATCATGAATGAGCTCTAAAGTCAAAACTACCAAATAAATTGAGTGGCATCATATTAGGATGATAGACTATCATAAATTTTTTTTTTTTTTTTTTTACTTAAAAAACATTCTGTGGGCACCCGAGGAACGAGAAAGGAATCCAAGGAGGCTGAACCAATGGGCCGAGGCCCTAGGAGGAACAGAATGGGCTCGGCACTTGGCCGAGCAAGAAACTGGCAAGGCCCGAGGAGCATTGGATCCCGAGGGAAGAACCAGACCTTGCGCAGCGCCATGTCAAGTGCCACAAGAAGAGCCTCCTCGGCTGAAGGAGGCTTGTGTCGGTGGCAGACAGGCGGCCGCCAGGGCAGTAGCTCCCAGTCAAATCAAGCATTAAATGGAGCACATCAGCCCTGTCAGCCGCATTAAATGCAGAGGTGACCTGAAAGGATGCCCATCGCCGCTGCTACAGCTACTACTGCCGCCTGCTCCTAGAAAGAAGATAGGTGACAAGTGTTAGAAATTGGGGAAGGAACAGCTAAAGATGGACGGCACAGATTAGAGGGCCAAGGGCTATATAAAGGGGAGGCTGGGGGCCTTTGAGGGGGATCCGGTTTTTGTTGTTCTAGCCCATCTCTACCAAATTCTATTGTATTGAGCCTGAAGAAACTCGTTTTGCCTATAAATCGGTCGTACTCTCTTTTTCGGGTCCTTACAATTGGCGCCGTCTGTGGGAACAACAAGCACCGGTGGATTTACCTGGGGTAGCAATGGCGGATGTGGGTAGAAGTGAGCAGGGGTCGGTTAGACTTCAGAGTGGGGACCCTTTCCTTAACATGGAACGAAGAAGGGATAGGCGACGGGCACTCAGCACGCCAGCAGGGCCGCACCGCTCGAGGCGAGAAGGGTAGGACCGCCCCCGCCATGAGAGTCGAGCCCAGCCTGGGCAGGACCCGCTGGCGTTACAACGAGAAATTGAACACTTGCGTAAGAAATTAAGGCGGAAACAGCGAGGCAGGAGGAGCCCGTCGCCGGCGTCGAGTGCGGATTCGCGGGAAAGCCCAGACCCACCGTACCGGCGCAGGTCCAGAACCCCACCAAGTGAAACATACTCGGACACCTCGGACGAGGGCGACCACGGGCATGAGAGATTGCCCCCGCGTCACGATAGGAGAAGCGACGCCATGAGTAAAGCTTTGAAGCAAATCTCCAAGTCACCGTTTGTTAGGAGAATTAATAAGGCCAGACTCCCACATCGCTTCTCCCAGCCCACATTCACCATATATAACGGGAGGACGGACCCCGTGGAGCACGTCAGCCACTTTAACCAAAAGATGGCCGTACATGCTGGCAATGAGGCTCTCATGTGCAAGGTCTTTCCTTCCAGCCTGGGGCCTGTGGCCATGCGCTGGTTCGACGCGTTGGGCGAGGGGTCCGTTGGATCTTTTCAGGAGCTGACTAGAGCTTTCGGCGCGAGGTTCATCACTTGCAGTAGGACGCCCAGACCGTTGGACGCCCTGCTATCTATGGCAATGAGGGAGGGGGAAACCCTCAGAACCTACGCGGACCGCTACTGGGAAATGTATAACGAAGTGGATGGTGACTTCGAAGACGTCGCAGTAAGGACCTTCAAGGTCGGCCTTCCAACCGACCACGACCTCAGAAGGTCGTTAACTATAAAACCTGCTGCCAGCATGCGCCAGCTCATGGAGCGCATAGAAACCTACAAAAGATTGGAGGAGGATCAACTCCAAGGAAGAGGCAAGGCCGGGGTGTACCCGGAGAAGAGAGACCCACGGGGAGGAGGGTACCATAACGACCGGCCACGAAGGGAGTTCCCCGGTCGGCAGGCCCCGGACGGGGTTCATATGGTCAACACGCTGTTTAAAGAATCGATGCACCAGATACTTGAAAAGATTAAGGACGAGCCGTACTTCAGCTGGCCGAACAGGATGGGCGGGGACCCGTCCAGGAGAAACCAAAACCTCCACTGCCATTATCATCAGGATAAGGGTCACAAAACCGAGGATTGCAGAACGCTGAGAAGTCATTTGAACCAATTGGCGAAGGCGGGGAAACTGGGTCGCTTCATGCATCAGCCCTCGGGGCAAAACGAGCCGACGAGGACGGAATTTCACCAGGGCGACCACTCACGCCCCGCCCTGGGAACCATCAACATGATTCTGGCCGGACTAGGAATCGGCGCTGTGTCTAGCCCCCAGGTCCTGTCTGTGGTGGGAAGTCTCAACCAGGAAGAAGGACACAACAAAAGGACAAGAGCGGCGATACCCGACTTGAGTTTTTCCGAGGAGGATAAGAGGGGAACCCAACAGCCGCACGAGGATGCCTTGGTCGTCACAGTTAGAATCGGGGGGTACAACGTCAAGAGGGTGCTAATTGACCAGGGGAGCCAGGCTGACATAATGTACCCCGATCTGTACAGGGGATTGGGTCTCAGGCCCGAAGACCTGGAAGCATGCCATTCCCCGCTCATGGGCTTCGACGGAAAAATGGTAGCTCCCCTGGGAAGAATTAAGCTTCCCGTGCAAATTGATGGCAGCGAAGCCCGGGTGGACTTCATAGCGGTAGGGGCTTCCTCGCCCTACACGGCCATCCTCGGCAGGCCCTGGCTTCATTCTATAGGAGCCGTGCCCTCAACTTTGCACCTCAAGGTCAAGTATCCCATTCACGGGGGAGTAGGAGAGCTGGTGGGAGATCAGGCGATGGCCCGACGGTGCCTGACGTCCGCAGTTACACAACACCTGCCTGGCCAGGCCCTTGGTCACAGCGGTGCGGCCCAATAGCAATTACAGGGGGCTGCCCCCGAGCAGCCAGCCGAGGCGCCGCGACAAACATCCGAGGATTTGGTGAAGGTGTTAATTGGCACATGTGAGGAGCGGTATTTCCAGATAGGGTCGCAGTTACCACCTAGAGAGAGTTCGGAGTTGTTGGAGTTCCTGAAAGCAAACCTGGATGTGTTTGCATGGGACGCGAGCGACATCCCTGGGATCAGCCCCGAACTGGCGTGCCACCGGTTGAATGTGAATCCCGGGGTGACCCCACGAAAACAACCCCCTCGGCAGTCATCTGACGCGCACGCCGAAGCGGTTAAGGAAGAGGTGAGCAGACTGAAACAGGCGGGGGCAATTAAGGAAATCTTCTACCCCAACTGGCTGGCCAACACCGTGGTAGTACAAAAGAAAAACGGGAAGTGGCGAGTGTGCGTAGATTTTACCGACCTCAATAGGGCATGCCCGAAGGATCCCTTCCCGATTCCCAGGATAGACCAGCTAGTGGACGCCACGGTGGGGCATCCTCGAATGAGTTTTCTGGATGCATTCCAAGGCTATCATCAGATACCCCTGTCCTTGGCCGACCAGGAGAAAACGGCTTTTCGTTCTCCCACTGGCAACTTCCACTATCGGGTGATGCCCTTCGGCCTTAAGAACGCCGGCTCGACCTATCAGAGGATGATCACGCGCATGTTTGAAAGGCAGCTCGGGAGAAACATGGAGGCGTACATAGATGACATGGTGGTCAAAAGTAAGAGGGCCGAGGACCACCTCGCTGATTTATCAGAGACCTTCGCGACACTCAGGAAGCACAGGTTGCGGCTCAATGCGTCGAAGTGCTCCTTCGGGGTAGGCTCGGGCAAGTTCCTGGGTTACATGATCACGCATCGGGGAATCGAGGTCAACCCGGAGCAAATCAGGGCTATTAACGACCTACATCCCCCTCGAAACCCAAAGGAGGTACAGAAGCTGGCTGGGATGACGGCAGCGCTGAGCCGATTCATTTCGCGGTCCGCGGACAGGTGCCGACCTTTCTTCCAGTTACTTCACAAATGGAAGGACTTCAAGTGGACTGAAGAGTGCACCCGGGCATTCGAGGATCTCAAAACATACTTGTCCAACCCTCCCATTCTGTCTCGGCCTGACAGGGAGGAAGTACTGTATGCCTATCTGGCAGTCACAGGCCACTCCGTCAGCT
Organism: Quercus glauca; assembly: GCA_023736055.1. Classification (NCBI taxonomy): domain Eukaryota; kingdom Viridiplantae; phylum Streptophyta; class Magnoliopsida; order Fagales; family Fagaceae; genus Quercus; species Quercus glauca. The sequence continues at coordinate 1,144,702 of CM043315.1, forward strand.
TTGTGTTGGTCAGAAATCAGGACGGGGTCCAAAAGCCAGTCTACTACGTCAGCAAGTCCTTACAGGAAGTGGAAATGCGTTATCTCCCGCTGGAAAGAGCAGTCCTAGCTATTGTACACGCGACAAAAAAGCTCCCGCACTACTTCCAAGCCCACACAGTGGCAGTGCTAACCCAGCTGCCACTGCAGGCCCTGCTGAGAAAGTCCGACTACACGGGCAGGATTGCGAAATGGGCCACAAGGCTGGGGGCCTACGACGTTGAGTACCTACCCCGCACAGCAGTAAAGGGCCAAGTCCTAGCAGATTTTGTAGCTGAGTTCGCCGAGGACATAGGTGGAGAAACGAGCATGACCGCAAGCATAATGGTCTCGTCGGCAGCCGTTGCCCCCGTGTGGAGGGTTTACACGGATGGGGCCTCCAATCGAAAGGGAGCCGGTGTGGGAATAGTGCTAATCACGCCCGAGAAGCTGATAATGGAAAAATCTTTACGACTAGGTTTCCCAGCCACCAACAATGAGGCCGAATACGAAGCCCTACTGGCAGGAGTGAACTTGGTCAGATTGCTTGGGGGGAGGACGGTGGAAGTGTATTCTGACTCTAGGCTAGTCGTGGGCCAGATCAGCGGGGAGTTCGAGGCCCGAGACGAAAGAATGAAGAGGTATCTCGCCAGGGTACGTAGCGAACAGAGGCATTTTGATGGTTTCAGGGTGGAGCAGGTCCCGAGGGGACAGAACTCGCACGCCGACGCCCTGGCCATGCTTGCCACCTCGTTGGAATCAAACCTGCCTCGGGTCGTCCTGGTGGAAGAAGTCAACACGCCCGCCGTGGTGGAAGCGCCCGAAGTAAGGGTATACAGTGTCCGCGTAGGCCCGAGCTGGATGGATCCTATTGTGGCCTTCTTAAGAGGGGGGGAGTTGCCGGAGGACAAAGGGGACGTGGAGAAGATACGAAGAACGGCCCTGCGCTATTGGCTGTCCGAGCAGCACAAGCTCTACAAACGCTCGTACTCGGGCCCATACCTCATATGCGTACACCCAGAGGCCGTGGAGCCATTGCTCGAAGAGCTGCACGAGGGCATCTGTGGAAGCCACACTGGCGGGCGATCCCTGGCGCATAGGGCCCTATCGCAAGGATACTGGTGGCCTAAGATGCGCTAGTCCTCCCAGGATTATGCGAAGCGATGCGATCAGTGCCAGAGGTACGCCCCCAACATACACCAGCCGGGGGGAGTCCTGAACCCCTTGTCCAGCCCTTGGCCATTTGCCCAGTGGGGCTTGGACATAGTAGGCCCTTTCCCTCGGGCCACGGGCAATAGGAGGTGGCTACTCGTCGGCACGGATTACTTCACTAAGTGGGTTGAAGCCGAGCCCCTTGCCAACATCAGAGATGTCGATGCCAAGAGGTTCATATGGAAAAATATCGTGACCAGGTTCGGAGTACCACACACGCTGATCTCGGACAACGGGCTCCAGTTTGATAGCAAATCTTTCAGAAGATATTGTGGGGAATTGGGAATTAGGAATGGGTATTCCACGCCAGCGTACCCTCAGGGCAATGGACAGGCCGAGGCCACCAACAAATCCATAGTCGCCGGGCTCAAAAAGAGGCTGGACGATGCGAAGGGAAGGTGGGTAGACGAGCTGCCCCACGTGTTGTGGACGTATCGCACCACCCCACGGAAGTCTACAGGGGAAACCCCGTTCTCATTAACCTACGAATCGGAGGCAGTAATCCCTGTGGAAACCGGGTTTCCAACTTTAAGGACTGATCAATTCAACGCCGAGGGGAACCGCCAATTGCTCCTTGACAGCCTGGACCTGACCGAAGAAAGACGAGACGTCGCCATGGTAAAGATGGCCCACTACCAACAGAAGTTAAAGCAAGAATATGATAAGGGGATCAAGCACAGGCCCCTGTCCCCAGGAGACTTGGTCTTAAGGAAAATAGTGGGGTCGGCTAAGCTCCCTTCCTGGGGTAAGCTCGGACCCAATTGGGAAGGACCGTTCAAAGTCACCTCCGTTGCAGGAATCGGAGCATATCGGCTGGAGGACCTGGATGGAAATGTAATCCCTCGCCCATGGAATGTAAACAATTTGCGACGCTACTATTTTTAATGAAAATCTTCAACTTTCGTACTTAGACTCTGTCTCCTTAACATTTGCAAGAAAAATTCTAAGTGTTAGAACGAACCTAACGCTAGTCTGGCTCCTCGGCCACAAGCTTAGGGGAAACTAACACGTGCAAGAAAAATTCTAAGTGTTAGAACCTGCCCAGGACCTGCCTGGCCCCTCGGCCACAGGCCTATTGAAAATTACTTGCTTGGCCCCTCGGCCACAAGCCTGTTGAAAACTAACATTTGCAAGAAAAATTCTAAGTGTTAGAACGAACCTAACGCTAGTCTGGCTCCTCGGCCACAAGCTTAGGAGAAACTAACACGTGCAAGAAAAATTCTAAGTGTTAGAACCTGCCCAGGACCTGCCTGGCCCCTCGGCCACAGGCCTATTGAAAATTACTTGCTTGGCCCTCGGCCACAAGCCTGTTGAAAACTCACATTTGCAAGAAAAATTCTAAGTGTTAGAACGAACCTAACGCTAGTCTGGCTCCTCGGCCACAAGCTTAGGGGAAACTAACACGTGCAAGAAAAATTCTAAGTGTTAGAACCTGCCCAGGACCTGCCTGGCCCCTCGGCCACAGGCCTATTGAAAATTACTTGCTTGGCCCCTCGGCCATAAGCCTGTTGAAAACTAACATTTGCAAGAAAAATTCTAAGTGTTAGAACGAACCTAACGCTAGTCTGGCTCCTCGGCCACAAGCTTAGGGGAAACTAACACGTGCAAGAAAAATTCTAAGTGTTAGAACCTGCCTAGGACCTGCCTGGCCCCTTGGCCACATGCCTATTGAAAATTACTTGCTTGGCCCCTCGGCCACAAGCCCGTTGAAAACTAACATTTGCAAGAAAAATTCTAAGTGTTAGAACGAACCTAACGCTAGTCTGGCTCCTCGGCCACAAGCTTGGGGAAACTAATACGTGCAAGAAAAATTCTAAATGTTGGAACGTGCCTAGGACTTGCTTGGCTCCTCGGCCACAAGCCCGTTGAGAGTTAACATTTGCAAAAGTTCTAAAAAAAAAAAAAAAAAAAAAAAAAAAAAAAAAAAAAAAGAGAAGGCTGGTGCTAGTCTGGTTCCTCGGCCAGAAGCTCAGGGAAAATTACCAAGTGCAGGAAATATTCTAAGTATGGGAAACATTGCAAGCATGCGCAGCAAGACAAAAAGAGAGAGACAAACTCAAACTTTACTTTTCATTTAAAACTGATTACAAAAAGAGGAACTAATGCTGCAAAATACCCTTACAAAAAAGGGGAGGGGGGGTTTTTTGTTACATAGAGGCCGCCCTGCTACAAAAATTCCGAAAAGAAAGGGCGTACGAAGAAAGGAAGGAAAGAGAAAAGCTAAGCTTGGGGCTCCTTGTCCTTAGCGCTCTTCTCCTTCTTGTCCTTCTTCTTTTTCAGAGGAACCCCTTCTGGCACCCCCTCCTCGGCCTCCAAGTCCACTACGCCTTCTGGAGGAGGTAAACCTTGGGAGGAAACGGGCGAAGAAGGAGGATTCAGGCGCTCGGCAGAGACAGGGTCAGCGGAGCTCGGATCAGCAGGAGGTGCGGAGCTCGGATCCACAGGGGGGCTGGGGGCTGAAGACGGCAGACGCAGGGGCGGGGGGTAGTAAACCCGGTCGGGGGCACGGAGCTCCGAATCAGGACTAACACCCGTCGCGTCCAGTGCCTCCCCCCAGACCTCCTGGCTAAAGGCGCGAGCGACGTCGCGCAGTTGAGCAGTGAGTGATGCGGCAGTCTTACTCACGCCTGCATCATAGGCCTCCTGCTCGGCCCGGGCCTTCTCGGCGTCCTTCTCTGCCAGCTTCTGATGCGCTTGCTTCAGTTCCACCGCTGAAAGAGCCAGGGCGCTTTCGGCCTTCTTTTGGGCCGCCAAGGCATCAGAAGCCTGCCTTTCAAAGCTCTTCAGAGCGGCGTCAGCATCATGGAAAGCCCTCTCGGCTGAAGACAGCTGGGTGAGGGCCTCTTTCAATCTCTTCTCTGACTCGGCCCTGGCCTTCTCGGCAACCTCATAGGCCTTCTCGGATTTCCTGGCCGCATCCAAGGAATGATCAACCCATTCTTCGGCCATAAAGGCAGCTTGAACGGCCTGCAAGGGTGGGAAACGAGAAGAAGAATTAGTAGTCAAAGGGGAAATACTTGACAGATGAAGAAGTTGGCTAAAACGCCTGAAGGTACCTTAGCCAGATCTTGCTTGAGAGAAAGGAAGACCTCCCTCTTCCTGAAGGACTTCAGCTCCTCCATATCCTCGGGGAGGCACAGAGCCCTCTCCAAGCATTCAGCCACCAGGCCAGAGCTTCCCTTGGAAGGGTCCCTCAGGTTGGCGTCATCCAGGACTGGAGATCCCGAGCTGAGGGTAAAGGAGGGCCTCCAGACGGAAGCCTTCCTGGACTGCTCCCCGCCGCTCTCCCTCGGGGGCACCACGGGGTCGGGCCTTTTTTTCGACGAGCCCTTGCCGGCCCGGGCCTCTTTAGTTGGGGGCTCTGTTATCTCCCCGTCCTCGGGCGTAGCTGCCCCCTTCCCGCTGGGACCGCGCTTGCGTTTCTTCTCCGCGGCATCGGACGGGGAGGTACGAGGAGCGGGTGGAGTTGGCAAGCGAGGTGGCACCACCGTCGCCGAGGAGGACCCCCCAGCGTGGGCCGATAGTAGCGCCAGGAGGTCGGGGGTCTTCTCTTGGAACCCCATGGCCGACGACGATGATCGGGCGGTAGATGCGCTCGGAGCGTCGGGGCGGTTAAAGACTTCGAAGTCTTCCTTGGTCACTTCTTGGACGGAGGTTGATGTGGACCCCTCTGCCTCCTCGTCTGATGGCAGGGGAGGTTCTTGGGCGTATAAAAGCTGAGCGGCCAGGGGCCCAGGGAGCTCGGCGTCTTGCGTCCCCTCGGGAGGAGGTCCTGCCTGCAGAAACCCTGGGATGGCTACGTCTATCCTGGCCAATCGCGGATCGCGAGCCTTGATAACGTTCTTCGGACTCTGGAAACGTTTGGTTGAAGCTTTGTAGCCAAGGATGACGTGCGCTGCGCGGAGTTGCCCGTCCCGATGAAGAAAGATCTCGGCCTGGAGAATCCGGTTCAAGTCGTGAAAATTCACCAGGTGGCGAGCGGGGGCTGTGTGATACTCGTCTGCCATGGAAAAACACAACCATCGTTAGAGAAAAAAAAAAAAAAAAAAACAAACCACGAACGAAGGCTAAAAAAAAAAAAAAAGAAAGAGAAGAAGAGGAAAAAAGGGGGGAGGGGGACGCCGGACAGGGGCTCCTCTAAAATGAAAAAGCCTAAAGCGGCGACCCAAGCCCTCGGGAATTCTACCTGGTTCCCCTTCCTGGGTGGGGCAATGTCGCCCATCATGCCACCCGCCCGAGACGATAAGGAAGTCTTCGTCCATGCCCTTGCTCGAATCGGACAAGCAGGAGATTAACCTAACCGTGGGGATCCTACTCTTCATGTAGTACTTGGTTTTTTCCCCTTTTTGGCAGTTATACACCCAGTTCACATCATGCCATGTGAGACGGGTCCCCATCCTACGGTTGATAGCATCTACACACCCGAGGATCCTAAAAACGTTGGGGGAACACTGGGTTGGGGTTAGCCTAAAGTTGATTAAATAGTCCTTGGTCACTGGGCTCATGGGAAGTTCCATCCCACCTTCGATGAAGGCGATCATAGGAATTACCACTGACTCAGGAGGGCGATCGATGACCAGCCATTCGCCCTCCTCACAATGTCTAAAGTCCACGTTATCAGGAATCCTGTACTTGGCCCTAAAGGCCGCCCTAGCCTTCTCGGTGTCCACCAGCCTAGCGTACCTACCCATTGAAAGGAAAAAAGGATCAAGGCAAAGAAGGGAACCAACACACCTACTGTGGAAGTAAAAAAAAGACGCTCCTCGGGAGTAAAATCTCGCTTCGCCAAAGTAAGAACGCCAAAAAATGCAGAAATGAACCATCCGCTGCCTTGATCGCTCCATTTATAGGAGGCGAAAATGGGCGGTAAAATTCTCGCCCATAAATGAGGATCAGCAAGGGCCGCACGATCTCAATCATACCGTTGAACGTGGGGAGACAGGCAGCCGCCTGACGCCATAAATGGGAGCTCGCGAAATCCGAAGCGTCAGGAGCGTGCGAATGACAGTTGAAAAGACGCAGGCTCGTGTGAACACGTACAGCACGTACGACTCATCCGCGGAGCTAAAATTTCACTTATACCTCGAGCAAATTAAGTGAAAATTTTAGGGGGCTATTGTGGGCACCCGAGGAACGAGAAAGGAATCCAAGGAGGCTGAACCAATGGGCCGAGGCCCTAGGAGGAACAGAATGGGCTCGGCACTTGGCCGAGCAAGAAACTGGTAAGGCCCGAGGAGCATTGGATCCCGAGGGAAGAACCAGACCTTGCGCAGCGCCATGTCAAGTGCCACAAGAAGAGCCTCCTCGGCTGAAGGAGGCTTGTGTCGGTGGCAGACAGGCGGCCGCCAGGGCAGTAGCTCCCAGTCAAATCAAGCATTAAATGGCGCACATCAGCCCTGTCAGCCGCATTAAATGCAGAGGTGACCTGAAAGGATGCCCATCGCCGCTGCTACAGCTACTACTGCCGCCTGCTCCTAGAAAGAAGATAGGTGACAAGTGTCAGAAATTGGGGAAGGAACAGCTAAAGATGGACGGCACAGATTAGAGGGCCAAGGGCTATATAAAGGGGAGGCTGGGGGCCTTTGAGGGGGATCCGGTTTTTGTTGTTCTAGCCCATCTCTACCAAATTCTATTGTATTGAGCCTGAAGAAACTCGTTTTTCCTATAAATCGGTCGTACTCTCTTTTTCGGGTCCTTACACATTCCATTGACAAATTGAAAGCACTCAAATAAAACTTTCATCAACAAATTCAAAACTATTGATTTAGAACCTTACGACAATCATTCATGTTGACTTCTAAAAGTTCTACAAAATGACAATGTTACAATAGCAACAAAAGAAGCAATGTCACCATGATACCTAAAAAAATGATATACAAAATGCTAAGCACACTACCGAAGTAATAAAATATAAAGGTAACAGTAATACCTTGCAAATAATCTGTTTGTTTCTTTAAAGCTCCTATAATTCTTGAATAGGAACGGATCTATAAAAAAATATTATATTACTCATTGAAATTTCTTAAAAAGAAACAAACGGATTATCCGCTATATAAAAAAATCATTAATGTGAGCATATATCATATATATTTTAAAAAAAAATTGAAAATCTTCAAGACAAAGTAAACCTAAAGTCATATTTATTTCAATTTTTTTTGGGGTTAGTGTCCGATTGCTAACCTTGCTATAAAAGATAGATGAAAAAAAAAAAAAAAAATTGAAGTCATATGGACTTACCCCTCCATGTGTAAGAGCAATGGCCGTGATTGTTGCAGTTGACCACATATATGAGACAAATAACTTTTCATTAAGTAATACCCATCAAGCTTTGTAGCAAATTCAAGAAATTTTGTTCAACATAAAGCAAGAATCATCCAAAATTACAATGAAACCCCAACTCAGAGATAAATAGTAGTACAGAAACCCCACTTACTTTGCCTTGAAATAATCTTTCATTAAGACCCAGCCATATGTAACTGATAGTAACACCAAAGGCCAGCTGAACATAAAATATACCAAACAAATGAGGGTTCGTTGTTCATGAAAATTGTTCCTTAAGGCTTCCAATTCAAACAAACATTTGGCACTAAAGAACGATGCTTTCACTATGTTCGAAGTAAAGACATATATAGTCTCTAAAACATAAAATAGCTCAAATTGCGACAAATCCATTATTTTTTCTCGGTTTTTTCCCCCTTTTTTGGTTCTAAATTGATGAATTAGAGAGAATATGGTATTATTTGAGTTCAATAGGTTCAATTATAGGCTTCTAAATATTTTCAAGTTATTTTGGATTTGAATTGTAACATGGAACTAATAAAGTAGGGGGAATTGGTTTATGTAGTAGACTCTAGCTTCATTATTTTCCTCCAATTTTCATGATATTATGCAAATTCTAAAGTAATTTTAAGGTACAGGATTCAAAGAACTTTGCTTCATATTACATGAATGATATAATAATAGGTAGGTTATATGGAAATTTCAAAGTAAATTTAGTTTTTGATGGATTAAACCTTCATTGAAACAAATTTGCTTGTAGTTAGTCTTAAATGAGTAATCAAGATGATATTTTTTCTTCCTTATTTTTGGATTTTGGTAGCAAAATTTGACCCTGTATGGATTTTATTGGTTAATAAACATTCTTTCATCTAAAGAATAGATTTAATATCAATTAATGTGTGTATGCATGAAATAATAATTAAACTAAACAAAAAACCAAGCTTGGCCATAACCCAGAAACTTAAATTAAATCCAAACACAAACAAATGACTCGCAAAAACATCAAGGGCATGCCAAGGATGCTCGTCTAATAAAAGGACAGGAAATATCATTACTGTCCCAAACGATGAGCATCAAGTATAGTATAAATCTTAACTTGTATTATTCATTCAAGCCATCACTTTTTTTTGGGTGCAAAACTCCTTACACAAAACACAACAAAGGGGGAAATAAAGAATTGCTAACTCTGACTTACCGCATCTTGCTCACTCAATTCAGCCACAGATTTCTAGCTTCATTCCTGTAGCCAAAAGCTCAGCTGGAATTCACGGTTAAGTAAAACATCTAGTAACAGCCCAAATAAATCTTATCCATAAAACATAAAACGAAAATTGACCCTGGTATGTTATCAATCCAAAGAATCAAACCCATATAAACCATTCAGACAATCAAATCCAACATAGTGGTTACTTTCATACTTTAAAAATAATCACTTTTCCACTAAGTAACCCCTGAACTCACAAACTTGATGCAATTTTCAATCTACACATATAAAAATTCAATCTCAAATCCCAGATGGATTTTCTCGTGGCTTGAACGGTTTAGACCCCTAAAACAATAACCAGATTGCGTAGCCTAGATTAATTAGCCAAGTTGTTACTTAGTCAAATTATGTAATTCTAGGTTAAAACAATCACAATATCATATCAAGCATATAAAACATATAAAGCAGCGGAAAAAAAATAACACATGATATGATCACCCAGGAAACCACACCGGAAAAACCTGGGGAGGATTTTACCCACCGATCCTCAAGGCAAAACGGAATCCACTAAGAAAGAATTGAAGTTCTTACAAAAGGACTTACAAGCTCCCCGCTTGACTTCCTAATGCTACACACCAGTAGTAACTTCCTGACACGACCACGCGCAGGCTCCGAATCCACGGACTACTTCTTTCTTTGTATTCCTTCAATCAGCTACAAGCTCCTCACTTGTTTATCTTTAAGTTCCAATGGCTGCAACCTAGTTGATCATCAAGATGTTGATGTGATCTCAATCTTGAAAACCCTAAGCTTTGTGTAAAGGAAAGCTCCTCTAGATCTCACAAGAGATATACACAAAACCGCAATGTATGAGCAACAATACAACTTGTGCAACTCTGAAAAATGTAGCTAGGGTTTGCCTTATATACCTAGGGCAAAAACATAAAAACCTAGACGTTTAAAGAGTTAGGGCTGAGTTGGAATTCTGCAGAAAAACGCATCTGGGCCGACTTTCGATCGATCGAGTCTAACCTTCGATCGATCGAGCCAGGCCGAGAAGCCCCAATGCTTCTGCAGTCACTCGATTCCAACTTTACAATATTAAACCAATTTTGAGCAAACTTAAATAAGACTAAGTACATTGTTTTGATCATGGTTTGCCAACATTACAAATTAGAGTTCTAAATACATAAAATCCTAAGACCTTAGAACCTAACAAACTCCCCCTTTGGCAATCCGTGACAAAACACACAATAAAAGCTCAAAGTTTACAAGTAAATAGCCCTTTACATAATAATGCTCATAAATAAAAGTTCAACCTAACTACTATCCATCGGTTGCAAGTGTAGACAGCAGCTTGGTCGAATCAACCTGTATATTCCTGAAATACTCAACAAACACATAAACGCATGTGTGGCAGCAAATAGTATATAAACAGGTATAATATTCTTGTAAGATTCACACAACACAAAATAAAGAAATATATCAATGAAGCAACTCATAAATATAAATCAATAAGCAGTGAATCACAAAGACAACAAGAATCAAAAGAAACATGTATATCAATATATCAATCAATGTTACTCCCCCTAACATGAACATCCCAAAAATGATATACAAAGTGAAGCACCTAGATACAATCTAAATAAACTCCACAAAAATATCCCATGCTACAAAAATATCTCCCCCTAACACAAAAATCTCCCCCTATCAACAAAATCTCCTCTACAAGACAAAACTCTACTCCCCCTTTTTGTGACGGAATGCCAAAGGGCATCATAGACCATCATCAAAAGGAGGTGGTGAGGAAGAACGAAGATGCGCCAAATCCGCTCGCAGAGCACGAATCTCGTCGAACAGATCCACCAGAAGCTGACCATGAGCCGCCTGAACGGTCATGACAGTCTCCAGAGTACGACGAACATTGAAGTCAGCCGCAGAAGGTGGAGGATCAGCAGCAGCACCAACAGAATCTGGAACAGCCTCACCAGCAGGACCTGTAGAAGAAGAAGGAGGGGCGCTACTAGAGGGATCAGACCTAGGGTGTTTAGAACCAACTCGAAGATGAGCGGCCCTCTGTCTAAGAAAAGACGCACCTATAGGACCAATAACATGGACAGGCTCAGAAGCAGGGAAGTCCTCTAAACCTAGATAAAGTAAAATCCTATGAATGAAAATAGGATGAACAAGGGTATGGGCAGTAGATGAACTCCTATAAACTTCGTTCAAAGAACGAAGAAAAAGATGGGGGAAACTAATAGGAGCATCTGTAACAAGAGCGTACAGAAATACACACCTCTCAAGAGGAATGGTGTGCAGATGAGATATGGGCCAGAGTGAATGACAGGCTATCCTAAAGAATAGATAGGTAGTCTCAGGAAGCTCAGCGGTGGTGATCCGAGGATCAGAACCCCACTGGATAGAAGATCCAGTGATGTAAGACATGACATCACTCAGCTCAGGTGACTCATCATAGGGGTAAACAGGATCACTAACCAATGGTATCTCTAGAGCATCAGCCACTACCTGAGGAGTAATGGTGTACTCTTCACCTCATATCCAACTCCTAACAAGAGTGTTGGAATCATAGACGTGGACAGAGAGGTTCGAGAAGAACTCTCTAATCAAGAGAACCGGAGGAGGAGGGTCGACACAGCTAACAAAGGTAGCCAACCCCTACGCTCAAAATTTGCCCTAATGGCAGGATCAACCTCATCTAAACGAACAGAACGCTCAGCCCAAATCTTCCTATTGAGGTTCAAAGTCTCAAAGATCTCTTGGTTTTTCTCACTGGGGAACCGCTCACTATCAAAGGTAGGTGAGGGTGGAGTAGGAGTGGGGATGGTCCTACGAGCTCTAGTCTTCCTAGGCATGGTGCTAAGGAATAGGACAGAGACACAAAGAGAAAACCAAAAAGAACAGAAAATAAAACCAAGGGCAGACTGCAAGTTAGCATAAAAAAATATAGAATGAAAATCTATATGATGCATGAATCAGTAATGATGATATGATGCATGAACTAATGCAGTAACTAGGACCAAATTAAGATTAATTTCACAAAATTGGTTTGAACAATAGAGTTTCTTAACAAAAACCCAAAAAATTTGAGAACCACTTGAAAATTTTTGCATCAAATTGATGAATCAATCATTACATACCATTAGAAACAGTTTATAATAACCAATTACATCAATTACACAAACCAATTTCATCAATTAATCCCAATTTTACAAAAAGCCCCAATTCGGATCAAACATAAACCCTAGAAATTTCAATTTTTCACAAAACTTCAAATTGATCAAATTAAACAGTCAAGAACTTGTTTATATAGTGTCCCCATCAAAACCCATTGATCAATTGCAAATAATTATGTCCGAAACAACAAAAAACCCAAATTGAAAAGGTCTGAAAATCTCCTCTTCAATGCATGAAAAATGCATGAAATCAAGTAAATAAACTGAAAAGCAAGGGTATTAAGGACATACCGGCTTGAGGAGAGAGAGAATATGCAAAAAGATCGGAAGAAAACGACAAAAACTTGAAGAATTGGTCCTGCCTCGTCGGAGAGAGAAAAGGAAAAGTTTTGAAAAAGTTATGAACTTTGAAAAAGTCAGATTTCCCTTTTTTAAAAAAGCTTATTCACGATGTTCGATTGATCGAGAATTACATTCGATCGATCGAAAGTGACAGACGTTTTAGCACTTTCTGAGGCACTTTTTCGATCGATCGAAAAACACTCTGGATCGATCGAAATTGGTAAAAACACACTGAATTTTGGGAAAAAAACACAGTTTTGAAAATTTGCAAACCCAATTTTGAAACAACTCCTCAAAGCATTTGAACAATGAATACAAAATGCATGAGTATGAGATGGAATGCATTTTCAAAAACCCAAAAATTTAAACCCAATTCTTTCAATCACAAGTTTCATTTGTCTTCCAAATTAATTTTCTCAAGCAACAAATATGTTGTGCACAAATCTCAAGGTATTTTCAAACTTGGTTGGTCAGACCAAGAACACACACACTAGCATGTACAGTGTTTAACAAAGAGTAACTTGTGTAGTGTGTGAAACTAGCAAAGACTTGAGATACATGTGAGGTGATATGTGAATGGCAATCAAGCACAAAGTCTACACAATTCATCACATAGAATTAAAAGAGACTATCACCTAAAGAGTTACATCCTATAACTCCCACATCTCCTAGATCAAAAGCTTGCAATCATGTAAGTTTCTTTTAATTTTGCCTCTTATTTATATATGAATTGGCATTCAGCCTAATAGTACACACCGGTTTGAATTAAGTGAATTGGCATCAAGCCTAATAGTACACACCAGTTTTAATTTTAATTGAGGCTACACCTTATGTTCTTTTTGTGCATGTGCTACACTTTCTCGAGCACTAAATCTTATGATATGCACTAAGGTGTTCATGATTGGCTAGTGAACAGTGGTGAGATGGTTATTTATGCCTTTCTCAAAAGGATCAAGTCCGACAGTCAAAAACTAGTGACTTCATGATTAAGGCAAAGTGATTAAGAACCACACACATCTTTCCCACACAACATGCACTACAAAATTTCAACTAGTTAAGTGCAACAAATAAGCTCATCAAAGTTAAACAAGGTACACAAAACATGACATGTGTAAAAAGAATGACCAACCTTGTTTTCAAAAATCAAGAAAAATTGTGTTCAACACAGATTTTGCTTTCTCCCTTTTTTTTTTTTTTTTTTTTTTTTTTTTTTATCAAAAGAGAAAACAAATAAATCCTAGAATGAAATGCATGTATGTAATGCAATGCAAGTCCTAGAACAAAAAAAACACAAAAACCAAATAACAATGGTCACAACAGAATAGAGCAATGAAGCACAAGGACCATGTCAGAAAGACTCAATTAGTTCGAGTCTTTTGCATCCAAAACTTTTTAGATGCATCCCGAGCATTGGAGTTCTTATTCACATTAGAGTGATTCTCAACTCCAGAATTGGAATAAAGGTTTAACGCCTTTACCAATTCACCAATTAGTGCCATAGGATCTTGTGCTTGAGGCACAGGCACTTTTGGTCTTTTTGCTCTCTTATCAGCTTGAAGCTTGTAACAGTTAGGACGAATATGTCCAGACTTACCACAATAATGACAAACCCAAGCAGGTTTACCATGCATCTTGTCCTTCGGTTTGGTAGGCTCCTTAGGTTTGGATTCTCTTAAGTCTACCCTAATCTTCTTGGGTGGTGAAACTTCTACGGGTTTAACAACCTTACTCACAGGGGGTTTTATAGTTTCACTCACAACCTTATTCACAAGAGGTTCAGAAGAAGAAGAAGAAGGAACAAAGACAGTAGAATGTGGTCCAGAATCAAAGATGCTTTCAACATATCCTAACCCAGCTTTATCAGAAGGATACTTTTGAACATTCAACATGTGATCAAGTTTAGAACTAGCAGATCTAGCAACAGATAAATCATGTTCCAAAGTTCTAACTTTATCAAGCAACAGCATGTTCTCAGATTTAACATTATTCAAAAGATCATTAGCATCAAATAATTTCACAAGCAAATTTTTCTTCTCAAGCTCAAGAGCATCAATTTTCTTCAGGCCTAAATCAACTTTCATAGCATCCTTTGCAGCAATTTTGCAAAGTTTGTTATAGGCCTCTTGAAGATCTGCGTCTTCAGAGAGTTCCCCATCAGTAGGGTTCTCTTCAGCAGATATGCTTTCATCTACTTTACCAGTAGCAGTGAAAGCAATGAAGTTTCCATCCTCATCACAACCGGACTCATCATCAGAAACCTCATTATCACTAAGGGTGACAGCCATAGCTTTACCCTTATTTCTCAAGAAAGTAGGACATTCAGATTTGACATGACCATACCCTTGACAACCATAACACTGAGGACCCAAAGAGTTATTAGAAGATTGACCTACTTGTTCTCTAGGTTTTTCAAAATTGTTAACCTTAGTGGGATCATTCTTCCTAAAGTTTCTAGGTTCAGCAGTGTTGGTGTTCCTTGCCTTCCTATTAGTATTTCTAAGGAAATTTCTGAAGTTCTTGGCAAGGTAAGCTATCTCCGTGGGAGAGAGCTCATCATCAAATCCATCAGCATCAACATCATTAACAGACTTCAGAGCCATTGATTTGGATTTGACAGTCTTGGGTAAGTCAGACTCATAGGACTGAAGAGATCCTACAAGCTCATCCACAGGGATGGAGTCAACATCCTTACTTTCAGTAATGGCTGTTACTTTGGGTCTAAAGTCTTCAGTCAAAGATCTAAGAATCTTCCTAACAACTTTAGGTTGATCATAGACTTCACCCAAATTATAAGCAGAATTAACAATATCATTTAGTTTAGCATAAAACTCATCAAAGGTTTCATCATCAGACATTCTAATGTTTTCAAACCTAGAAGTTAATTGCTGCAGTTTGTTAATTTTAACAGCCTTTGTGCCTTCATGCACAGTTTGGAGGATTTTCCAAGCAGTATGAGCAACCTCAACATTAGAGATCCTCTTAAATTCCTCCATTGAAACAGCATTGAATATGGCATTCATAACTTTGCTATTGAAGCCTGCTGCTTCTTTCTGAAAAGTTTGCCACTCACTCACAGGAGTAGTGGGCTTCTCCCATCCGTATTCAACGGAATTCCACACTCTCTCATCTATGGATTTCAGGAATGCTTTCATCCTTACTTTCCAGTAAGCATAATTGTTCCCATCAAAGTGAGGAGGAACAAACAGAGAGTGTCCATGCTCCATAACAACTGGGGTCAAGGATCAGCTCTGAGATAAAGATCTCAAATAAGAAGAGCTACCCGCTCTGATACCACTTGAACGGTTTAGACCCCTAAAACAATAACCAGATTGCGTAGCCTAGATTAATTAGCCAAGTTGTTACTTAGTCAAATTATGTAATTCTAGGTTAAAACAATCACAATATCATATCAAGCATATAAAACATATAAAGCAGCGGAAAATAAATAACACATGATATGATCACCCAGGAAACCACACCAGAAAAACCTGGGGAGGATTTTACCCACCGATCCTCAAGGCAAAACGGAATCCACTAAGAAAGAATTGAAGTTCTTACAAAAGGACTTACAAGCTCCCCGCTTGACTTCCTAATGCTACACACCAGTAGTAACTTCCTGACACGACCACGCGCAGGCTCCGAATCCACGGACTACTTCTTTCTTTGTATTCCTTCAATCAGCTACAAGCTCCTCACTTGTTTATCTTTAAGTTCCAATGGCTGCAACCTAGTTGATCATCAAGATGTTGATGTGATCTCAATCTTGAAAACCCTGAGCTTTGTGTAAAGGAAAGCTCCTCTAGATCTCACAAGAGATTTACACAAAACCGCAATGTATGAGCAACAATACAACTTGTGCAACTCTGAAAAACGTAGCTAGGGTTTGCCTTATATACCTAGGGCAAAAACATAAAAACCTAGACGTTTAAAGAGTTAGGGCTGAGTTGGAATTCTGCAGAAAAACGCATCTGGGCCGACTTTCGATCGATCGAGTCTAACATTCGATCGATCGAGCCAGGCCGAGAAGCCTCAATGCTTCTGCAGTCACTCGATTCCAACTTTACAATATTAAACCAACTTTGAGCAAACTTAAATAAGACTAAGTACATTGTTTTGATCATGGTTTGCCAACATTACAAATTAGAGTTCTAAATACATAAAATCCTAAAACCTTAGAACCTAACATGGCTAATAATTAAAATTAATAAAACCCACTATGGGCTCCAAACCCATCAATCTAAGCTAATCATTCAAAAGAAACACTCCCAAACAAAACCCTAAATCATAGAACAAAAACGAACCCTAATCATATTTAACAACCAAAAACGAAACCCTAAATTATAGAACAAAATAAAAAACTTACCAGTAATGTTTGCGGAGAGACTCTGGTCTAATGGTAAGTCTCAAATCAAAAACTTTCTGCCACTAAAGGAGTGGGAGGCTGGAGCCCGTGGACTATAATTTAGGGGTTTGAGAATTAAGAGAGGCAGAAAGAATGGAAGAGGCAAAGAACCAAAAACGAAACCTTAAATCATTTTAACAGCCAAAATTATAGAACAAAATAAAAAACTTACAGGTAATGTTTGCGGAGAGCATCTGGTATGATGGTAAAGTCTCAAGATCAAATACTTTCAGCCACTAAAGGAGTGGGAGGCCAGTGCCCATGGACTATATTTTAGGGGTTTGAGAATTGAGAGAGGCAGAGAGAACGGTAGAGGGAAAGAGGAGAAGGCAGAGTGAATATATCGGGTTCAGGTTTTAGAAAACTCCTGTGTTTATTTATTTATTTATTTTTTTTAAGTTTAAAAAAGTTTATTTATTTATTTATTTTAATATTATGCTAACGTAGAAAATTGTGGGAGTTTCAAAAGTTTCGGTTTTATATATATATATATATATAGATTTTCAACTCAGTAATTTTAAACAGGTGTGAGTCTTTTAGTAGAATAGTGGACCACGTCACTTTTCTACCAAATAGACCTTAAAATTTCTCGCAAAGGAGACCGTAATGATTGATTACTGCTGGTTGAGGATTCGTTAAATAGAGATACAGCTACTGCATAATAGAAACAAAAATAAAATTCTTTATGTGTCATTGTCACCCTATGTACCAAGCGATAAAATCTGAATAAATATTTTTTAAAAAAATTTATTTTTATTCAAAGTTGTTTAAGTATGCTATGTGAGAGGCAATTAGGCACTTAATCAAAGTTGTGATGTGATGGACCAAGATTGGTCATAGTCAAACTAATGTTAATGAGAAGTATGCACAAATATATATATATATATATATATATATAAGTCAATAACTTTGAAGGAAAGTACCCTTTGTACCAAATAGTCGAACTATAAAAAAGAGTAAATTTAGTGCCACACATTTTGGCACAACAAATGTCATAATTCGTCCATACATTTTGGCACAACAAATGTCACAACTTGTCACATGGCGAGTTGTGATTAGTGGAGGGGTGATGGTGGATCTATGTGAAGACACCCCTCCACCAACCATCACCCCTCCACCAACCACAATTCACTAGATGATGAGTTGTGGCATTTGTTGTGCCAAAATATGTGGCATCAGACTTATTCCGATGAAATCTGAATGATTTTGATAGGTCACAAATTGAATGACCCCTTGTGATTTAAAATAATTAATTAATTTAGCCAAGTTATTAATTAATCAATTTATCATGCAAACGCGTGGCAGCACAAACAAATCACCAAAACTAAATATGCAGCGGAAAAATAAATAACTCGGTGATTTGTTCACGAATGGGGAAAACCCTAACTGCAAAAACCCCACCGGGTGATTTTCAGGTCACCACTCCCGAAACTCCACTATTATCAAATCAAGCGGTTACAAGTAAAGGAATCCCAAGTACCTTACCAACCTACAGTTGAACCCTTATCCCAATACCCAATTGGACTTGATCTGTAGCGACAGTTTCCCCTTTTGATGTACGGCTCCCAAGTACATGACTAACCAGATGCGCGGATCCCAGTATGCGACTTCAAACACCAACTTTAGAAAGAGAGGTTGGCTGCAAAGTTCTTCAGTTCATCCTTTATGATGAATAACACGAAGATGCTTGGTTACAAAACCCTATGGTGCAAATACACAGCAACTTCTTGAAAGAAGATGAACTAGGTCAAGAACTTCGTCTTTGATCACAATTTGCTTGAACAAGGATTGCTCAATGCTTTTGCAACTTGTGTCTATGTTGACGGCTCTTAAAACACTCCATTTATATGTTTAGGGTTAGAAGAAAAGAAGGCCCAAAAACATATTCACGGATCCCAAGAAAATCAGAACAGAAAATCTGACTTTTTAAATCTCGACAGATAGAAGGTGTCGAGGTAGCTATCGAGAAGGTGTCGAGCTTTAAAATCTGTGCACTTCAGCTTGCTTTTTCTTGGACAGACTTGATGACTTCAACACTTGATCTTGAAACCTTGTTTCTTGAAGTATTAAAAACACCTAGAACTACCCAATTACAAGTAGAGTGCGTTTTGTCAAAGGATTAGCCAATTTACATAAATATTATGACATATGTTCTTAACATGTGAACACATATGTCCTAACAATCTCCCCCTTTGGCAATCCGTGACAAAACCACAAAAAAACAAATAAACATATGAGAGAAGTCATAAATCACTCAACTCATATTCACTTGTTGAATCCAATAAAATCTATCCTAACACAAACTCTTGAAAAACTTTGCAAGAAGAGAGTTTATGGCAAATAGACTTTGACAACCTGTATTTCTGAAACACTTTTAAACAAAACTCATTAAGGCATCTTGTGTGAAACAGAAAATAATTAGATTGCATACAAGTATAAAGAACATGTGTCTAAAGTTAGAAAAGAATCAACACATGAAGAGATAGGTGAAAAAGAAACATACATCCACATATAGAGAGAATAAGTACAATGTATGTAAACTGGTCACAAGACCTCATATACAAGATCAATGTATCTAATAAGAATAGAAAAGAAAAGATACATCAAGACCTCACTACATCCCTCAAAAATATGAACACTCTCCCTATCAAAAATGTCCTATACTAACTCTCCTCCTAAAATGACTACTCTCATAGTCCAAAACTACACCCCCTTTTTGTCACGAGTGATAAAGGGTAGAGTGTCACGTAGACATCTCATCAGTAGAGCTAGCATCTCCATCATCATCATCCGAAGCACCATCGTCATCACCATCATCATCATCATCCTCAGTATCAGAATCTGAAGCGACTGGAGGAGGTGGTGGAGGAGAAGCCTCAGAAGCAAAACCACCCATGGTCGCCTGCCGTCGTGCAATACGACCAACACTAACGTTCACCTAATACAATTCAATGGTGAGTGTATCGAGGCAAGCATCCATGCGCTGCAGTTACGCCATAATATCTCCAAGAGATACATCGCCTAAAGAAGAAGGAGGAGCCGATGTAGATGGAGCTGATCTGGATGGAGCTGAACGCGAGGGAGGAGTGGAATCTGGCTGTCGCGACCTAAACTGTGCCTCACTACGTTTTACGGTAGCGGCATCTACGGCAGATATGTGTGTGAAGTGGTCGGACACAGGGAAATGGATGGAAAAATGGCGTAGAATTCTCGTGATAGCGGAAGGAAAGATGAGCTTATCACGAGACGCCGAATCTAAATGAACATCTATGATAGAGAAAATGAAGTGTGGAGGAAAATCTATCGTAAGATGCTCAAGTAAAGATAACAAAAATCGAGCACGAGGCTCTGTGATAGAGTTATAGTGAGAGAGATGATGAAGTACAAAAGTCATCACCATGTTAAGGAATCTAGAACCTTTAGCAAAAGGTCTACATGATGTATACTGATGCTCACCCCAGTCAGAATGGCGCTCACAAAAAGCAGAGATGAGCTCATCCTTGGACACAGTCCTCAGTCGCTCACAAGTAGGATAGTCAAGAAACTCTATCTTAGGAACCCTAAGCACATCCGCAACGAGCTGCGGTGTGACAGCAATGCGCGTATCTCGAACGCGAGTATGAAAAAGAGGTACTGAACGATTAATCTAGTACATATTGGAGTAAAACTTCTGAATCAGTACGAGAGGACAGGTGACCGGGACGTCACACAGTGACTCCTATCCCCTACTATGAATGACAGAGGGAAGGTCAGTGTCGGCGAAGTCCGCCAGAATGACTTGGCGTTCCGAATGAACACTTCGTTTAGAAAAGTTCTCAGTAAATGTCTTGTGGGCATCTCCATCACGGAACTAAATGTTAAGGGGAGCAGAGTTAGAAGAAGAGGAAGCTCCAGAACGCAGAGGGTTCCGAGCAGGAGTGGATTTACGTTTGGGTGCCATAGACACTACTAACGTAAAAAAATGAGAACGAGATAGAGAGGGAGACAATCAGAAAAGTCCCAAACAGTTCAAATATGATAATATCTTGAACAAAAGAGTACGTATGCATGGGAATGCATGGACATGTGATATGCAAACTTAAAAAGCATCATGGGCTCAGCCCAATCCAAACCTATCAGCACACATACAAGAAACACACATTTAAATGCATGTAAATATCATTCTAATGCACAAGAAATGCAATGTATGACATTTAAAAACATTTGAGTGAAAAACCAACCCAAAATTTCAAAAAAAACTCATCAATTTTGAAAAACCCCAAAAATTTCCAAAAATCTCAAAAATCTAGGTTTCAAAACATGAAATGCATGAAAAAGGAAGGGAAAAAGAACATACTAGGTGATGGAAATCAAGGGAAGATCAAAAAGGATGAAAATTTAAAGCTTTGAGTGAGAAAAGCTTGATTATGAGGTGAAGAGACTTCGGACAGATCGAGAGAGATCGAGTGAGAATTAGAGAGGTTCGCGATCGCAGCTTATATAGACACCTCAGTAAATCTCGACAGCTGAGGTGTCGAGAGGTATCGAGGAAGCTGTCGAGGAAGGTATCGAGGAAATGGTCTTCGACAGCTGAAGGTGTCGAGATGGTGTTGAGGTAAGAACAGGTGAATCATGAATAGATTCTCGATCGATCGACCAGGTATTGAGGAGGTATCGAGAAGACAGGAGATTTCTCGATCGATCCATCAGGTGTCGAGGATGTGTCGAGATTGCGATAAGAAAAAGGCTTAGAAGCTCGATAGATGATCAGGTATCGAGGAGGTGTCGAGCCAGTTTTTAAAAATAGTTTTTCGAGAAGTGAAAAATACAGACATGAATGCAATCAAGACAAACACCTCAACCACGATCCAATCAACATAAAAAGCTCTCAAAAATCATCTCTTAATGAAAATTTAAGCACATGGATCTCCCAAAAACACACACACACACACACTAAACAAGTCTAACCAATTTTATATTTCAAAAATAAGTCATGACAGTTCAGTGAGCATACAAAAGCACATGTAAAACCTTTGTGATGGCCAAATCACATTGTACCTGCACATGTATCAAAAGTAACAAAGTATATTGCGTGTTGTGTGTGAAAAATATCGCAAGATTGCATATGTGTATACATGTTATGACGATCTGAGATATGAGAAAATAACTTTAACTCACACACAATCATAACTGTTTGATGGGGACTATCACCTTCGAGGTACATCCTATAACTCCCACATCTCCTAGAATACACACTTGCAACCATTTTAAAGCATTTTTAATATTTTTGCTTTTGATTTCTTTGCATATTTTCTTTTTAAACATATCATACATGGGCTTATGAGAAAGAAAGAAATAAACATTGATATTTGACATGTCAATTTTGCTATGCCTAAGCACACAAATGTCATTGACATCACACTTTTGCTATGCCGAAACATACAGATGTCATTAATGATTGGCGGGCAACAGTGGTGAGATAGTTATTTATGCCTTTCTCTTAGGATTTTCTAGTCCTACCCGTCAAAAAAAGTGATATGAGTGTTAAGTTTAAAGAAATAACCTAATCTTACTCATTACAAACAAGAGCCACAAAGCTCACTTGCTTAGTTGTGCATAAAGATGCTCATCTAAGCTACAAGAGATACAAAATTTAGAAAACTTTGTTTCATTGGCCATCCAAGGTACACAAGTACCAAAGTACACAAAACACACACTGTTTTTGTATTTTTCAATTTTTTCCTTTTTTTTTATTTATTTTATATCAAAAACAAAATAAACAAAACTGAAAATAAACACACAAAAACATGTTAACAAAGCACAACAATGCATAAAACTAGACTGACTCAAAAAAATGCAAAACACACAAGCAATGCAACAAACAAGAAAAACAAGAAGGGAGAAGAAAGTGATGAAATCACTTGAATTCCTTTTTCTTCCACACCTTGGAAGAGCCTTTCCTTTGATTAAATCCTTGAACCGGCAGTGAGGGAGAAGAATTGAAACCGTTCAAGTTCGAAAGGAACATGATGGCTTTTAAAAGATCTCCAAGAGGAGCAAGAGATGATTGAAGTTGATTTTGGCTTCCAGATGTTGTCATACTGTTGCTCTGTTGGGTGGCTAGCCACTTGTAGCAATTTGGTCGAGTATGACCGGCAGCTTCACAATGATGACAGAGATGCTGCTTCTTTTGTTTAGGCTTTTGAGAGTTAGCCTTCTTAGCCCTAGGGTTTTTAGCATCTTTCTTATCTAACTTAGGGGGTGCTCCTAAGATGGATTTACCCTTGTCTATGTTCTCACTAGCTAATTCAATTTTAACATCAATGTTCTCAATTTTAACAGTATTAGCAAGAGGAACAAAAACAGTAGAACTAGTAAAAGCAGAATTAGAGAAAGAAAGACCATACCCTAAATCTGTTCGATCTGAAGCATATTTCTGGTTGCTGAGCATCCCATCAAGTTTTGCACTTGAAGTCCTCTCCAGTTGAGCTCTGACTTGAAACAGCTCTGCTTCAAGCTTCTTGGTCTTCTCAGCCAGGAAGTTGTTTTCAAACCTCAGTGCTCTAATAGTTTGATTCGCCTCATCAACCTTTGTGGACAACTCTTCTCGATCAAGTTCCACATCACTGAGCTTCTTGGTGGCCAGCCTATATAACTTCTCATGCTTCTCAGAGAGCTTATAAAGCTTCTCATAGGCTGAATGGATATCATCTTTGTCATCCATCTTCTCACATTCAGTATCCACCAATTCTTCTTCTTGTTCCACTTCTTCAACAATCCCTTCAGTAGGATTGACTGTGGCAGTGAAGGCATTTAAGATTCCATCATCCTCATTGTCGGAATCATCTTCAGGCTCAGTGTCACTCAGGGTTGCAGCAAGAGCCTTGCTCTTCCCAATGCTCTTCAGATATGTAGGACACTCATTCTTCATGTGTCTAAACCCATGACACCCAAAACACTTGGGTCCTACTGGAACAGTGTACTGACCGCCTTCCTTAGCATCCTTCCTTCCTTTGTCTTGGCTCTTGAACTGTGAAGAACTGGATTGCCTGCGGTCCTTGTCGAAACTCCTTCCATTGGCATTCTTCATAAACTTCTTGAACTGCCTCGTAATGTAGGACTTCATCTTGGAATCTTCATCATCGGAACACTCATCTGTATCACTGCTCTTTGCCTTTAGGGCCATGCTCTTGCCCTTGCTTGACTTGCCAATTCTTGATAAACCTAGCTCGTAGGTTTGCAAGTTCCCAACCAACTCAGTCAAAGGAATTTTGTCAATGTCCTTTGATTCTTCTATTGCCGTAATCCTGGCATGAAATCTCTCAGGTAGAGATCTGAGCACCTTCCTTAACACCTTGGGTTCAGGGATGGTTTCCCCAAGATTGAAGGCTGAGTTCACTATGTCCTTAAGTTTGGCATAGAACTCATCAAATGACTCATCCTCCTCCATCTTAATTTCTTCAAAGCTAGTAGTGAGCCTCTGTAGTTTTGAATTTTTGACAGCCTTTGTTCCTTCATAGGTTGTCTGGAGGATGGTCCACGCCTCTTTAGCAGTTTCTGTTGAGGATATCTTCTTGAACTCCTCATTGGTGACTGTGCTAAATAAGGCATTCAACGCTCTGCTGTTGAAGTTTGCCGCCTTGATCTTGGCTTCATCCCAATCGGCCGGCGCTTCTTTTGGCTTGATCCAGCCAATCTCAACAGCTTGCCATACCTTCTCGTCTAAAGACTGCAAAAAAGCTCTTATGCGTACTTTCCAGTAGGCATAGTTAGTCCCATCAAATAAAGGAGGTATTATGAGAGATTGTCCTCTATCCATGACAAACAGGGGTCAATGGATCAATCACAGCAAAGATTAAACCTAATCAGAGTGTGCCTGCTCTGATACCACTTGATAGGCCACAAATTGAATGACCCCTTGTGATTTAAATTAATTAATTAATTTAGCCAAGTTATTAATTAATCAATTTATCATGCAAACGCGTGGCAGTACAAACAAATCACCAAAACTAAATATGCAGTGGAAAAATAAATAACTCGGTGATTTGTTCATGAATGGGGAAAACCCTAACGGCAAAAACCCCACCGAGTGATTTTCAGGTCACCACTCCCGAAACTCCACTATTATCAAATCAAGCGGTTACAAGTAAAGGAATCCCAAGTACCTTACCAACCTACAGTTGAACCCTTACCCCAATACCCAATTGGACTTGATCTGTAGCGACAGTTTCCCCTTTTGATGCACGGCTCCCAAGTACGTGACTAACCAGATGCGCGGATCCCAGTACGCGACTTCAAACACCAACTTTAGAAAGAGAGGTTGGCTGCAAAGTTCTTCAGTTCATCCTTTATGATGAATAACACGAAGATGCTTGGTTACAAAACCCTATGGTGCAAATACACAGCAACTTCTTGAAAGAATATGAACTAGGTCAAGAACTTCGTCTTTGATCACAATTTGCTTGAACAAGGATTGCTCAATGCTTTTGCAACTTGTGTCTATGTTGACGGCTCTTAAAACACTCCATTTATATGTTTAGGGTTAGAAGAAAAGAAGGCCCAAAAACATATTCACGGATCCCAAGAAAATCAGAACAGAAAATCTGACTTTTTAAATCTCGACAGATAGCAGGTGTCGAGGTAGCTATCGAGAAGATGTCGAGCTTTAAAATCTGTGCACTTCAGCTTGCTTTTTCTTGGACAGACTTGATGACTTCAACACTTGATCTTGAAACCTTGTTTCTTGAAGTATTAAAAACACCTAGAACTACCCAATTACAAGTAGAGTGCGTTTTGTCAAAGGATTAGCCAATTTACAAAAATATTACGACATATGTTCTTAACATGTGAACACATATGTCCTAACAGATTTAACATAAAGGTTATTTAATGAGAAAGGCAAAAGTGGTTGGACTCTTACCAAGTTTAGTAACAAATGAACCGAGACCTGGACAGTTAGACCTATGCAACAAATACCCACCGGTGCAAGACCCACCATCAGCGCAAAATTCTCCGCTATCAAGAGTCCGTTTGGTACATGTGTTTAGACATTAATTTTTAATTTTTTTTGAAATATGTGTTGGTGGAAGTGTAACGAAACATGTGTAATGTTACTTAAAAACTGAAAATATGTGTTTGAACTCGCATAGCAAACGAGACCCAAAGCTCACAAAAACATCGTGCTCAAAGTTGTAGTGATAATAATAATAATTGTATTATGCCCGAGTTGGGATAAAAAGAGTTAATTAATTATCTAGCTATGAATTAATCTAATGAGGAGAATTTCTGTTATGTCTACTTTCAATATATCTCTGATCTCCACAATTTGCAAATTTTCTACATGTTAGGACATATGTGGTTCACATGTTAAGAACATATGTCATACTATTTATGTAAATTGGTTAATCCTTTGACAAAATGCACTATACTTGTAATTGGATAGTTCTAGGTGTTTTTAATACTTCAAGAAACAAGGTTTCAAGATCAAGTGTTGAAGTCATCAAGTCTGTCCAAGAAAAAAGCAAGCTGAAGTGCAAATGTTTTAAAACTCGACACCTTCTCGATAGCTATCTCGACACCTGCTATCTGTCGAGATTTAAAAAGTTAGATTTTCTGTTCTGATTTCTTGGGATCCGTGAATGTGTTTTTGGGCCTTCTTTTCTTTTAACCCTAAACATATAAAAAGATTATTTTAAGAGCCTTCAACATAGATACAAGTTGCTAAAGCATTGAGCAATCCTTGTTCAAGCAAATTGTGATCAAAGACGAAGTTCTTGACCTAGTTCATCTTTTCTGAAGAAGTTGCTGTGTATTTGCACCAAAGGGTTTTGTGACCAAGCATTTTCCTGATCTTCATCGCATAGGATGAACTGAAGAACATTGCAACCAACCTCTCTTTCTAAAGTTGGTGTTTGAAGTCGCGTACTGGGATTTGCGCATCTGGTTAGTCACGTACTTGGGAGCCGTGCATTAAAAGGGGAACTGTCACTACAGATCAAGTCCAATTGGGTATTGGGGTAAGGGTTCAACTGTAGGTTGGTAAGGTACTTGGGATTCCTTTACTTGTAACCGCTTGATTTGATAACAGTGGAGTTTCGGGAGTGGTGACTTGAAAATCACCCGGTGGGGTTTTTGCCGTTAGGATTTTCCCCATTCGTGAACAAATCACCGTGTTATTTAATTTCCGCTGCATATTTAGTTTTGGTGATTTGTTTGTGCTGCCACGCGTTTGCATGATAAATTGATTAATTAAAAACTTGGCTAATTAATTAATTGGCTTAATCACAAGGGGTCATTCAATTTGTGGCCTATCAAGTGGTATCAGAGCAGGCACACTCTGTTTGAGTGTCTCAGAAAACACAAGTCTAAAAGTTATTTGAATTCACTTATAATGACTATGGTAAAAGATCTCAGTTTGGCTAAGAAGAAACTAGACTGTCTCAGAATGAAAATGTGCAAAGGAGTTCGTCTGAGAAGAGTAAAAGTTAAAAGCTTAGCTTGTAGAAGGTAGTTGAGAGAAAGAACCATTCCCTTTGATTTGTCATCTAAGCATGAAGTGTGTTTCATGATGAAGTCTGCATTTAAAGTGATGGATACATGCCTTTGGTATCTTGACAGTGGTTGCTTAAGACACATGACTGGAGACCGATCTCTCTTCAAGATCTTTAAGCCTAAGAAAGGTGGTAATGTGACTTTTGGTGATGGAAGCAAGTCACAGATTAAAGGGAAAGGAATCATATCTCTACCAGGACTGCCAGACATTGCAAATGTTCTCTATGTAGAAGGCCTAAGGGTGAATCTACTAAGCATAAGTCAGATATGTGATCAAGACTTCATGGTGCTATTCTCAAAAGGAAAGTGTCTTGTCATGGATGAGTCTGGAAAGAAGCTCATCAGTGGGGTTCGTACTTTGGACAACTGTTATGGATTGGT
Source organism: Quercus glauca (assembly GCA_023736055.1). Classification (NCBI taxonomy): domain Eukaryota; kingdom Viridiplantae; phylum Streptophyta; class Magnoliopsida; order Fagales; family Fagaceae; genus Quercus; species Quercus glauca. The sequence goes on from CM043315.1 coordinate 1,172,263, forward strand.
TCCTGATACTGATATAGTGTGTAATAGCATTCATTTGTCAAATGAAGATCTATGGCACCAACGGATGGGACATGCTAGTTACAAGCATCTATCCATTGTCTCTAAGCATAAATCTGTCTTGGGGATACCAAAGCTTAGCAGAATGAGTAATGTGGTATGTGGACCATGTCAGCTTGGGAAACAGACAAAAGCTAAGCATCCAAGCACTCAGACATCCGCTACCTCCAGACCTTTGGAGTTGTTACATTTAGATCTTATGGGTCCAACCAGAACTGAGTCTCTTGGTGGTAAGAGATATATCATGGTGGTGGTAGATGACTTCACTAGATACACTTGGGTCATCTTACTTCGATCCAAGTCTGATGCTCCTGAGCACATTGAGGCCTTGTGCACAAGACTGCAGAATGAAAAAATTTGAAGATTGATCGAATTCGAAGTGACCATGGTAAAGAATTTGAGAACTCATACATGGAGTCTTTTTGCTTAAAATCAGGTATATCTCAAGAATTCTCTGCTCCTATTACACCTCAACAAAATGGTGTGGTAGAAAGAAAGAATAAAGTTATTCAAGAGATGGCCAGAGCCATGTTGCATAACAAAGATGTGGCTCGAAACCTATGGGGAGAAGCCGTAAACACTGCATGTCATACAGTGAATAGGGTGTATTTCAGACCCGGTACCAAAAAGACTCCCTATGAGTTATGGAAAGGAAGAAAGCCAAATGTGAAGTATTTCAGAATCTTTGGAAGTACTTGTTTCATCCTCAAGGATAGAAAGAATGTGGGAAAGTTTGACTCTCGGAGTGATGAAGGTATATTTCTAGGCTACTCTTCCACTAGCAAGGCCTATCGAGTATACAACAAAAGAACTATGAAGGTAATGGAGACTGTAAATGTTGTCATTGATGAGTCTTCAGATTCCAGTTCTGAGAAAGGCATTGATGAACTTCCCAAGGAAATTCTTCCCCCTGAGCCTAAGGAAGTTCAAGACATTGTTGACCAAGAACCTGCATCTCCTAATGCTCCCGGTACTCCCAGTGTTGTGGAAGAGTCTGCAGAAATTCCAACTTCACCAGATTCTGAATCTCATCAGGGGAAAGGACCTTCCTCCAGGATTAAATTGAATCATCCTCTAGAAGTTATTGTGGGAAACTTGAATGAACTCACATTAAGGAAACGAACAGTTGATAAATGTGTTGCTAACTTTGTGTCTTATTCTTGCTACTTGTCACAGGTTGAACCCAAGAAAGTGGAGGAAGCACTACAAGATGAAAGTTGGGTTGAAGTAATGCATGATGAACTGCTCCAGTTTCAGAGGAATGATGTTTGGACCCTTGTACCTAGACCGGAGGGTGAGCACATCATTGGTATAAAGTGGATTTTTCACAACAAGACCGATGAAAAAGGCAATGTGATTCGAAACAAGGCTCGACTTGTGGCTCAAGGATACTCTCAAATGGAAGGAGTAGACTATGATGAAACATCTGCCCCAGTTGCTCGAATGGAGTCCATCAGAATTTTGCTTGCCCTAGCATGTCACCTGAAATTCAAACTTTATCAGATAGATGTGAAGACCGCCTTTTTGAATGGGCTGCTTAAAGAGGATATCTATGTGGCTCAACCAAAAGGATTCATTGATCCAAACTTTCCGAATCATGTGTTATATCTCAAAAAGGCACTTTATAGGTTGAAACAAGCCCCTAGAGCTTGGTATGACAGACTCACACAATATCTGGTGTCACATGGGTTCACAAGAGGAAAAGCTGACCAAACTCTCTTCATCAAAAAGGAAGATGGCGAGTTGATAGTTGCTCAAGTGTATGTTAATGATATCATCTTTGGGTCGACTAAGGATGAACTTGCTCATGACTTCTCAAAGCTCATGCAAGCTGAGTTCGAGATGAGCATGATTGGAGAGCTGACTCACTTCCTTGGATTGCAGATTTGTCATCAAGATTCAGGTATATTTCTATCTCAATCTAAGTATGCTAAGAATCTAGTGAAAAAATTTGGCTTGGAATCTGCTAGTTCTGTTCGTACCCCTAAGAGCCCTAATGTTAAACTCACTGTAGATGTGTTAGGCAAGAGTGTTGATCCTTCTCTTTATAGAAGCATGATAGGTAGTCTTCTTTACCTTACTGCTAGTAGGCCTGACATTAGTTACAGTGTTGGTGTGTGTGCTAGATATCAAGCTAATCCCAAAGAATCACATATGACTGCTTTAAAAAGAATTAAAAAGTATGTCAAAACTACCACTGAGTTCGGTGTGTGGTACAGCAAGGACACTAATAATGTCTTAGCTGGATATTCCGACGCGGATTGGGCTGGGAATGCTGATGATAGGAAGAGTACTTCGGGAGGTTGTTTTTATGTAGGCAACAATCTTGTCTCTTGGATGAGCAAAAAGCAGAACTCCATCTCCTTATCCACTGCAGAAGCTGAGTACATTGCTGCTGGTAGCTGTTGCACATAACTCCTCTGGATGCAAAAACTCCTTCATGATTATGGTATTTGTCAAGATCATCTCACTATCTATTGTGACAATACCAGTGCCATAAATATCTCTAAGAATCCGGTTCAACATTCTCGAACCAAACACATAGAGATTCGACATCACTTTATTAGGGAGCTTGTCGAAGATGGTATTCTCACTCTTGAGTTTATTCACACCGATGATCAGAAGGCTGATTTGTTTACCAAACCTCTTGACAACAAACGTTTTGAATTCCTTCGTCAAAAGATTGGTGTTATCTCCATGGATTGATTTCCCTCTAGTTTTATGCATCTTGACAGCAAACGTTTTGCATCTAGTTTTATGCATTGTTTTTGCTTTGTTAACATGTTTTTGTGTGTTTACTTTCAGTTTTGTTTATTTTGTTTTTGAAATTAAAAAAAAATTGAAAAATTGAAAAATATAAAAACAATGTGTGTTATGTGTACTTTGGTACTTGTGTACCTTGGATGGCCAATGAAACAAAGTTTTCTAAACTTTGTATCACTTGTAACTTAGATGAGCATCTTTATGCACAACTAAGCCAGTGAGCTTTGTGGCTCTTGTTTGTGATGAGTAAGATTAGGTTATCTCTTAAAACTTAACACTCATATCACTCTTTTTGACGGGTAGGACTAGAAAATCCTAAGAGAAAGGCATAAATAACCATCTCACCACTGTTGCCCGCCAATCATTAATGACATCTGTATGTTTCGGCATAGCAACAGTGTGATGTCAATGACATTTGTGTGCTTCGGCATAGCAATATTGGAATGTCAAATATCAATGGGTAATTCTTTTCTCTCTCATAAGCCCATGCATGATATGCTTAAAAAGAAAATATGCAAAGAAAATAAAAAGCAAAAAGATTAAAAATGCTTTAAAAATGGTTGCAAGCGTGTATTCTAGGAGATGTGGGAGTTATAGGATGTACCTCGATGGTGATAGTTCCCATCAAATAATTATGATTGTGTGTGAGTTAAAGTTATTTTCTCATATCTCAGATCGTCATAACATGTATACACATATGCAATCTTGTGATGTTTTTCACACACAACACGCAATATTCTTTGCTACTTTTGATACATGTGCAGGTACAATGTGATTTGGCCATCACAAAGGTTTTACATGTGCTTTTGTATGCTCACTAAACTGTCATGACTTATTTTTGAAATATAAAATTGGTTAGACTTGTTTAGTGTGTGTGTGTGTTTTTGGGAGATCCATGTGCTGAAATTTTCATTGAGAGATGATTTTTGAGAGCTTTTTATGTTGGTTGGATCATGGTTGAGGTGTATGTTTTGATTGCATTCATGTCTATGTTTTTCACTTCTCGAAAAACTGCTTTTAAAAGCTGGCTCGACACCTCCTCAACACCTCCTCGATACCTGATCATCTGTCGAGATTCTCAAGCCTTTTTCTTATCGCAATCTCGACACCTCTTCGACACCTGGTGGATCGATCGAGAAATCTTCTGTCTCCTCGATAGATTCTAGACACCTGATGGATCGATCGAGATTCCCTTGTTGTGTCTGATGTCTTCTTTCTCGACACCTGTCTCGACACCATGTGGATCGATCGAGAAATCTCCTGTCTCCTCGACACCTAGTCGATCGATTGAGCTTCTGATCTTTGAAATTGGTCTTGTACCTCGACACCATCTCGACACCTTCAGCTATCGAAGGCCATTTCCTCGATACCTTCCTCAACAGCTTCCTCGATACCTCTCGACACCTCAGCTGTTGAGATTTACTGAGGTGCCTATTTAAGAATCTGTCGCGATTCTCTCTCATTTTCACTCGATCTCTCTCGATCTGTCCAAAGACGTTTCACCTCCCAATCAAGCTTTTCTCACTTAAAGCTTCAAATCTTCATCCTTTTTGATCTTCCCTTGATTTCCTTCACCTGGTATGTTCTTTTTCCCTTTCTTTTTCATGCATTGCATGTTTTGAAACCTAAGTTTTGGGATTTTTTTTTTTTAAATTTTGGGGTTTTTCAAAATTGATGAGATTTTCTTGAAATTTTGGGTTGGGTTTTCACTTAAATGCTTTTAAAATTTCATACATTACATTCCATGTGCATTAGAATGATATTTACATGCATTTAGATGTGTGTTTCTTGTATGTGTGCTGATAGGTTTGGATTGGGCTGAGCCCATGATGTTTTTTGATTTGCATGTCACATGCTCATGCATTCCCATGCATACGTACTTTTTGTTCAATATATTTATCATATTTGAACTATGTTGAGACTTTTTTGATTGTCTCCCTTTCTATCTCTTTCTCATTCTTTTACGTTAGTAGTGTCTATGGCACCCAAACGTAAATCCACTCCTGCTCGGAACCCTCTGCGTTCTGGAGCTTCCTCTTCTTCTGACTCTGCTCCTCTTAACATTCGGTTCCATGATGGAGATGCCCACAAGGCATTTACTGAAAACTTTTCTAGACGAGGTGTTCATTTGAAACGCTAAGTCATTCTGGCGGACTTCGCCGACACTGACCTTCCCTCTGTCATTCACAGTAGGGGATGGGAGTCACTATGTGACGTCCCGGTCACCTGTCCTCTCGTGTTGATTCAGGAGTTTTACTCCAATATGTACGAGATTGATCATTCAGTACCTCTTTTTCATACTCGCGTTCGAGGTACGTGCATTGCTGTCACACCGCAGCTAGTTGCGGATGTGCTTAGGGTTCTTAGGATAGAGTTTCCTGACTATCCTACTTGTAAGCGTCTGAGGACTGTGTCCAAGGATGAGCTCATTTTCACTTTTTGTGAATGCCCTTCTGACTGGGGTGAGCATCAGTATACATCATGTAGACCTTTTGCTAAAGGTCCTAGATTCCTTAACATGGTGATGACTTTTGTACTCCATCCTCTCTCTCACTATAACTCTATCACAGAACCTCGTGCTCGATTTTTGCTATCTCTACTTGAGCATCTTACGATAGATTTTCCTTCTCACTTCATTTTCTCTATCATAGATGTTCATCTAGATTCGGCGTCCCGTGATAAGCTCATCTTTCCTTCTGCTATCACGAGGATTCTACGCCATTTTTCCATCCCTTTCCCTATGTCCGACCACTTCACACACATATCTGCCATAGATGCCGCTACCGTAAAACGTAGTGAGGCTCAGTTTAGGTCGCGACAGCCGGATTCCACTCCTCCCTCCCGTTCTGCTCCACCCAGATCAGCTCCATCTACATTGGCTCCTCCTTCTTCTTTAGGCGATGTATCTCTTGGAGACATTATGGCGTAGCTGCAGCGCATGGATGCTCGCCTCGATACACTCACCACTGAGTTGTATCAGGTGAACGTTCGTGTTGGTCGTATTGCACGATGGCAGGCGACCATGGGTGGTTTTGCTTCTGAGGCTTCTCCTCCACCACCTCCTCCAGTCGCTTCAGATTTTGATGCTGAGGATGATGATGATGATGGTGATGACAATGATGCTTCGAATGATGATGATGGAGATGCTAGCTCTACTGATGAGATGTCTACATGACACTCTACCCATTGTCACTCGTGACAAAAAGGGGTACTGATGAGATGTCTACATGACACTCTACCCATTGTCACTCGTGACAAAAAGGGGGAGTAGTTTTGGATTATGAGAGTAGTCATCTTAGGGGGAGAGTTAGTATAGGACATTTTTGATAGGGGGAGAGTTGATATGTTGAGGGATGTAGTGAGGTTTTGATGTATCTTTTCTTTTCTATTCTTGTTAGATACATTGATCTTGTATATGAGGTCTTGTGACCAGTTTTACATACATTGTACTTATCTTTCTATATATGTGGATGTATGTTTTTCTTTCACCTACCTCTTCATGTGTTGTTTCTTTTCTATCTTTAGACACATGTTCTTTATACTTGTATGCAATCTAATTATTTCTGTTTCACACAAGATGCTTTGATGAGTTTTGTTTAAAGTGTTTCAGAAATATAGGTTGTCAAAGTCTACTTGCCATAAACTCTCTTCTTGCAAAGTTTTTCAAGAGTTTGTGTTAGGATAGATTTTATTGTATTTAACAAGTGAATATGAGTTGAGTGATTTATGACTTCTCTCATATGTTCATTTGTTTGTTGTGGTTTTGTCACGGATTGCCAAAGGGGGAGATTGTTAGAACATATGTGGTTCACATGTTAAGAACATATGTCATACTATTTATGTAAATTGGCTAATCCTATGACAAAACGCACTATACTTGTAATTGGGTAGTTCTAGGTGTTCTTAATACTTCAAGAAACAAAGTTTCAAGATCAAGTGTTGAAGTCATCAAGTCTGTCCAAGAAAAAAGCAAGCTGAAGTGCAAATGTTTTAAAGCTCGACACCTTCTCGATAGCTACCTCGACACCTGCTATCTGTCGAGATTTAAAAAGTCAGATTTTCTGTTCTGATTTCTTGGGATCCTTGAATGTGTTTTTGGGCCTTCTTTTCTTCTAACCCTAAACATATAAAAGGATTATTTTGAGAGCCTTCAACATAGATACAAGTTGCTAAAGCATTGAGCAATCCTTGTTCAAGCAAATTGTGATCAAAGACGAAGTTCTTGACCTAGTTCATCTTCTCTGAAGAAGTTGCTGTGTATTTGCACCAAAGGGTTTTGTGACCAAGCATCTTCCTGATCTTCGTCGCATAGGATGAACTGAAGAACTTTGCAGCCAACCTCTCTTTTTAAAGTTGGTGTTTGAAGTCGCGTACTGGGATCCGCGCATCTGGTTAGTCACGTACTTGAGAGCCGTGAATTAAAAGGGGAACTGTCACTACAGATTAAGTCCAATTGGTTATTGGGGTAAGGGTTTAACTGTAGGTTGGTAAGGTACTTGGGATTCCTTTACTTGTAACTGTTTGATTTGATAATAGTGGAGTTTCGGGAGTGGTGACCTGAAAATTACCCAATGGAGTTTTTGCCGTTAGAGTTTTCCCCATTCGTGAACAAATCACCATGTTATTTAATTTCCGCTGCATATTTTGTTTTGGTAATTTGTTTGTGTTGCCACACGTTTGCATGATAAATTGATTAATTAAAAACTTGGCTAATTAATTAATTGGTTTAATCACAAGGGGTCATTCAATTTGTGGCCTATCACTACATATTATACCCAAATGGTGATAGTTAAGTTTACACATTAATTTATTTACAATTTGAGTTCACTAATATCTAAAGCATTTGTGTCCGGTTGATATAGTGATTCTAAAATTTTACTTTTAAAAAAGTAAGGGCTCGTTTGGTAGAAACACATGT
>CM043315.1:1185000-1190000 GCA_023736055.1 Quercus glauca
TGGCTGCCACAAGCCAGTTATCCCGGTTGTAACTTTTCTGACACCTCTAGCTTCAAATTTCAAAGGTCTAAAGGATCGATAGGCCACGCTTTCACAGTTCGTATTCGTACTGGAAATCAGAATCAAACGAGCTTTTACCCTTTTGTTCCACACGAGATTTTTGTTCTCGTTGAGCTCATCGTAGGACACCTACGTTATCTTTTAACAGATGTGCCGCCCCAGCCAAACTCTCCCCTTGACAATGTCTTCTGCTTGGATTGACCCATCGAGGCAAGCCTTGGGTCCAAAAAGAGGGGCAGAGCCCCACTTCCGATTCACGGAATAAGTAAAATAACGTTAAAAGTAGTGGTATGTCACTTTCGCCTTTCGGTTGCTACTTATGCAACAACTCTCAAGTCATTTCACAAAGTCGGACTAGAGTCAAGCTCAGCAGGGTCTTCTTTCCCCACTAATTCTGCCAAGCTCGTTCCCTTGGCGGTGGTTTCGCTGGATAGTAGACAGGGACAGTGGGAATCTCATTAATCCATTCATGCGCTTCACTAATTAGATGACGAGGAATTTGGCTACCTTAAGAAAGTCATAGTTACTCCCTCCGTTTACCTGCGCTTTGTTGAATTTCTTCACTTTGACATTCAGAGCACTGGGCAAAAATCACATTGCGTGAGCATCCGCAAGGACCATCGCAAAGTTTTGTTTTAATTAAACAGTCGGATTCCCCTTGTTCGTACTAGTTCTGAGTTAACTGTTTGACGCCCGGGGAAGACCGCCATGGCAGTCGATCCCAGTTTGTCCTTTGGCCAGCACGCTGCAACCCGCTCTCGCCGTGGGAGCAACTCTATCAGTCCGCCAACAGCCGATGGGTTCTGGACTAGGACCCCCGTGCCCAGCCCTCAGAGCCAATCCTTTTCCCGAGGTTACGGATCCATTTTTTTGACTTCCCTTGCTTACATTGTTCCATCGACTAGAGGCTGTTCACCTTGGAGACCTGATGCGGTTATGAGTACGACCGAGAATGGGAGGCACTCGGTCCTCCGGATTTTCATGGGCTGCCAGGGGTGCACCGGAGGACCGGGACGTGTGGTGCTTTTCCAGCAGCTAGACCCTACCTCCGGTTGAGCCGTTTCCTAGGTGGGCAGGCTGTTAAATAGAAAGATAACTCTTCCCAAGGCCCCCACCGACGTCTCCGGACTCCCTTTCGTTGCCGTCAGCCGCCATGTCCTGGTTCAAGAATTTTAACCCGACTCCCTTTCGAAGCTCGCGCTTAGCACGCTATCAGATGGGCTTCCCTCGTCTCTTAGGATCGACTAACCCATGTGCAAGTGCCGTTCACATGGAATGTTTCCCTTCTCCGGCCTTCAAAGTTGTCATTTGAATATTTGCTAATACCACTAAGGTCTGCATAGACGGCCGCTCCTCCCGTGCTCGTGCCCCAGGTTTTGCAGCGACCGGCGCTCTTCAGTGCCATCCATTTTCGGGGCTAGTTGATTCGGCAGGTGAGTTGTTACACATTCCTTAGCGAATTTCGACTTCCATGACCACCGTCTTGCTGTCTTAATCGACCAACACCCTTTGTGGGTTCTAGGTTAGTGAACAGTTGGGCACCGTAACCCGGCTTCCAGTTCATCTCGCATCGCCAGTTTTGCTTACCAAAAATGGCCTACTTGGAGCTCTTGATTCCTTGTCGCGGCTTTACGAAATAGCCTCGCCATCCTACCTATTTAAAGTTTGAGAATAGGTCGAGGACGTTACGCCCTGGATGCCTCTAATCATTGGCTTTACCCGATAGAACTCGCACGTGGGCTCCAGCTATCCTGAGGGAAACTTCGAAGGGAACCAGCTACTAGACGGTTCAATTAGTCTTTCGCCCCTATACCTAAGTCAGACGAACGATTTGCACATCAGTATCGCTGTAGGCCTCCACCAGAGTTTCCTCTGGCTTCACCCCGCTCAGGCATAGTTCACCATCTTTCGGGTCCCGACAAGTATGCTTTCACTCGAACCCTTCTTAGAAGATCAAGGTCGGTCGGCAGTGCAGCCCTCAAAGGGATCTTGCCAATCATCTTCCTTGCGCCTTACGGGTTTACTGGCCCGTTGACTCACACACATGTCAGACTCCTTGGTCCATGTTTCAAGACGGGTTGAATGGGGAGCCCACAGGCCGATGCCAGGAGCGCGCAGATGCCAAGGCACGCCACGACGCGTGCCTGCCAGCCACGATCGTGTCAACTACGTCTCCACGGGCATAACTACAGCTCGAGCTTGGGCCGCCGCCGCAATCTGCATCGGCAGACCAGCTGTCGCCATTCCACTTTCGACCGGGACGCATCGCCGGCCCCGATCTGCTTCCCTCCCGACAATTTCAAGCACTCTTTGACTCTCTTTTCAAAGTCTTTTCCATATTTCCCTCGCGGTACATGTTTGCTATCGGTCTCTCGCCCGTATTTAGCCTTGGACGGAATTTACCAATCGATTGGGGCTGTATTCGCAAACAACCCGACTCGCCAACAGTGCCTCGTGGTGCGACAGGGTCCAGGCACGATGGGGCTCTCACCTTCTCCGGTGCCCCCTTCTTGGGGACTTGGGCCCAGTTCGTTGCTGGGGACGCTTCTCCAGACTATAATTCGGAGAACCCCGTGAGGGTGCCTGATTCTCAAGCTGGGCTATTCCTGGATCGCTCACCGTTACTAGGGGAATCCTTGTAAGTTTCTTTTCCTCCGCTTATTGATATGTTTAAACTCAGCGGGTAGTCCTGCCTGACCTGGGGTTAAAATGGGAGCGCCGTCGAGGCGACGCGTAAGGGTCGTAAGTGCGTGTTTCGTCGACGGGGCACGCACGACGAGGAACGAGGGTCGAAAAACCACCGATTGTCCTGGCGCTTGTCGTTTTTGGGCTAACCACGTGCATAGGCACACTCAAGAGGCCAACTTTCGCCCCGCCCGAATCGGAGTTTGGGGGGGCAACGACGCGTCACACCCACGTAGATGTGCCATCGGTCGAATGGCTTCGAGCACAACTTGCGTTCAAAAACTCGATGATTCGCTGGATTCTGCAATTCACACAAAGTATCACATTTCGCTACGTTCTTCATCAATATGAGAGCCTAGATATCCGTCGCCAAGGGTCGTTTTGAATAATTTGTAAGACGCCGACGCCAGGGGCGCATCGTGTCCGGGGCCTCTAGCATGGGGGGAGAGGGGGAGGCGAGCACCCCCCGCCCCCTGTTGTTTGTCACCAATTCGCAGGTCATTCTGTTGTGCAAGTTTCGACAGTGATCCTTCCATAGGTTCACTTACGGAAACCTTGTTACGATTACTCCTTCCTCTAAATGATAAGGTTCAGTGGACTTCTCACGACGTCGCTGGCAACAAACCGCCCATGTCACCGCAATCCAAACACTTCACCGAACCATTCAATCAGTAGGAGCGACGGGCTGTGTGTATAAAGGGTAGGGACGTAGTCAACGCAAGCTGATGACTTGCGCTTATTAGGAATTCCTCATTGAAGACCAACAATTACAATGATCTATCCCCATCACAATGAAATTTCAAATATTACCCGGGCCTGTCGACCAAGGCTACAAACTCGTTGAATACATCAGTGAAGCGCGCGTGCAGCCCAGAACATCTAAGGGCATCACAGACCTGTTATTGCCTCAAACTTCCTTGGCCTAAGCGGCCATAGTCCCTCTAAGAAGCTAGCCGTAGAGTGTCACCTCCGCATAGCTAGTCAGCAGGTTGAGGTCTCGTTCGTTAACAGAATTAACCAGACAAATCACTCCACCAACTAAGAACGGCCATGCACCACCACCCATAGAATCAAGAAAGAGCTCTCAGTTTGTCAATCCTTACTATGTTTGGGCCTGGTAAGTTTCCCCGTGTTGAGTCAAATTAAGTCGCAGGCTCCACTCCTGGTGGTGCCCTTCTGTCAATTCCTTTAAGTTTCAGCCTTGCGACCATACTCCCCCTGGAACCCAAAGACTTTGATTTCTCATAAGGTACCGGCGGAGTCCTATAAGTAACATCCGTCGATCCTTGGTCGGCATCGTTTATGGTTGAGACTAGGACGGTATCTGATCGTCTTTGAGCCCCAAACTTTCGTTCTTGATTAATGAAAACATCCTTGGTAAATGCTTTCGCAATTGTTCGTTTTTCATAAATCCAAGAATTTCACCTTTAACTATGAAATAAGAATGCCCCTGACTGTCCCTGTTAATCATTACTCCGATCCCGAAGGCCGACAAAATGGGACCGAAATCCTATGATGTTATCCCTTGCTAATGTATCCAGAGCGTAGGCTTGCTTTGAGTACTCTAATTTCTTTAAAGTAACAGCACTGGAGGCACGACCCAGCCAGTTAAGGCCAGGAGCGCATCGCCGGTAGAAGGGACGAGCAGACCGGTGCACACTAAGGGCGGACCGCTCTGCCCAACCCAAGGTTCAACTACGAGCATTTTAACTGCAACAACTTAAATATATGCTATTGGAGCTAGAATTACAGCGGCTTCTAGTACCAGACTTGCCCTCTAATGGATCCTCGTCAAGGGATTTAGATTGTACTCATTCCAATTACCAGACTCGTGAAAGCCTGGTTTTGATATTTATTGTCACTACCTCCCCGTGTTAGGATTGGGTAATTTGCGCGCCTGCTGCCTTCCATGGATGTGGTAACCGTTTCTCAGGCTCTCTATCCAGAATCGAACCCTAATTCTTCGTCACCCGTCACCAACATAGTTGGCCACTATCCTACCATCGAAAGTTGATAGGGCAAAAAATTGAATGAAGCGTCGCTGGCACTAGGGCCGTGCGATCCGTCAAGTAATCATGAATCAGCGGAGCAACGAGTAGAGCCCACGTCAGCCTTTTATCTAATAAATGCATCACATCCAGAAGTCGGGGTTTGTTGCTCGTATTAGCTCTAGAATTACTACGGATATCCGAGTAGCAGGTACCATCAAACAAACTATAACTGATTTAATGAGCCATTCGCAGTTTCACAGTCTG